>OX235272.1:85799077-86393674 GCA_944472155.2 Trichobilharzia szidati
TAAGAACTTAATACTCAACAAAAGCTTAGTCAACTTGTGGTGAGAGCTGTCTGCCAGCCAAAATTGTAGACAACAATTTACGTCAATGTTTACGTCCCGAATCAGAGTCATGAGAAAAAAACAAGAAGAAAACTTAACCTTGAGGAACTCACCAACCAATCACAGTAAACTTAACCTATGCAAACACGATTCGCAGATATGGTCGCAAGCAGTACAGAATAACCTTCAGCAAGGAAACAACCAATTAGAAGACGTTGACTCTCTGTTAACAGTAACGCCAATAATAACGTACATAAAAATATATAAATATGTCTGGATTTTCTCAGTACAGGATCTGTTGCCTGGCTCTTGTCTTCTGTCGTTACAAACTGAAACTGAAAAAATCACAATAGCTACTATTGGAAAGAGTAATATAGTTGTTTCCATGATTACTGCAACAGTGTATTACAAATACCATATACATATTCGCCACTAGATGGTCTTTCTTTTTTTTAAATTTATGTTAACCTCAAATTTTAGTAGTCTGTAAGCTACAGAATTTCGTGATAAAAAGTAGATCGAACTAATATTTATATTTCAGAAGTTGGAATCTATGAGCTTACCACTGGATCAGGTCCCAGTGGCTGCTGAATGGTTAACGAGCTCGTCTTATACCCGATAGGTCATGGGTTCGAAACCCGGTGAGTGCATACTGTGAAGAGACCCAAATTAGGACGAAACAGCTGTCCAGTATTCCGAGCTGGTTTTCAATGGTTCTACAAGTGATGTCATCTCATAATGAATTCTTGTAAACAATCAAATCCCCACAAACCACCACTTATATTTCAGTTTCTACCTCAGTCATAAAACCATTACTCCATAGTCAGTTGTTTAGTCCAATAAACAGGCAATCCTTTCCTCTTCCTTTGTAATCCACTGCTGTCACATTTGAGATGTTAATATGTCACATAAAACAAAAGGTGTTCAGCGAACAGTGATATCATTCTCAAGCTGTACAATCGCACATATATCATAGCAACAAAATGAATGTTTCCAAAGATGTGTCATGAAAACTGTAGGTCGTAGGTCACAGTTGTGTAATACGAAAATCAAATAAGTAAATTGCGTGACGTAACACAACTGCAAGGGTTGGGTAGAACTCAACTAAATTTGAAGGAAGTCAAGATTATTGTCATGTGGAGTAGAAGTGTATTATTGGGATTAACAAAAATTACGTATAATAATACAAATTTACATGTATCTGCGGGAGCAATTACATTGGAAGAACAGAAAGGAGGGCATATCTACGATTTCCTGAACATGTACCAAAAAGCTCATGTCTAAAGGGAACAAATGCTTTAAACAGTGCCATAGCCAGGCATCTCCTTAACACGGGTGATGAGGTGGACATCACAAGATCGTTCAAAATTATCAGTAGGCAAAAGAGTTCAATTCTGTTTAAGTTTAACGAAGCGATCTCCATCAAGCGCCTAAAGCCCGATTCATGACTTCAGAAAGAAGCAGTTATCAGTCGTTCTCTGCTAACCCGATGTTTTCATCCTCTCTTTCATCCGATTACGTAACATCGAAAGTTTCCATTGAGTATGACCATTATTGTTCGGCATAATGTGTTTATTATCATATATATTATTACTGTGCACGTATATTGATTGATTTTGTTTAAAATGAACTTTGTGCAAGTATGTTAAAATTGTTTCTGTAGATTTATTTAATAATGACTTTGGCCTGTAAGCAGCTGATGAGAAGCCAACGAAATAACCGCTGATGGTACCACTTTATTCTGCAAAAACTGTAGTTCTTGCTTTATTCAAATTCATTAAGGGGAATAAATGTATGAAATATAATAATAGTAATAGCTCTATTCTGAACAGTGTTTATACAATGTACAGAATTTTCAGCAAAGTTTATTACATGACATTTTATTCTTCGCCCAGGATCTTCTCACCCATCTTTGCTTTTCACGGTCGAAGAAGAGTCGAATTCCTCATTTCACTTCCTTGATGTAAAGCTAGATAGAAGAGAGAATGGTACGTTGCTAAGGTCGATTTACCGAAAGCCAACATTCACTGGGCAGTACACTAACTTCAACAGTTGGGTACCGTTAGGGAGAAAGAGAAATCTTATTCATTCCTTATGCTCTAGAATTCGTAAAATCTGCTCTGCAGAGACAATCGATAGTGAACTAGATAAGCTTCGATCAAATCTCCTTAATAATGGTTATCCTACAAGGTTTATCGAACGTAACATCAAGAAAGAACACGCCCCCAGACAAATTACAGTGCCGAAGAAGAAACTGTTTATGAGTCTGGCATTCAAAGGTGACACCATTTCGGAATTGATTAAAAATCGTTTATCTAAATGTATTAAACGTACTTTTCCTGCAGCTGACTTACAACTAGTTTTTACCAGCCAAAATATGATTAGACAATGCGTCAAGGATAGATTACCGCTTTTGTCCACATCCATGTGTATTTACTCTTTTACCTGCTCTTGTGGAGCTGTTTATATTGGACGTTGTAAGCGTAATCTCCGAAAACGTGTAGCTGAACGCTATCCAGTCTGGTTAATGAAAGGCGAACGTAGAACCGCGAAGTCGTCTATCTGTGATCACCTGTTAGAGTCAGGTCATTTAGCTCCATGTAATTCGTCTTTCAAAGTTATCTACATGGCAAAATCGAATCGATCCAAAAGTTTACGTTTTCTTCACTTACGCATAGCCGAAGCTTTAGCTATACATGAACAGAAACCTAAATTATGTGTTCAAAAACGTTTTGTCAAACCCCTTTCTTTACCTTGGTCATAGTAATGTTCTTTCTAGTTTTTACTTTATTTTATTTTACCACTTGAATTCTTTACACTTCACTTCACATCTTCATTCTTATCGTAATCGTACTCTTATTTTATAAAATTTTTAGACAACACTTGACATTTTTAAAACATTTTCCAATTCACTTATAAAACAATCTTTAATAATTTTGTAATTTATCCACTTCAACTCTACCCCTTATAACATTTTAATTATCGTTATTCTTATCACATATATATATATGTATATTGACTGAGCAATTATTTATTGCCACTTAATGACCTTTTCTGTATTATAAATACGACTGTACAGCTTGAAAAGGAAGTCGTTGAAAAGAAATTTCTTCGCTGAACAAAAACTGTGTTTTTACTTATAAATAAAAGATTAACTGACAGCAGATCGTGTGACATGGTTCTATCTGACCTGAAGCGCAAACCAGTCCATTATGATATCTCTTCTTTCTCCCCTTCAAGAAATAGACGACGATATTTTGATGAATGAGAATTATAAACCGCTCAGGAGTACATTTTGCGAACCAAGGAGATCACTCAGGAACGGTCATCTCATGTATTAGGATAAGCTACCATTGAGCACAATGCTTTAAATCATGTTTATTAGAAATATTCGAATCAGCAAGTTGTAAATGTTTTAAATACTCGCCAGAGTAAACAATACTAATAAAGGTCATTCTTTACTAGATTGAAACGAAATGTATAGGAGAAATCATATGCAATATAAAGATGGAGGTTTTTAGTAGCTGAAGTTTTAAACAGGCCGCCTATCGAGTGTTTCAGACAAATTAGTTCCATTGTAGGTTCAATGACAGAACGAACTTCTGCTGTCTACAGATTTTAGGATTTAACATGTAGATCTCTATAGCTTCTGAGGTTAGAAGAAGTTTGATCCGTACTCGTTTGATAAGATTTTCGCATACTCTGTAAATGACCCTGAAGTTGCTTTGCCAGTTCCTTCAGTATCCAGAATCGGTCAGGTGATCCAGAATACAGGTCGTGATAAAACTGTACTTTATGGTGAACTTGTCGACAAACACTTAATCTAAGAAAAATTTTCAGTTAAAAAGATCGAACAGTATACCACACCTTATGAAATGACTATAGGAAACTAAGTCTGGACTCATAATTTTAACTAGTTAACTAATCATCGAAAGTTTCTAGACTTCAGCGCAAAAATTCATGTGTACTAGTCAATATATTTTGTTAGTAAGTTCTTTCTAACTGATGACATTCATCTCGCCGGAAGTTTGGAAGCAGTCATCATACTGCTACTTTATATTCATAATGAACATCCACAAAGTAT
This sequence comes from Trichobilharzia szidati, assembly GCA_944472155.2. Classification (NCBI taxonomy): domain Eukaryota; kingdom Metazoa; phylum Platyhelminthes; class Trematoda; order Strigeidida; family Schistosomatidae; genus Trichobilharzia; species Trichobilharzia szidati. The sequence goes on from OX235272.1 coordinate 85,803,201, forward strand.
TGATTTTCCAGTGAAGGTACACTGTAAGCAATCCTTTTTATAGTCTATTAGAAAGAATTATTTGCTTGCTGTATAGGTTGAGGTTACTGGGAAACATTTTCATTCAGACTGCAGACACCCCTTGCCAGTGAATACAAGTAAACACAAAATTTAGGTTCAGAGCTTCTTAATGACTCGGTCTAATTGCTCAAAAATCTCTCCGAAGTGCACGACGACAGAGAATCTTCTGGGTGGATGACTAAATTTCGAAACTTGATCAATAGAATTAGGTGATCACTGAGTACAGGACAATACGATATCGGCTGTTACTCAGTGGCTAATTAACCTATACTAAATCTCCACATAATAAGATACTACTTGAAGAAGATACCTATCGAAAGGGATTCAGCAGCACACCTCAATCTTACTCTGGTCTCTGTTGTCATTTGTAGCCGGCTGCATGACTACACACGAGCTTTCATTTCCTCTTCACATAATCTTCTCTGTATTACCCTTGAACGCCTAACTCGTCGTTTCCCATTCGGGTTCCACTTGAGGGTTTGGCGTATGATGTCATTAAACGCTTGCCTCAAAGTATGTCCAATCCACCACCATTTTCTTCTGCATATTTGTTGGGTAATAGGTTGACGGCTGGTTCGTTGTCTGCCAGATATCCTTATGGCTTATCATTTCTGACCAACCACCTGGTCTTCAATATCTAGCGAAATGGGTATTTATCGATGAAAGTCTGCAGACTGTTGGAAATGTTGGTCTAATTTACTATTCCATCTTAAGCCTGGAAAAGAGGGAGAGTTGGCTGTGTAGGACCCGAGATCCTACCTCATTGCTACTGAAACTTCAAAGTACAGATGACCAGCCTATTCAAGTAACTCCATTATGGATAAGATTTTATTTTGATAAGTCACACACTGTGTTATACAGTAATATTAACTGATAACGTTTCCAGCACAATTTATTACTGCTCATAATCATATCAAGTCACTCACACAACTTTTTCCCTTCATTTATATACATGAATGAAATTGATTAGACATTTGAATAAAAATCAGTTTGAGATAATGTACATTCAGAGATAATATTAGTGTTATCAATCAAGTATAGTCAGATGGGAAATAAGACGAGTGCTTTTATAGTCATAATAAGTAACTTGTTAGAATGTTGTGATTTGCTTGAATTGAATTAGCTATGTTAGATTGTAAAATAAAAACAATAGAAGAAAGTAAACTGCACACTAGCGTTTATAAAAAACCAACTCATTTTAATAGATATTTAGACTTTAATTCATCTCATCCGTTAACTGTTAAGGCAGGCTTAGTTAAGTGTCTAACAAACAGAGGAACAGCATTAAGTAGCACAAAAAGAAACCTAAATGATGAAATAAAACAGAGAGAAGAAGGGTTGGTATAAAATAACTATCCTATAAAAGTCCTTAGTAATATCAACAAAGGTCAAAAGCAAAATAAAAATTATGGTAAAACCAGTAATCATGACATAAATAAGAGAGAATATAAGGCATCTGCAGTAGCTATACCATATAAGGAGGGGACATCTGAGACCCTACGTAGGATTCTTAATAAAGCAGGAATTAGGATGGCATTCAAGCCTACAAACTTGCTCAGAGACAAGCTCTGTAGGCTAAAGGACCCTGCCGGTTGACCCAATTAAACAAAATAATGTAATTTACACAATACCTTGCAATGACTATGAGCTAAGTGAACTACATAGTTCAAACTAGTAGGTCGGGGGTAGTCAGATTGTAGGAACATACGAATTTAGGTAAGGTTAGAATGGTTGACCCCGTAAAGATAAGTAATTCAGAAAAAAGCTCAGCAATTGCACTTGACGCATTAACAAACAACCACACAATAGGGTGGGATAGAGTCAAAATTCTAAAAAGTAATCTATGTAGGTGGAGAGAGAAATTGATTACTGAATCCTGTCTGGTTCATTCAGTCTACACCAAACACATGCAACAGAAATGACTCAATGCAAATACCAGAGATATGGAAGATATTATTACCCCCAGTCAGTCAAATCAGAGGAGGATAATAAATAATCTCAAAATTCTATTTCAATTCACGTACATCATAACATACTAACAAGTTACTTATTTTGACTATAAAAACGCTCGTCTTATTTCCCATCTGATTGTATTTGATTGACAACACTCATATTATTATTTCTGAATGTACATTATCTTATATTGATTTTTATTCAAATATCTAATTGTGAATTTCACTCATGTAAATAAATGAAGTAAAATGTTGTGTGAGTGACTTGATATGATGATTATGAGCAGCAATAATTTATCCTCGAAACGTGGTCATCAGTTAATATTACTGTACAACACACTGTGTGACTTATCAAAATAAAATCTTATCCATAATGGAGTTATACTCTACCACAGTGCCCAAGTTTTTACTTATATCTATTCAAGTAATTTATTCACACACTGTTCAGTTAGTCATGGAAATAAATGCAATAAAAGGTATCAAGTAGTAAATTTCAATGAAATATTTGTTTCAACTAAATACCAGATGAACTACTTCAGTATGGTAAATATTAATGATTTCTTGAATTCTGAATTCATCATTACAAATTTAAAAAACTGAAAATTAGAAGTCATCCACTGAGATTGCATTGTTTGATAATAATAAGTTCATGGTTGCAACCTATTCTTCTGGTTACTTATGTTCGACAGACGTCCAGTTGGAAGATGGAGAGGACGAGAGACGTTCTCTAGCGATAGTCATATTCCTTTGACTGCCTGATAAAGTTAGCTTCCGTGAGTAAGAAGCGAATTACGTCAATAACGATGGTATGTAGTCATAAAAGCAATATTCGTCTGATAGTAATTAGAGTATTATTATTATATTTAGTGATGAGATTTTTCTCATTCCTTCGCGTTCCTAGTGGAAAATAGGACTTCAAGCTTGAGATTGGAAGTTTCAGTAGCAATAGTATTGTTTTATGTGATAAGGATCATTAACCTCACGCCTAACCTTCCCACTTTACCTAGCTTACGACGGAATGCGCTGACCGGGAATCGATCTCTGGACTAAGTGCGTAGGTGGTGAGCATTGTACCACTGAATCACTGACTCATTGATGTCGTAAATATGACTTCTAACTCTGATTCCAGACAATTCGATAATGTATTATAAATATTATTCAAGAGATGACACCACTTTTGGGCGGCGTCTTTAAAACATGGGTTACCAAAACCCTCCATCATTATATTGCATATAATTTCGCTTCTTCATTTTGTTTTAACTTACTAAAATATATGACTTCTAATTGTATCATTTACTCTGGCGAATATTTAAAACATTTACAACCTGATGATTCGGTAGTTTCTATAAAACATGGGAAAAGTCCTGATCGTGGGTGGCAACGTATCCTTGGGTCTCAAAATGTACTCCTGTCTCGAAGGAGACAACGAAAAGATATCTTAATGGACTGGTTTATGCTTCAGATCAGACACCACTGTGACACAGAATCTGTTATCAATTAAAATTTCATTTGAAGAAAATTTATCATCTTGGGCATATATGTTCATAAAACTAATTTGTTTTAAACCTTTCCCTTTATATTTTGATAACTTCCCCTAACCACATGATTCATTATTCGATATATATAATTCCATGATTACCTATGAGATTAGATTACAACCAAACGAGACTAGGAATAAAAAACACTAAATATTTTTGTAATAATGTCGAAATCAGTAAGCTGATTATAATATTCATTGAACAAATATATATGTATATATACTTCCTGAATTCTATTCCCTTTCTTATTTTTATTTTTAATTAGTCAAGTGTAAAAGGCAGTCGTTTTATGCTTGGTTTTATTTTCTTTTATTCATTTTAAAAAGAGAGTACCTGTCACTTCATATGATTCAATGTTCAATATTCATTCAAGTGGACAATTTAAACAATAAGCATATTTCATAATATGATGAAAGCATAATCGTATAGAAATAATATGATGACATATATATATGTATGAGAAGATGGACATTTTTCGCAATTTATTTAATTCTGTTCAGCGGTGTGTGTGATTTTGTTTGTTTGATAATGACAGGTGGATAAAAGTATGTCCATTCAATTATATCACACATTGGACATAAGCTTTTAATCATGAATTATTCAACAGAGTATACTTTTTTATGAGAAATAATAATCCCAAACTTTGAGTAGGTAATTTATTCATTCGAAGTATAGAAATTGGTTGATTTGAGATAGATATATCAGTCTGAAATATGCATCTGCAACAGCTTAACCTTATTTTTAAAAATCCTTGGAGTGGTAAAAACAGTATTTTCAAGTTTTAGTCTGTAAGAATTTGATTTGTTTCAGGTTTGCCCACGAATTGATATCATCTAAAGAACCACTGAAAACCAACAGGGAGTTTGCGACTAGTCGGAAGTACGCACCCACCGCCAGGACTCGAACCTAGGACCCTCCGATTACAAGTCAAGCTCGTAGAATATTCAGCCACTTGGTTCCAACGCGACGGCTTGACTTAAACCAGTTGGATATATATATATGTTCTCCTAAATGACTTGGTGAACCCCGCTTCTCACTAGAACTTTAAGTAACCTCCTATATACAGCCAGTCGCTAGGGAGCATCAGATTACTGATGAGGAGTTCAAAACCAAAGTGAAATAACTAATCAACACTCCATGGCTTTCCAGTGGTTCTCTAACTGATACCATATAGTGATCAGATCTGTGACCAGTGAGATTACGGCAAATCAACACCTCCGATCGATAGCTGCTACCTTGACGTGGTGGTCGGGCTTGCATATCGCAATGATCCAACGAGCTACACTGGCTGGAACTTTTGTTCCTGCAGGTCCTACCATGCCAAAAAGGTTGTTTGGATAGCGGTTAGACAAAAAGAAGTTACCCAATCCAATACTATGATTCAAACAAATTCACAAAATATCATGCCGGATCGGTCGGGGCCCGGATTAACAACGACCGCGCTTCCTGCTGCCGTGTCACAGGGCAGAAGTGATAAATATGCTACTGAGACACACCAAACAAGAAAGAACAAACAGAAACAGGCCGCGTGTGACCGGCCTCAAGCAGTTGTCCCCTGGGCTCTGCAGTCACGCAACACTCTTTCTGTTTCAGGTTCCCGAAGAATCAATCAACTTCCATGGTGTGGGCAACCGGGAAGTAACAACCGCCCACACACTTCCATAAGCATACGAAGACAAATGAACACCTGAAAATTAATACCTAATTGATAGTCTGATCTCTAAATTATTAAAACATTACAGAACAAGCTAATTATCCAGCCTTTAGTTGACAAAACGTCTTAAAGCCTGTCACTGTTCTTCTAATAGTTAATAGTATCACTTGGGTATACAGGGAAGTAGTTTACAAATTTTTGGTTAGACATTAGCAAAAGAAGATAGGGTAAATTATTATCATATGACTGAAAAATGAACTTAAAACTACATTAATATAATAATACGTAGTTGAATCAAAAGGTAACTAATAAACGGAACTGTGTCACTGTAATAACATAACCACTTATCATGAAGACATTTAATAAGAAACACTCAATGACTTGTTATTGACTCACTTCCAGTATTTATTATCAATATATAGTGCACCTCAGGATTGGACACTCGCTGAGAAGGCCGTTGGGTGACATCGCGCGTCAGGCCCTCGAGTGGAACCAGAAAGGGAAGCGGCAAGTAGGACGACGTCCAAGGGTGACATGGAGGAGATCGTGTGAAGAAGAGTTGAAACAGTATGGACTAACATGGATGCAAGTGAAAAGTACAGCAGAAGACAGAAGCAAGCGGAGGCGTGCAGTTGAAGCCCTACGTTCTACTAGGAACCCAAGGGAACAATAATAATAATTAAGGACTTGAAAGCTACAAATGAACTAGACAGCTACCCTTTGTTCACGAACGAGTTGTATATAATTGGAGTCATTCTGCTCTTTCTACTTAACATAATTCATGAACTCAAGTTGACAATTGTCTGTAGCCGAGATGCTGATTAGCTAAAGAAAGACATTGTTGAATCTCACTACGGATAAATAATCTTGTCAACATTTGGTTCTGTCCTAAGTTGCGTGTTTTAATTACTTGAGAGTGGATAGGAGGGAAAAACTGTTCTTGAAAAATAATCATAACTTTAAAGGTTAATTGGTGGATGGTGACTAGCAGTGGATTCCAGGAGCACTTCAGTTCAATCAATCGACGGGAAAATCTAAAATTCAATTAAATCATAATTTTATTCTGAAAAATGCGTCAGTACATATTGCAGAATTTTCAGTATCTTCTGTTGGAAAGTGTTTACTCCTCATGTAGAACCTTCAAACTGATTAATAATCGATAATCTATCATTTCATACAATGATTCCCTTTTATAAATTTGAAAAAAGTAAGAAGAAACATTGGAGCAGAATAATCTGGATTCATTTTATTTCGTTGGTTCTCATCAGCTGTGTACAACCTGAATTCTTTAATAAAATAAAAAGTGTACAATTTTTTATCAAACCTTTGTCCATTAGCAAGCATATTGTCAGAGCGTCATAGTAAAATAAGGCGTTGTGATTTACAAGGTGTCTAAAGTGTTACGACTATACATATATATATATGTATATATCTTGTTAGGGAGAAGTTTCTTGAAAAAAATAATTAACAGTTGTGTTGTTGGGGTGGTAGCAAAAGAAAACTAGTAATGGTTACGTAATTAGATAAGGGAAGATCAAAATTTCGGTGCATATGACGTCAGATGAGGAGTTGATGATGTAATACAGTGAGTAGAACTCAGAAGATCTAGAAAAATTATCTCTTAAGAGAGTAAAGCGAAAAATAAAGGGGGGAGAGTGAAAAGGTAAATTAACAAAATTAGAAAACAAAGAGTTACTAAGAAGTGAGTCACCAGGGTAATTGAAGTCCAACAATGGATTCTTTTTGAACACATAAGTTGGGCTTCAATCGTTTTATTGCTATAGCTTCAGCAAACCTGAGAAGACTTAAGGTACTTTGTCTGTTAATTATTTTGAATGATTCCAGCACATCTACTCGGTGTCCTGTGTCAATCAGGTGTTTGGCGATTGAAAAGCTTAAACAATTTGGTCCCCTTTGCAGAATCTGGGGTAGGCCCTTCTCTCTGTTCTTCCAATGTAACTGCTCCCTCAGATACATGTGAATCGGTATACACAGTTAGAGGTAGCATGTGAGGGATACTTGTCAATCTTTGACTGCACCAGTGAGGAGGTTGTTCGGGGTAGAGAGACTAATAACGCTTCAGAATACATCCTTAACAGGGCTGCGCTTAGTCTTTTATTTACCATTCTCATAATGTCGTCGCCCTTGTAGTCGAGTTTGATGAAAATAGGCTTCTTACTGGCTGTAGCTGCATCTAGCCAATGTTTCTTCCTTCTTTGTTCAAATCTATCATATGTAGCAATATAATTCCATCTAAAGTACTCTGTAATGACCTGCTTTGTTTTTTTTCCTTTCCCTTACAAAATCTATAGTGGTAGGTAGAAACGTATTCGAAAATCAGCGTGAGTACAGATTGTGTTTAAAAAATGTAATTTGACAATTTTAACAGAATAAAATAGAGTAAATAAGATTCAATGGTTCTCCAGCTGATATCAATCCGTGATCAAACTCGTAAAAACAAATCTAATCCTTATAGATCAACCCTTGAAAATTAATCTGATGCTCGCTAGTGACTTGCTACAGGATGGAGCTTCCTGGAGTTCTAGTGAGAAGTCGTGACCAGTGAGGTTCAACCAATCAAGTGTGAGGATTGATTTCCCATCGATGACATTGGTTGGTGGTCGTGCTAAATCACGAATTGATAGAAGTTAGAATTCATAGGCTGGCCATTGAATCAGGTCCCAGTGGCTGAATGGTATACGAGCCAGCTCGCCTTGTAACCAGAAGGTCCTGGTTTCGAACCCTGTCAGTGGGTGCGTACTGCCGATGATTCCCAAACTAGGATGAAACAGCTGTCCAGTACTCCAGTGCTGGTTTCCAATGGTTCTCTAACTGATATCAATCCGTGGTCAACTCGTGAAAACAAATCTAATCCTTACAAACCAAATCTTGAAAATAAATAAGATACCTTTCGACGGATGAGAATTTAGGTCGTCCAGTAATTTCGGTAAGCTGCCTAAAATCAGATATTATATATTCAACAATAAGTGTGATGGAATAATTGTCCGGAAACCTCGCCTGAACGATATGTTTACAATATTTATACTTATCCGGATATTTCAATTAACTTTGTAATTACTATGTTCTTTTCCTCTGGCCTGAATATATCAATGTTGTGACGTTTTCATATCACCTTTCTGCAAACTTTTCAAGAGTTAGTTTGCAGGGATTTGATTTGTTTGACCAAGTTTGACCAAGGATCGATATCTCAATTAGAAAACCATAGAAAACCAGAAGGGAGTACTGAACACCCTTCAGTTTCTGGAAATGAAAGACACCGAATGATTCATTATTCTTATGATAAATTTCAAGTTTCTTCAGCCGGTGAACTACACATCCTTGAGAACTTTGCTGCATACTTTTTTGTCACAACTCATACCACAAGGGTCTAGTATCATCAGTTCATTTACTTTTTGCCAAGTCAATTTCACATCATTTGATCACTTTATTAATTTATTCTCAAACAAGTTGATCATCATCCATACAAAATGTTCTTGTGGAGAATAAGTTTGCGTTAAAAATAATCCATTTTGCCGTTGATTGGTTATTTGGAACCAAAATCCTCGGTCTCGGTTGACCCATTGGCTCCTAATACGAATGCTTCGACAGTCTCTAGGGATCAACTTGAAGTTATTTTGGTTAGTAGTGGCTAGCATTGGAATTCAGGGTGAGCATTTTGCTCTCTCTGAGGCATAACCAATTAGTGCGTTGGTGGCACAGTGGTTAGGACTCTCGCCGACCATGCACATGGTCCGGGGTTCAATCCCCTGCCGACGCACACCTGATATCTATGGTCGGCCTGCAAAATATAGGCTACCGATATCACATGCTAAAAATTCCATGCTTGTACCAAAAATACAGTGTGGAATCAAGCTGTAATAAAAAAACACCTAAAATACAAAAAATAACTGATACTCGTTGCGCAAGAGATGATTCTCATGGCATCGAATAGGACGAAATTCGCATCCTAGATTCCAATGCTAGTCGTTATCTACCAAAATAAGTTCACATTTAGATGAATAATGCTCAACAAACAGCATCAACAGAATCATTTAACTCTGCTACAAATCCTTTTCGTTGTGATAGAAACAAACAAACATGAAAGACAAGCATTTTATGCCAACAGATCTGACTGTTTCTATGCCTGTTACTTCTCAGTCAGCCTGTTCGAAAATGAATAACTTTTTATCAGAAGTTAGTCAGTGGTCCTCTTCAAATGGTCTTAAGCTAAATTCCTCCAAATATCAGGTGGTTAATTTCACTTTCATATGCAAGCGCGACTTGCGTGAACCACTTAGTTGGCACGGTTCCACTATCGTAGATGGCACTGAATTTGAAACCAAGTCGAATGTTAAATACCTTGGACTGTGTATTTCCTTTGATCACCTTTCTTAGTCTTCCAACATCATGTTATTTTCCAGAAAGATATTTCGTTTGAATTTCTATGTAAGGAAGTTAAGACGATCTGTTATCATTCCGTCTGTACTGCTACCGTTTGTTAATTCTTGTATTCTGCTTATACTTCTTTACTGTCCCCCCCCCACACACACTTTAATCTTTCCCGCGCTACTTAAGAAATACTTTGTTATACTGCGTAGGGCACTAAAAGCTGTCAGTAGGGTGAGTGCGGTGTTGCTAAACCAAGCCGTCAACACTATTGTAGATAGACACTTGGATTCCTGAAAGAAATTAACAAATATTATCTTCTCAGACTCTGAACATCCTCTCCATACACAACTCTCTCTTGGCTGCATCTCATCAGGTAGGGGAACTAGAAACAACTATAGAAGACTGTATACTCGGACGACTAAGTACAAGAACTCTACAATACCTTATTTGGCAGGCACACATTTTATGTGATGAGAAAGGTGTGTAAGACAGGAAATTACCAACTTACTGAGGAACTCTAAATAAACATTGTCGCAAATATTTTCACTTGATTTAGTTTTATATTCACTTCTTATTGAACAGTATTATTAATGTAAATGCCCTATCTTAATTATTACCCCCGTAATGAGAAAATTAGTTGCAATATTGTATTACATGCTGAAAATTTCATGTTTGTATTAAAAGTACCGTTTAGAATAAAGCTATTGTTATTAATTATTATTAAGATTTAATTGGTGGATGGTGACTAGCAGTGGAATCCAGGATGCGCAAGTGGCCCAAGTGGATATCTCTTCGGCGTTTGAAAATATGGCCACTGGGTTCGAGCCTCGGTGGGAACATAATCACTCACTGGGGAATGCAGGTACATCCAGTAGCTGACGAGTCCCAAATAGGACGAAATGCGCGTTATCCTGGATTCCACACTGCTAGTCACCATCCACCAATTAACTTCTAATTACATGCCCAGACATCGTCGAAGCATCTGCACAAGGAGAAGCCGACATTTCAACCTAATACCTAGAATTTCGGTCCAATCAATCTACGGGAAAATCTAGAATTGAATTAAATATTATTAAGATTGTATGATATTAGTTATTAGTACGTGTCTAAAATAATTTCTGCTGATTGTAATTCCACTATGTTTATCATAAAATGCTAATGAAATATCACAGGTCTGTGTGATCACATACAAATAACCAAGCAAGACATTAATCATTTCTTACTTACAGAAAATCAACAAAATCCATCATTACTCCTACTACTATTATCATTATTATCGTTAATGTTCACAGCAACGACATCCACAGTGGGCATTTTTATATATTTCATTTCATGATTGATAGCATATTTATGCATCAGTTTTTGGTTTCTATTCACAATTTGATTTAATGCTTGACTGTTTTTCTTGTGCATTAAATACACTTTTTAAGGTGTCCTGTTGTCCTGGTGTATTAGTATTAGTATTAGTATTACCAACACTTGTCCGCTACTCTTCACTTACTTTCCTCATAACTTCAATTTATCAAGCTATGTGAATGTCAGAAGAAGAGGAATTCACAAAGGAGGTAAAAAGTATATTTCTTACAATCCCCTTCACAATTAATTAAATGAACATTATTGTTCGTTTTCTTTTTGTTGATGTATCTAGAGAGTATGGTATACGCTTTCATCTCATGAGTTATTTGATTAGAAACTACTAACTAATTAATGAATTAATTGCTCTTTTAACTGACTGCATTTAAACTTGTATAGTGTATTCTAAACTTAAAGAGGGATTTGGTGGATGGCATGGCAGGAGGGAGGGATGGTGCGCTGAAGAGAGAGACAGGAGAAAGTATCTACTATCAAAAACTGAAAAGTTTTCACTCAATCTTAAGTCTTCCCAAAGAAATTCTCTCTCTCTCATTCTCTGTCATTTGATATATTGGTAAAACGGTGTATAATTGTTTAAGTGGACATCAAAACTAAACTATGTTGTTTTATCACTTTTCATTATTTCCCTGTTATCAATCAAGAATAGTACTGATAATGGTATTATTAATATTAGTAGTACTTGTAATTGATGATAGTAATAAAAGTGGGGATGAAATATCAGCTTGAGATTTTATGGTCAGTGTATTCCTTTTTTTTGTGTACTACAGCTATCATTTTATGTGTTGAGTATACTAACTGCATCATCATCGTTATTACTGTAACAGCATACTTTTTTCAGTTACCCTAATGAAATGAAACATCAAAGATAGGCCTTCAGGTTAAAATAGAGAAAACAGAGGTGTGATGAAGATTCCTGGCCAACAGCAACAACCACAAGAACAACAGATAACAATCAGCATAAATGGGAGGAATCTGAAAGAAGCAACCTCCTTTAGATACCCAACTCCACCTACCTGGGAAGCATCGTTTCAACTACAGGCGGAACTGATGGAGATATCAAAGCAGCGAGGATCTGGAAAGCAAGGTAAGCTTTCATTACTCTCAAGTCTGTGTGGAGATCAACAGGATTGCTCAGCATGAAAATGAAGATGAATCGGATTTTAAACTTCAATATGAAGTCAGTGCTACTATACGGTTCAGAGACTTGGCTCCACGCCTCGTAACGAAGGCCAATTAGAACAAACTACACACGTTCATCAACAGCTGTCTTTGCTCACTACTAACTCAAGATCATATGGCCGGTCAGAAAAGATCAGCAACAGGGAGTTCTGGAATGAGCGAACCAACGCAGCAGGAACCAATTGTGCAACAAATATGCAGGAAGAAATGGAGGTGGATTGTCCATACTCTGAGGAAACCATCAAGTGACATCAAACACCAGGCCATCACTCGAGTGGAACTTAAATGGGAAGCAGCGAGTTAGTTGGTCGTCAGTGCAAGGGTGACACGGAGAAGGTCATGTGAAGAGGAGATGAAAGCATGTGGACAGATGTGAAGCCAAGTGATGAAAACGTTGGCGGAGAACCGAACGCAATGGAAACGTGTGGCTGAAACCCTATGTTCCTCTAGGAACTACTGGGAACAATAATAATAATAATAATGAAATGTAATGTTTTCTAGCATTTATGTACTATTATGTATTCAGTGTAACAGAAAATTTGCTTGGAAATTCCCTGATGAGTAATCCAACCAAAACATTTATACTTATTTGGATGTTTCAACTAACTTTGTAATTATTATTCGTCTTTCTCCTAGACTGTACATCGTTGTTCTGACATTTGTATGTCATAGGTTGACTTGATTCTTATTATTTGTCTTTGTCCCTGTTTAATCTATAATTTTAATGTTTATCTTTGTGGTTGGGAGATAAACTGATAATGGGTATTTTACGATGCGACTTTGTTTCACGTTGAACTGTCTGGACAAATTATTGGAGTATGGATCTTGTGAACAGATTGTGATCCTACTGTGTTGTGAATATTCTACTTGATTCTAAGGTACTTCTTACAGCTGAATTTTGGTCGACTTATTTTGTTCTACAGTGCTTGTCTCTTTGCAGTCTCTGGAGCATTTTGTAACTGTGCGTTTCTCAAGGAAGTTTTGGAAAGCTTTACGGTAGGACGCAGAGATTGGTGGTTTGAGTTTAAACAACAACGAGTCAGTTTTGTTGGCTGCATTCAGTGACTGACATTCTTGAGTATTATATAGATTTACATATGCGACTTCTGTAAACGTACAGTGGAGATTTTGTTAAGTAGTACGTACATCACTATAGATGAATACAGATCGGAACACTTGTATGCATACATAAACGCACACACAGTCACACACACACAAACTTATGAATATTCTCACTACTGATAAGAGTAACTATCACATAATAGGCCCATAACTATCATGGGCCATTGGATCGAGTCCCAGTGGCTTAATGGTCTACGAGTTAGCTGGCCTTGTAACCAGAAGGTCCTGGGTTCGAACCCCGGTGGTGGGCACGTTGAAGTGTCCCAAACTAAGACAAAACGGCTGTCCAGTACTCCCAGCTGGTTTTCCAGTGGTTCTCTAACTGTTGTCAGCTCATGATGAAATCCTCCAACCTGTCACATAATAGTGAACTTAAGCAAAACTCATGAAACACATTTTAATAATACACTTAATGGTGGCAGTTATATTACTTACTTACTTACTTACTTACTTACTTACTTACTTACTTACTTACTTACTTACTTACTTACTTAATGTTGTACATCTATATGCAAAAAAAAGAATTTTCCCAGCCTTGCAATTTTTTTCTTTATTCATTTCATTTGTTACCTGTTACAGTTATATAAGTCAACAGTATAAATGTTAGCAGGGAAGGGAAAAATAGGCATGATATATGTAGTAGGTTATATAGACAAATAAACAAGTGGATAAATAAGAGAATATCTTCTGTATCAACAAAGAAATTAGTATCATACATTCTGAGTGTTGTTTGTTTTTCTACTTCTACACTAAATACTCCATTATCCATCTATCTATCTAACTATCTTCTATCTATGTATCCATTCAACCAACAAACCAACCAACTAGCTAGGATAATGTATTCTCATTTAGCATACACTTTCAATAAACTGACAGGCTAATACATTACTTAGCTATAAATTTCTGTAAATTTATGCATACGAATAAATGATGAATAGATTGATGGATGATGCGTGCAAAAAAAATGCCCTACAAAGGAAATGATGTATTAATTATATGCTGTTATCCAATTAGAAAATACAAGTTATACAATAAATGTAATCAAAACTGAATGGGTAGCAGGGTTAAAACTATGAAGAGGATACAATTTTGAGTATAGATATGTGGTTTAAGGATTTCTATTGAATCTGGACACAAATCCTATACCAAAAGCAGAAGTCTTGAATGCAATCAAGCTAGTGAAAGCCAGTTGGGAAGGTAGCAGGACCAATCTGAGCTCCCCCACCCCACCCGCCTGAAGCACTGAAAACGAATCCGGAGACTGCAGCAGATCTGCTGACGCCATTATCACAAAAGGTTTGGAAGTAGAGGTGCCTAATGATGGCAAGGAATCATGTTCTTGTCCACGCCATGCAAAACATTAAATCACGTCATCCTGGGGAGAATAATAGATGCACTGGATGCAGAATTCTGCCACCCACTGAAATAAGCTGGATTCAGGAAAAGCAAGTTATGTGTGGATCAAATAGCAACTCTGAGCATCATCATAGAATAGAGCATAGCATGGCAGTTAAATCTCTACCTCAACTTCATCGACTACGAAAAGGCCTTCGACAGACGGCGTTGACCGAGAAGGAAATTGAGGATTACTTCAATATTACGGAGTGCTTCAAACATGCATCAACCTCATTCAACAGCTATATGATGTTGCTGCGTATTAGGTAATCCACAACAGGGAACCCAAAAAAACTTTTGAAGTGAAAACAGGAGTAAGACAAGGCTGGCTGCTTACTATTTTAAGTGATGTTTCTAATTGTGCTGGACTGAATTATGTGGCACAGCATGCGTGAGTAGAGGGAAAATTGATATACGCTGACCGACAAGAAAACTTTAGAAGATCTGAACTTCATGGGTGATTTATGTCGAATGTCATATAAATTCGAAGACCTACAGCTGAAAAACAACAAACTGTCAGAAGGAGCATTGAAAAACGGGAATTCAAATGAACATAGAAAGGATGGAGGTGATGAAGATGCCTACTGACCACCAAGAGCAACAAGCACAAATCAATATCAATGGGAAAACGTAGCAATTGAAACGTTCAGCCGCACCCCAAAAGTATGGTGGAGATATGTAGATGACACATTCACTGTACTTAGAACACAGGATATAGATAGATTTTTCGAAAACATTAACTCAAAGATTTAGGCAATTCAATTCACTTATGAATTGGAAAGTCAGGAGGGAGAACTTCCAGTGTTAGATTGTAGCGTAAAATGGAAAGAAGATGGGAAGTTAAACACTAGTGTTTACTGAAAACACATTCAAACAGATATTTGAACTTCCGATCATCCCATCCTATAACAGTAAAAATAGAATTGGTGAAATGTTTAAACAAAAACAAAGTAGTACCGAGGAAAATCTAAGACAGGAAGTGAGGCATATTAGAGAAGCTTTGAAACTTAATAATTACACCGATAAATTAGACAGAAAGTATGTAGGGAAATGTAAAAATAAAATAAATAATGATAGTCGTGATAGTGATAATAATAATAATATTAATGACAACATGTATGTCAAACATGTGTAAGATAATGACAACACCAACAATAAGGAATCTAAATCATCAGTAGTACTTCCATACAAAGAAGGAACTTTGGAAACCTTACGCAGAATTCTTAACAAGGCAGAAATAAAAGTGGCTGGCATTCAAACCCACAAACTCAATTAGAAACAAGTTTTGTTGGTTAAAAGATCCTGGTGAGCCTTTAAAACAAAGCAATTTAGTTTATTTAATACACTGTGGGAATAACTGTCAGGTCAAATACATATGTCAGAGTAGTAGAACAGGGACAGTCAGATCAAAATGTAGATTAGTACACCCTAATAAGATAAGAGATCTGGGGAATAGTTCAGCTATAACACTTACTACATGCAATTACACACAACGATACAATAGGATAGACGGGATAAGATAACACTTGTAAAATCTGATGTCACAGGGTGGAGGAAGAGATTGATAACAGAAGCTTTATTTATCGAATCAACTGCAAATACATGTAACAAGAATGATTCAACACCTGTCCAACCGCGCATCTGGAAAATTCTACTACCCCTATGACGACGAACAGGAAAGAATAAAGAAAACTATAAAACGAAAGTTTCGAAGTTGTGTGATTATAATTGATGGAGTGATTATGAACAATAATGAATTGTGTTCGGAACTTTGTCATCGAGTAAATAATAATACTGTTTCATCACTGTGCGATATATCTAATAAACAAATTAATATGGAATCAATGGAAGAAATTTGAAACAGATCACTTTCTTCACTTACTCAACTATGAAGGATTTTTTCAACTACGGGCGAAGGGCATAGTTGAGAATGTAAAAACCAACCATGATCGAAAAGGAAAGAGAGACATTCATGACTCTGAAATCAGTTTAAAAACGTGGTTCTGTCAGCATAAAGAACTAAATTAGGATTTTCAACATCAATCTTAAGTCAGTCAGTTCTTTCATATGGATTAAAAACTTGTTTAACAAATATGGAGGAGGGAATAGAAATGGATTGGACACATGATAAGGAGACCGTCTAGAGAAACCACGTGTCAGGCACGACCTCAAGTGGAAGCTAACTAGGAAACGACAAGTTTGGCATTTGAGGATGACATAGAGAAGATCGTGTGGGGAGGAAATAAGGATCTACTGGCAATCGTCAAGCCAGCTGAAGAGGACTGCAGAGAAGAGGATGAAATGAAGATGTACCACTGAAGCCCTCCTATATTCCACTGGGAACCTAAGGGAATAGTAATAATACAAGTGAACCTGAAGTTGATTTTCATTGGTTCATTTTCTTTTTATAAGAGTACAGTTTAATGTCCAACAAATACTAACTCGATCGTCTAATTCTAATTTCACTTGTATGCTAACCTGCCATTGTGAAGATAGATATATAGAATATTCTTCGAGAAATAGACTCTATCACCTTCGAGAGCTCTTCACAGTTTGGTTGAAAGTAGCAGAGCACTGAAGAAATATTTTAGATCTTACAACTGGCTCGAAACCATGAGTTATCACGATTCTCTAGAGCCATTGATAAGGAAAAATGAAATGTTTGAAAAACATTAGCACATTCACACAATTTAAGAAAGTAACTGAATAGAATTTCGATGCGGTTGCGTTTTCTGAGCTGGGTGATTTATTGACTAAGAAGCTTTCATTTCACTTCTAAACAACATCTTCAGGGCACCGTTTTACATGCAGTGAAGTTTTGATGGGACACTGGTGAGTAACTAGTGTAATGTGTGTGTCTAGTCCCATCTTTGGTGCAGACTGAATTCTGTCAATCAAGTTTGCAATGTGGCCACCATACTAGGTGGCTTGTCATCACGAATAGCCCAGTGGTAACGTCTCTGACTGCAGGTGGCACTGGTTGAATGGACATGAGTTCCTTCAAGGTTGCAAATATGCCTTGCTGACTGACTGGTGAGTGCGAAGTAGCACGAAACTTAGGTCAGGTAGGGCTTCCTGCCGATTGCCTCCAACCATCTTATACCAACAATGAAGTGAAATTGTTTGAATTCCTTATGAATAATATAATTGTACCTCTTGTTACCTTTGGTTTTGATTGATTGTTAATTCGCATCAATACTGATCATCTTTATTGACTTGGAATTCAAATTTTTTTGTCAAGTGGTCCATTCTTTCAAGTGTTAGTTTGAAGGGATTTGATTGGTTACTATATTTCATCATGAGCTGACATCGGTTACAAAAACCATTGGAAAACCTGGGAGTACTAGACTCCAATCAAATTGGTATCCATGGTTGTCTACATGCATCCACGCGAAAGAATACCTGTAGTACATTTTAACAGTTAGTTTATGTTCTTGGACTCAGAGTCTAAGGTGATACCCAATTTGACCAATTTATCGCTTATCATATTTCAGGAAATTTATTTTGTAGACGGTGTGGTTCTTCTCTTCTTTCACTGTTGGGTCTTTTAGTTGGCATAGTATTGAATGAGGCGAATGTGTTTGTTTTTGTGTGATATCCATTCTGAATGATTTTAATATCCCAATCGTTAATTCAGAAACAGTCTTTGTATATAGTAGTATGAATTTTCTTGTACTCTCTTAGGTTGGTTTCTTGCTGAGAGCTAGATTCGAAGTTAGACATTTTTTGACGAAATTATAGAAGTATCCCTTTTCTTGAAGACAATAAATGTTTATCTTCTGTTCCCTTCATGGATGGGGGGATATTGTGCACAATTTCTATTGTGAACTGTTGGATTATTGCTGTTTTAGCTGAATATTCAGTCTGTGAAGCTGATTTCCTGTGTTTGTTCCCGTGATGGTGAATAATGAAAGCGTGAAAAACGGGTCATGATAAACACCATTTTTAATATTGTATCTAACTAAAGGAAATGGTTTTCAAACTCTCAGTGTATAGAAAACTCTCTTTTCAAAGAGAACAACTAGAATTCATTCGTGTATGAGTTTAGGGCTTTAACGATTGTGAAAGGAGAAGTATTCATCAACATTTATATATCAGTTGAAGGGTTTCAACATGAGCTGACACCAGTTACAGAACCATCGAAAAATCAGCTAGTAGTACTGGATACCTGTTTCATCCTAGTTCGGGACTCTTTATCAGTACGCACCCACCACAGCGGTTCGAACCGAGGACCTTCTCGTTATAAGGCTAGAGAACCCGTAGACCATTAAGCCACTATGACCCGATCCAATGGCCAGCCCATGAATTCTAACTTTTGCCAATTCACGAAATAGCGCGACCACTTCGCAATGTCTTCTTCGATGAGTTACTGCCTCACCTTCAACCTGCTGTATTCTGCTGGTCACGGATTCCCAACAGAACCCCAGGTTAACTGCCTGAATAGGTCCAGTCGCTAATAGGCATCATGATGAAACCCTCCAACC
Organism: Trichobilharzia szidati; assembly: GCA_944472155.2. Lineage (NCBI taxonomy): Eukaryota > Metazoa > Platyhelminthes > Trematoda > Strigeidida > Schistosomatidae > Trichobilharzia > Trichobilharzia szidati. The sequence continues at coordinate 85,822,348 of OX235272.1, forward strand.
AATCAAACACATTCCTACAAAACCAATACTTTATATATCACTTTTAGTAGTACGAATATCTCTTTGGATAATGTTATTAGAAGACGGAGATTATCTGAAAAATGTGATGTATTTGCGCTATACATTTTGAGCAATCTGATCCTTCACACATTTACTTGTCAAGTCGATATATATGTAAAAAATAAAGGACAATTAAACTAAATAAAGTGACAAAAAGGATTCAAGAATAATTAACACAACTTTTGGTAATCAAATCAAATAAGGATTACCAAGGTACTTTAAGAGTAATAATAAACTGTTTTTGAACACATATTGGGGTGGGGGAGCTTTAGTTTAATGAACAGCTACAGCTTCAGCTCATTTAAGTTAGCGCCCTTGACCATTTCTATAGATGACATTAAAGGCTGTATTGACATCAATCTTATGGTTCATCTCGATTAGATGTTTGGCTATAGATGAAGTTGGTAGTCTGACACATGCATCTATTGGTTTTCCACAATTCATTTATTTTTCTAACCATTTCGGGATATGCTCTCCCACCCTCACATGCAAAGCACGATTACTCCTCCCTATGTATGTGTTTCCACACACACACATACACGAAAATTGGTGAATAGTGTGGGATGTGACATAATCACTTGTGCTTTTTTGAGGTTTCCAGTGAAGCATATTTTTGGCTTTTTCAATAATTACAAGCAGGACTGCATAATAGGTTCTACTGATGATCGAATTCACCCTTTGTCTCAAAATCCTACTGTTTATTTCCCCGTTATATGGTAATTTGATGAAAATATTTTTCTTAGGAACGTTATAGATTGTAGGTTTATAGACTAATTGACTTCTACACCTGTTTACAAATTTTCAAGAACATCCGTTTTCAACAAGTGTATCCATCAATATTTCATTTTCTTTGTCTGTAACATCAGCCGTACAAATATGTTGAATTCTCTTAAATAGACATTTCACCAAGCCTCTCTTATACTGTAATGAACAGAAACTGTGAAAATTAAGGTATTGCCCTGTCCAAGTGGGCTTTCTGTAAATTGATCGTCTTATTGAACCATCATCTCTTCGACTCAGAAGTATGTCAAAAAATGCAAGCTGGTTGCGACTTTCTTCCTCGCATGTTAGACTTATATAATTCTGTGCAGAGTTAAGTCTATCTAATAGACGATTCGCATCTTCGTGATATCATCTACATATCTCCTATAGAAGGGCAATTTATAAATGAAATCAAGGGACAACTTTTCAACATAAATACCTCTGTTTACCTAGTATACTTCAATTATGGGATCACTTTCACCGAGGGACTTAATTATCACACTAAGCATAGATCTGTCAACTTGTGTGCACCTACCGAGTAGATGACACATCACATTCTGAACAAACACACAGTTCATGTCAACGCTATTCGGAATATACCTAAAGACTAGCTACGATATTTAAATAGCTGCACGTATTCTATCCATCGCCCAACTATCACAAATTAATATCCACGTAGAAGAATATCCCTTCCTTCTCTGAGATATCAGAATGAAAAATAAATTAAAGTTTTAATACATCCTAGTAACTGTGAAGACTTATGGTGCGTTGACGGCACCGACCATGCACCAGGTCCGGAGTTCAATCTCCGGCCGACGCACAACTGATATCAATGATTCGCCTGCTAAATCTGAGCTACCGATATCACATGCTGAAAATTCCATACTTGTACCAAAATACTATGTGGAATCAAGCTATAGTAAAATAAAATAAAATAAAATAAATAAATAAACAACCTGTGAAGAAGACCACCTTCAAAGCTGTCATCTTACTGAAGTGTTAGTTTATTCTTTTTTTCAATAAAAATCCTTTGACTATTGTTTACTTACTATCTCCCTTCAGTATTACACATATATATGTTCGTTTTTGTTTTAATTTCCTATGATAATTAAATGTTTCCTGTGCGCGAAATTCGAACTAGTCATAAACTTTTATTTATTTGTTTTCTTTTTTGCTTCTACAACTGAAATATTATTGTTTTTAGGCTGTTCACTTCCTTTACTGTTTTTCATATACAATTAAGACTGATAGTAAATGGTATAAGTACATATGAAAATAAAGTAAAGCTTACTGTAAGGGATGTTAATAATAAAAATAATTATAGGTGGGATAGAGTCTTTTAATGTTCTTTCAACTATGCTTCTTTGAATAAATAGAACCACGTTCACAATTCTTGCCTTTATCTTTGAAAATGATTATTCCATTTCCTATTATTATTATTACTGCTATCACCTATTCTACTACTATTATTATTACCGTTCCTTTGGCTTCCTAGTGGGATATAGGTTTTCAAAAGAACATCTTCATTCCACTCTGTTTTCTGTAGTCTTCTTTAGTTGGCCCCACGAATGCCTTTCTCCATGTCAACCTTGGACCAAAGCCCATCTTGTCGTTTCCCATTAGGGTTCCCCTGGAACTATGGCTTATTGTGGTATGTCACTTAATAAGCTCAACGTTTGTCCGACTCATCTCCATTTCCCTAATCATATACGTTGAAGAATAAATTCTTCATTGTTTCACTCTCCCAGTTCTTAATTGCAAATCCCTGTCAGTCGTCCATCTGATATCCAGTGTGGAGCGGAAGCAGCTACTGATGAATACCTGAAGTGGCATGCTGGAAATGCTTTTTCGGTGATGTATGCCTTAAGTTTCTGAACCATATAGAAGCACTGAATGAATTGACATTCTTGTTCGAGATCCGAATGTTGTTTTTTATGCTAATTGCAGCAGATTTCCAATACTAGTACCAATACCACTACAAATAATACTGTACTGCCGCTAGACACATTGAATTTGATGTGGTTGTGCTCTCTGAGCTGGATAGTTAATTTGCGAAGCTTTCATTGCCCCACCACTAGGCAACATCTTCAGCGCGTACTTCAATTTGAAGTGAGCTTTTTGGATTTCCCCACGAGTTTATTAGTCATCTCTCCTAGTGACCTTGAACGTGAGTGTTTGATTTAGTGTGTTCTCACACCTTCTGGGCTACTTGTATTAGAACTGATTCTTTCCTTGACTTGGACTTGAACTTTTTGTGTGTATGAGGTTTCCTTCTTATCGATTGACAAATTTTATCTATCTCAAAGTGTCTTTTGATTGACGATTCACTGGAATACCAGGCTTCTGAAAATTCTCTAGCATTCTTGGTGTTTCCTCTGTCTAACATATGAAAGTTGTCCCAGTCGAAATAATGTCCGTGGTTGTCTGTATGTAGTCATATGAGGGATTGTATGTCATGTCTTTTGACGGCTAGCTTATGTTCATGGGCACAAAGACGAAGGTGACGTCCACTTTGACCATTGTAGTGTTTTCCGCAGTTGTTACAATTTATTTTGTAGATGATGTTGGTTTTATCTTCTTTCGCTGTTGAGTCTTCTGGTTGACATAGAGCTAGCTGAGTCGAGTGATTTTGTTGGTTCGTGTGCGTCGTCAATTCCCAAAGGTTTAAAGAGTCTTGCAGTGACTTCCGAAATGTCCTTTATATATGGTAGGGCGATTTTCTTTGTGCTTTCCTTGGGGGCTTTTGATTTGGTAGGTTGGCTTGGTGTATGTGTCTTTTGATGAGGTTCCGTGGATATCCATTCTTTCGGAAGACGTCCATGAGGTGGGAGTGCCGCAAGGAGTCCTGGCTCTCTTGAATAGTGTTTGTATGTAATTCCTTTTGTGTGCCACTGTATTTTTGCTGTTGTAATTCAGTATTTGGTCCGTGTGAGTTGATTTTCTATGAACTTAAGTTTCTAATTCCCTTGTGGTTGTTCGCTTGACTAAGATGTCCAAAAATGGGATTTTGTTCTCGGATTCCTCTTCTCTTGTGAATTTGATGTCGTTGAAGACGTTGTTTATTAGGTTGTAAGTTTTATCCAACTCGTTTATTTTGATTATTACAAATTTTGGGTTTGATCTTTGGTAGGATTATGTCTTCAAGCCTTCGCATCACTCTCTCTGCAATCAAACCTGATACTGACGGTCCCATGGGTGTTCCTTTGACTTGTTCATATATTTGGCCGTTGAATTGAAAGTACGTTGTTAGGCATAGGTTTATGCATTCCATCCAACTTTTGTGTTGCATTTTTGATTGTTGTGGGAGGTGGTTAGACAAAAGGCGCTATAAACAGATTATGATAAGATCCAAACTTTCGAAATTACACCGCAAACAAAAATATAAGAATTTACTGGGTGGGGAAAATATTAGGAGAATTATTACTGTTTGTGATGACATTAAATTTCAAGGTTGAATATATACCTTAACAATGGCATCGGTGCAAGTTTGAGGTCTAAATGTTCAAATTATTCATTTGATATTCTACCTCAGCTGAATCCTTTGACCTGATAAATCATACATTCCCATTTAAAGGATGAGTGCAGAATGAGACGTTCCTGAGTTATAAAAAAATGAAGTCACTCATAGTCAATAAAAGTTCCTCGTAATTGATGATTGTTGAATTAATAATATTACCTGAAATGTGTAGCTTAATTATGAGAAATGTCATTCCAGTGAACTAAACTGATATTGGCTTGTGAACAAATAGAACCCAAAGGATACTTGAACCAACCAATAGTGATTATCACCATTAACATATGAAATCACACCAAGTAGACGTAGGCATTATAATAGTTAAAACTACATACTACCGATTGATAGAGTTGAGTAGTTGTATATACACTCATATCAAACAGTAGTGCTTGATAGCCAGATCGAGGTGATTCAGGGGTGAGGGCGAATCAGTCTAAACTACCCGATTTCTGGGTAGCTACTTGGATGGAATAGTAAGCTGAGTCGAACCGAGTACATCGCTGATGAGCTCCGCCCAAAATGAGATAAACGGCCATCCCATATTTAGATCATTTAGATCTGGCCAGTAAGTGCTACTAGTTGGTATGAGTGGCACTCAACTACTCATCTGGATCAATAATTAGCATACAGTTTTCTGTAGATATGCTTTGTTTCTCGATTACTATTTATGGTATCAAACAGATCACATACTGTGACCGGAACAATATAGTTTCTAGTGGAAACTGGTGAAAATTCGCCCCCTCGAGCTGTGTGAATTATAAACTGCTAACTAATTTGCAAAATGTGGTTTTGATCACTTGGTTGTCAAATTAGAGGATAACCTACGAGATTGAATCAATTGTTTAATACTCCTAAATCACAAAATTAGCACATAGTATGCAAATGACACAAAGACTGACAAAGATTGATCCAGCGAAAAAGTTCTGATTCAACGTATATACGTTTTTATAAAAATCTCGTTCGATGGGAAAATATCAACATGTTAATATAAAAATTTTTAATTAGAAAGAACTATTTAGACGGTATGACAAAATTATCAACTTTCAAAGTTGTGTGCCTCTAAGCAGAAATTGAAACCTAACATACTCTCTTTCCTCGAGGATCCATAAAATTTGCTCTAAGGAGTCAATGGACAAAGAATTGCGAAATCTCCGAGGAACCTTGACAGAAAATGGATTTCCACCCAGATTCATAGACACGAATCTAAAACCAAAGAAACCCCCGCAAAAGGTCCAAGTCGCCCTCAAAATATGATGATACTGGACCGAGAATTTAAAAGTGATACTGAAGCAGAACTTTTCCGTAGATGGTTTTCGAAGTCTCTCAGTAAGAAATGCTTCACCGCCAGCCTGCGAGTAACATTCTCCTGCCAGAAACTACTCACTTAACACGTGAAAGACAAGCTGTCGCATTGGGCCACTTCAGCATGCCAATACAAGTTCACTTGCTCGTGTGGGGCTGAGTACATTGGCCATACCATGTGTCCGCTTGTAAAATGCGCTCGGGAACACTATCCGGCATCGTTAGCAAAAGGAGAACGCGAGGGTGTATAGAGTTTGGTAACAGAATATCTGGTGAATCCAGGACATTCAGTCCCATGTGAAAAGTCCTTCAAAGTCATATACAAGATCCCATCAAACCTATCAAAGGGAGTGAAATCAAGACATCTAGGAATAGTTGAGGCACTAGTGTTCCAAAAACTCAAGTCTACTCTATGTGTTCAAAAGAAATATGTCTAACCGTTGGCCCTACCACGACCATCAGGAAAAGCCAGTCTCACCAATAATGATTATTCCCCTACCTTTCTTGTCCAACCTTCCCCTTTATTTCTGTTATTTTTGTTTTTTAATTCCTATCTGCATTACTAAATTTGGTTGCTGTTTTTATTTAAAATGTCCGAACTTCCTACCTATTTTGTTAGTACTACGTCTTTAGTCCGTAATTATACAAACTGACGAGTTTTCCAGGAATTAAAATCTTACCATGTCTTTTCTACCCGATCTCCGTGATTATTACACTTAATAATTTTATTAATTTAACCTTTGATCGGAAATAATTCTGGAACTGCCTCACACATTTAACATAAATACACGAATGTACAGCTGTCTAGTTGATGACTTTGTCGAAAAGAAAATTTTCTTCGCTGTAACCGTCTTTTTAACAATGCAACTCGAATAATTCAAGTGATTGTCTAAAAGTCATATTATCTCATTATTAATGGATTATTACTGAATTCGAGATGAAATTTAAAAAGAATGACTGAAAGTATAAAATATGCATTATACAATATTAAAATTTCCGCTTCACTTGATCTTTTTTCGCTAATCGAAAGAATTAGGAGATAAAACGCTTCGTCTTTTGAGTAACACACTATGACAGTTACTACCTTTTTAATGTGATGTATACAACTCCAGTTTAGTTGGCTTTATTTTCATCTTTTCGACAGTTTGACATCAACTATAACTGCTATGAGTAATGATAATAATATTAATATTTTTATTACAATTGTCATACTACTGAATACCTTCTGTAGCTGAACACAGGCAGTGCTTCTGTGAATGAATTTCACGCCAGAATTATTCACACTTTTCAAAGTGTCTTCACAATTTAAAATATTTTATTGTTTCTTTACTGTCATTCTTGTCATAATTAGTAGAATTCTTTTTCCTTCTTGTGTTTATTTATATTGTCAATTTCAGCTTTTACTGAGAAGAATGAATAGCAGGCAACAACGACAACAAACAACAAGAACATCTGTTCCATTATTTCTCTTTCAGTGTATCCCTCAAAGCAGTCCCTCTATTCGTACAACTTTTAATTCATCTTATCAAATACCTTCTCATTTATAATCGTGTTTCTTCTTTATGTAAACATAATATTTTTACAAAAAAAGGAGTACAAATGTATCCATTCAATTATCAATGACTATTTTAAACAAATATTAAATATGAATAAGTTTTTGTACTTTTACTTTCAAAAATGTGGCCATTAAATATGGCGCAAAAAGTATGCGGATATATTTATTGTATATTTAAAGTAGTAAAACAAAATGCGAACTTCTTTGTCTGTTTTTTTTTTCTTACTCTTACAGACTGTATTTATGAGTGATTCGTCTATATTACTTGTATATACTACTATCATGAATAGGATAATTATTTTTGAAGAATAATAATCATTGTGTGTTTTATTCGAAAATACATTCTCTTCTCCATCAGAGAAGGAAGAAGAAGGAGGAAACAACTATGCGTAGTTTTTGTTACATATATTGATGAAATTAAAATGTCCTCGTCAGAAAAAGTAGTAAATGTGTTCAATTATTTGTTTAAATTGAGTTTGTATTATTCATTTGAATGATCGACAGATGGTAACATATAATGCGGGGGGAGCGGGATGAGAAAGAATACAGGAATATGGGAAAAATTTCTACACACATTGTATTTATTATACATTTTTTCCAAAGTTATATAAATAATGTATAGGAAGCATAAAACGGTACTCTCTCTTAACGCATGTCTATATGTATAAGGTGTTTGAAAGGTAAACAGGGTATGATAATAAGTTGATGAATTGTATGAAAATGTTGTAGAAATGGGAGAAATGTGAGTATGAATGAAATAGAGACTAACTATTAACCTAGAAATTAACCAGTCTAGAACATTTCGGTGGGGGAGAAAAATTAATGGGATTATTTCTGAAAATATAAGGAAACCTTTTTTTCTCTATAGAAAATACTTTGTGTATTCTTGAAAGCTATCTACGAAACTGTATAACCTGTCTACAAAGCGGTGTATAATTTCCATGAATTATTTGGCAAGGTGTCTCACTAATGCTTGTTTAAATATTTCAAGATGCACTACTTCCTGAAGAAATGAAAGGCGCTAACACGAAGATATTCGCATCATGACGGGTATCCTGCTAAACTTGAAGAGTAAGGTGTGAACACTTCTTAAATAGACCAAGATCAACAGTTTGTGCCAGATAAGATGGTAACATAAGTGTTATTTCATCGACTTCTGATCCTCTGCATACAGAGTAAAGAAATTACTAATTAAATTTATTTACAGAACAATTTCAACATACTTGCAAATATCACATAATGTCATGAGACAGGGGAACCCAAGCCTAATAAACAGTGCTCAGATATTACACTTACATAGTTTATACCCAGAAAGTTCAAGTCTGTACAAAAATAAATGTTTGCATACAGTTTCAGAAGACAAAAGTTGAATAAGATGATGAGTTACTAATAAATTGGGTAACAGTGTGGTGAGTTCAAGTGAAATCATAGAAACAATGAGGATAAAGAAAAAGATCATGCAATCACATGAAAGAAAGGCAGTAAAGATATACAGTTACTAGAACAAGGAAGGACTGATAACTGCTTCTTTCGGAGAGTGATTGCTTCAACAAACTTGCGGAGAGATATGAACTCTTTCGTATAAGTATAAAACTTGGACACTGTGGTAGAGTATAATTCCATAATGGTTAAGATTTTATTTTGATAAATCACACAGTGTTGTACAGTTATATTAACTGATGACGTTCCGAGCACAAACTATTGCTCATAATCATATCATAGTTTGTGCTCGTAAAGTCATCATTTAATATAACTGTACAACACTGTGTGATTTATCAAAATAAAATCTTAACCATTATGAACTCTTTCGTTTGTTGGTAATTTTAAAAGATTTTTGTGACCCGTATTGATGATATTTCTGGCAGTGGCACCATTATAAATATTTGCTCCCTTGAGACATTGAATTTTTCAGAAATATTCAGAAATTCTGGAGTGTGCTATTCATTTTTATAAACCCTTAAATTCAAATATCCATTCTCATAATTTCACTTGCGCTATAAATTTTTGCCATTGTCTTTGAAAACAGTTTTCGTTTAACTGTTCTTCTACGGGTTCTTCAGAGAGAAAAAATACTTTGACTGACAGTATTGTGGGTGTGCAGCGGCTTCTCACCACAATTTAAATACTCATTTCCGTTTCAGAATGACAACAAATAATCCATTCAACAGGTAGGATTAGCTGTCACCTACACGTAGAATTGAATTCTATCTACGCTTATTTCTTATTCCTAATCTTAATATTTTGGCATACATTTCATCATTCATCTTTTAGGTTTCTGCTGTAACTTTACCTGAAACACTTTGTTTATTTGGGAGTGATGGTAAAGCATATCCCTAGAAATACAACTGTTTGAGTTGGTGCCACAAGAATGCAGGTAAAAAGGAAGCATTTCTGATGTAATATTCCATATGACGATGCACTTTTATCTGTTTAACTCTGAAGCCTACTGCTTAGGTATGACTATGAAGCAATATTTACTGCTATGGACCAGCAAGATTGATTCATTTAATAACAAATCACTGCAAAGCGATAAGACTAGTGTTTTATGGTTCGAAGTGCTAACCAAATCCTAAGGATTAATTAAACTATCAACTCACACCACTTAGGCGTTCATTTTCGTGGTGAGCCTTCTAGTCAATGGTCGTATTGTAAATACTATCAATAGAAGCTGATCAGAACCAGGGTTTAGGTGAAATATCACGAGCTACTCACTACCAATTGATCCGAATAAACTCCACTTTCGAAGGCTTAATTTTAGTTTAATTTTGGAGACAACCGACTGTCTAAATATGTCTGCGCTTAATGTCATTATTTCAGAAGTGAACGACTTCGGGATATTCACATCCACAGCTGCTCTTAAAGTTGTTTCAAGTCTAATCGCGGATTGATATCACTAAGAGAACCATTGAAAACCAGTAGGGAGTGTTGCGCGTCTGTTCCGTCCTAGTTCTGAGACTCATTGGCAGTACGTAGCCATGAACCAACTAGGGATTGAACCAAGGATCTTCCGGTTACAAATCAACCTCGTAAACTATTTAGCCACTGGAACCCAACTCAATGATCCATGGATTCTAACTTGTACTAATTCATGATTTTAGCATGGCCACAAGCTGATGTCATCGGCGAGTATTTCTCTTCACTCCCAACCAGATAGATCCCACTGGTCACGACTTTTCACTGGAACTCCAGGCAATTTCATCCTGCAGCCGGTCATTAGCAGATATTAGCCTAATTTTCAAGCATTAATTTGTAGGGATTATATCTGTTTCAAGTTTGATCACCGATTAACATTAGTTACAGAACCAATGAGAACCATCAAGGAGTACTGAACAACTGTTCCATCCCAGTTTTGGGACTCTTTGTCAGTTGTTTAGCCACGCTGTCTACACAAGGTATTTTCAATGTCCGTCAACTAAGTCAGGTATATAAAAATTATAGATTTTGTGGTTTTCTCTTCCTAGAATTTCACTTCTCATGTAACTGACTACATATTGTGTCAACTGATTGTAAATATCTGTCTTTATTCAAGATTTTCTGAATCACCAACATTATTATTGTTTCCTTTAATTTCTGTAGGAACATAGGGCCTCAGTCACACGTCTCCATTACGTTCAGTTCTCCATCAACATTTTCATCACTTTGCTCCACGTCTCCCCACATGCTTTCGTCTTCTCTTCACATGGCCCCCTCTAGGTCACCTTCAGACGACCAACTCATCACTTCCCATTCGGGTTCCACTCGAGCGATGGCCTGGATTGTGATGCCACTTGATGATGGTTTGTTTTGTTCTCAGAGTATGGCCAATCCACCACCATTTCTTCCTGCATATTTGTTGCACAATCGGTTCCTGATGAGTTGGTCCGTTCATCGCCAGAGATCCCTCAATGTTGAGGTTCTTTTCTGGCCGGCCATATGATCTTGAGTAGCATTGATCTCCACACAGACTTGAGAGTAATAAAAGCTTGCCCTGATTTCTTGATCCTCACTTTGATATCTTCATCACTTCAGTACGCCTGCAGTTGAAACGATGCTTCCCAGGTAGGTGGAGTTGAGTATCTAAAGGAGATTACTTCTTTCAGATTCCTCCCATTTATGCTGATTGTTGTCTGTTGTTCTTGTGGTTGTTGCTGCTGACGAGGAATCTTCACCACCTCTTTCTCTGGCAGTTTGCATAAGTAGCCTTTCCTCCAATCAGCATGTACCTTGCTCTCTTTCTACACCTTTTCCAGTAGTGATGTCATCAAGTTCGCTGATGTCTCTGGGTCAATTTCCAATGCTTCTGTGAGGATTCCGTCTGGTCCTGCTGCTTTTCCAGTTTTTTCTTAATCACTTGGTCTAATCAATTCTTCAGAGTAGCGAATTCCACTAACTTCTACCGTTTACTTTCATTATCCACTGTCAGTGATCGCCAAGATATTGCAGATGAAGCTAAGAACAATAGAGATTACTCAAGTTTGTAAATTTACTATAGATGGTAGGTAACCTGCTTAATAAAAATTATATCAATCCATAAATCAAAAACAATTTCTGAAATACATAACGAGTTAGTTTTACATGATAAGTAATCTAGCATATTGGAGAAAAATCATCATACGTAGTTAAACTAAATACAATTATCAATGACACTGGCCACAACTGAGCAAAATTCCCAAGAGACTGTTAAAAATTCGTATCATTTAGTGAATGAATTTTTTTAAATCGTGAGCAACTGTTTAGTTAGTGCAAAGTAATTTTCAGTAATCTATATCTGTGATCCCATGAAGAGTTAGGCACACTATCATCCAGCTGTTGAAATGAAATCCGAAAGCTTTTGATTTACAACGTTTGCGAATTTCCGAATAAGTAGATTTGTGCATCCTTTGTCGCTTAAACTTGTTCCACTTGTTTCCAAAAGTTCACCAATTTAACAGTAAGTTGTTAAAATCACAAGTGAGTTGTTATCAGACTTATTAACATGTATGAATTACTCAACCGACAGGAGGCGATGTGGCTGTCTAGAGTTAAACGTATCAACAGAAGTTCATCGGTCAATATGTACTATAAAATAAATTATACGTTCATATACTTGTACTCATTATGCAATAAAATATTTTCAAGTATTGGTTTGTAGGGATTTGATTGATTGGTTACAGGATTTAATCGTCAGCTGACATCGGTTAGAGAACCATTGGAAAATCTGAGACTACTGGACATCTGTTTCAAGCTTCGAAACCCAGTGGGTGCGTACTGATTAAGAGTCCAAAACTAGGACGAAACATATTTCCAGTACTCTCAGCTGGTTTTCCGATGTTTCTATAACCGATGTCAGCTGATGATGTAATCCTGTAACCAAAAAAATATATTTTTGTTAAAATATTTCTCGCTTGGATTCTGAATGGAAAAGAGAGATTCAGCAGCAAATCTCCATTTCACGGTTTCGTGAAGTCTTTTTTAGTAAGCTCTCCAATTGCTCATAAGCTGTCATTTCCTTCTCATACGATCTCCTCCGTGTCACCGACTAACCTTCAACTCATCGTTTCCCATCCGGATTCCACTCGAGAGCTTGTTAGACTCGTAGTGTCACTCAACAGTTTTCTTAGTATACATTCAAGCTACTTCCATTTTCTTCGCCATATTTTCTGGACCATGTGTTCTTGCTTGGTGCGCCACTTGTCATCTGCTTAAGCAAGTTTGAAGCATCCTGTTAGAAATGCTTACGGTGACCACATAAAAACACTGGCTTGATACAAGTGTTAAACATTCGACTTCCTGTTCTTTGTACTAAGTGTTGAATCCCTCTACATTGCTTCCAGTGTAATGAAAGCTCATGTTGCTTTCCATCTCCTACCTTGGCTGTGTTTGACATCTTCATACCTGCTGCCTGCAAATAAAACGATACCGTTCAGGTAAGTAGAAGAAATGAATAAAATCTACTTTGTCTAAATTATTTTCTTCATAAAAGATAAGAAACAGAGATTTACTGCCCCTTGATTTTCTCTGGTCCTCTTACCTATGTCAGTTTATGCCAAAATCTACACTGGAATCAGTTACACCCCACAAAAACCAGTACTTAACAACAATTAAGAACAAATTTCTGAAATGTGGAGATTTTTCTTTATTTCAATTTTTTAGATTTTTATAGCGAACCAATATAAGTTAGACAGATCATTGAAAACCAGTCAGGAGTACTGGAAAGCTGTTTCGTTCTGTTTTGAGACTTCTTAATAGTTCAACGTACGACCTTTACAGAAATCGAACCCAGGACCTTGACCTCACGAGACGACAATCTAATTTTTTTTCCTTCACGTTCCCAAGTGGAATATAGGGCTTCAAGTTAGTGGCTTGAAATGTATGTAGCAGTGCTTATTTTACAGGGTGGGGTTGCTAGCCTCATGCCCAACCTTTCTTCTTCACCAGCATTATTTCTGGTATAGCGAGGTAAGGGAGTGCGTCGGCCGGATATCGAAACCCGGACCATGTGCATGGTCAATGAGCATCCTAACCGCTATGCCACCGACGCATGACGACAATCTAATAACTAAAATTAATCTAAAAGCCCCACAAATCCTATAATCTGAATATCACCCACCTACACATTGGCGGCTACTAGATGGATGTCCTGAAGCTGCATTGCAAAGTCGTGACCAGTAGGGTCCACCACATCAAGGTGAAGTGGATGATCATTAAAGACATTAGTGCGGACGGAATTATATCACAAGCTGGCAAAGGTAAGAATTCCCGTGTCAGTGGATTCCAGCCCAAGTGGCTGAATGCCTAACGAGCTTGATCTCGTTAACCTAAAGAGGTTCCGGGTCTGAACCCTGGCAACGGGATCGTGAGTAAAAAAACTGCCGAATATCCTGTATAATCTGTTCAATGTCTGTATACTCTGGCCAAGAGCCTAAATAGTTGGCCACAAGATTTAAATAAGGAAATCAAACAAATAAAGGAAATATTACTAGTGAATAATTACCCAGCAGAATTTATTCACAAATATATGAAAATCCATAAAAAAACTAAGACTAGCAATAAAAGTGAAGTAAAATAAGAGAGTTCAAAGCCTCTGTAGTGCTGCCGTACAGAGAAGGAACGGCGGAGGCCTTAAGTAGAATTCTCAATGAGGCTGGAATTAGGGTGGCATTTTAACCAGCCAGCCAACCCTTTCAGAAATAAACTTTGTCGGCTTAAGGGACCAATAGATCCAATGAAAAAAATGATATACTTTACCAAATACCGTGCAAATAATGACTTTGAGGTCAATTACATCGGTCAAACTAGTAGTAGATCGGGGTCAACTAGATTAGTGGAGCATAAAAATTTAGCTATACGTAAAATGATGATTGATCCTGCTAAGTTAAATAACCAAAAATGCCCAGCTATTGCACTGTATTCATTTGCATGTAATCACACAATAGGTTGGGTGGAAGAGGGTGAGAGTATTAATAAGAAATATAGTTAGGTGAAGATAGGGAGAGGTTAGTCACTGAAGCTTTGTTTATCTATCCAACACAACACACGTGCAGTCGGAATGAGGCAACATCTATACTGGAGATATGGAAAGTGGCAACAAACAACAAAGGAAAATTAGAGATACAGGATAGATAGAAAACAATAAAAGACAAATTGTGAAACCATGTGACTAAAATTGATATGATTATGAGTGGCAATCATTTATGCCCGAAACCTTGTCATCCAGTTGTTAATACTGCATCATCACTGTGTGTGATATTTAAAATTAACTTATCTAATATGGAATTACATCCTACCACAGTGCCTAAGTTCTACACTTATATTACTGTTGAATAGTCCCAAAATAGAACAAAATATCTAGGTGTCCAGTACTCCTGACTGGTTTTCAATGATCCCTCTGTAACTTATTTTGGTTGAAATGAACCTAAAATCCTCATAAAATCGTATAATCTGAATTTTCCTTAAGGTGTTTTTGTCGTCATCCCACAAGAAACCTGTCCTTGTTGATCAAAGTTGTCTGAATGTATGCCACATTAAAGTGTACACAGATAAATGTATAAACATCCCATCTATCTTTGCGTTTTGTACACGTATACATAAAGACACAAACAAATAAGGATAAAATTTTTATATATTTTTATGTACACTCGCTAGCACACATGTTTTCATTCTCACCGATGAACATTTATACGCTGGTTTTTCGCTTTCTGTATCTGTATCACTACACAGGCATGGATATATATATATGTATACGAAAATTCTGAAGGGATGAACTCTCCATCTATCCATCTATGTATGTATCTAACTATCAGTAATCCAATATGAGGAACAGTATATAATTTCAACATTATTATATCTATCCCCTTTCATCAATAGGGTGATAATATATGTATTGTAGGACACATTTGGGAAAACTTTGCTAACCAAATAGAATTGCTTTATATATATAGATACATATGTATGTATATATGAAAAAAACAAACAGACTTAAGCTATTGGGAGGAAAAAAATTTCATATAAGTGAACTAACTAACTAACTAGTGCTGAAGAATGATTACCTTCTTCTCCCACTCCCTTGCATCAAATAACTCGTGTTTATACAAACTTCTGCGATGCCAAATGAAAAAGGGAAATGGATGAGAAAATTAGGTATCTCTGTATGGTATATGTTAACTTACTTGTCTGTAGCATGAACAGCACTTATATGGATGCCTTATACAAATAGAGTTTTATGCTGTTCACATATATAGGTGACGAAAAATAATTTCCTACATTTACAAGGTATGAGATTACTGTTATATACATATATATATATATATGGGTATTCTCTAAACAGATTATCTTATACGCTAAAGTACTGTCCCACCTAATATTGGTAAAAGGCAAACGAAATTCTGCTTCAGAAAAAACTGATCTTAACAAAGTTGTTCTGGAAATACCCGACTACACACCTTAGTAATTAATAATATTGGATACTGTCTTCAGCAAACTTTTATGTTGCTATATGAACTTTTCAACTGAAAGGTAATTTATCGTATGTTTCAAAAATAAAGTTTGAATAAAATATATATATGTTTACATACTATATATATTTGTGTGTGCTGCTGATGAGGCATACAAACGTTGGTCGAAACCCTCTGCCAAATTAGTAGATTATTTATTTACAATTTGTCAATACTGTTGTGTTCTCTTAAGTTCTTAAGTAATCAGGTTTGTCAGGATACTGCACTATGCGTTTTTCAGTTATTATTATTATTACTATCTGTAGTAATGTTGTCAACTCACTCACTGGTTTATATTTTCTCAGCTCGTTTGCAAGTTGACAAAAGTATCACTGTTTTGCGAGGTAGTATCATAAGTGAGGGATTCAAATGCCTTTGTGAAGTTATTGATAATGTTACTCAAACTAAGAAGGCGATTGTAGAGTGAGGTAGATTCAAATAAATTATAATTATATTTCAATAGTTTACACAAAATGATAAGTTTGTATTTTGGTTTTTGGTCATATTTCGAGCAAAATAACCGCCCGTAATAAAACCAAATGTCGGAATTATATTTTTCAAGCATTAGTTTCGTAGGGGATGTTTTCCGATTGGTTGAAGGATTTCATCATGAGCTGACATCAGTCAGAGAATCATTGGAAAACCTGCAGGCAGTCCTGGACAGCTATTTCATCAAAGTTCGGGACTCTTCAGCGGTATGGATCCACCAGGTTTCGAAACCAGGACCTTCTGGTTACAAGGCTAACGAGCTCATAGACCATTAAGCCACTGGAACCCAATCCAATAACCAGTCCATGAATTCTAACTTCTGTCAATTCATGACATTGCGTGACCACTTCGCAATGTTTGTTTTTAATTCACACTTGTATTATGATTTGTACTCATACATACGTACAGTTCTTCTTTTTTTGTCCATTCATTTTTGTGTATCCAGAATTATATTTCAGGTTGTTGACAGCTGTGTTGAGTTACCCATGTTTCATGTATCCGACAGTAATTTTGCTCGAGATATTACCAAAATCAAAAACTCATCATTGTGTGTAGACTATTGAAATATAATTATAATTTATTTGATCTATTCCACACTGCTCAAAATTTCCCATTTTAAAGGACTGATTTAATGAAGAACGAATATTGTTCTTGATCAATTCCTCAGTTCTGTGACCTCAATAATTAAGGAAATGCTGTTATCAGCAACAATAATGCTGCTTTAAATTACAATGAATAAATCAACAGTGTGGATAGGCGATTACATTTCAAAAGCATCATCAGTAACAGAGAGATGATATTTTATATATACATATATATATATATATTAAAAGCAAGCTCATAGACCATTCAGCTACTGGGACCTGATTCAATGACCAGCCCAAGAATTCTAACTTTCATCGATTGGTGTGATTTTAGTGTGACCACAAGCCAATGTCACTGGTGAGCATTTGCCCTCACAAATTAAATCCTTGTAAACTAATTCTTGAAAATTAATCATATGCTCGCTATTGACTGAATACAGGAAGAAGCTGCCTGAATTTCTAATGAGAAGTCGTCACGAGTGAGGTCCATCCGGTTGGGAGTGAGGACAAATACTAGCTGATGACTCCATATTAGTTTGTTTATTAGATATATCACACAGCGAAACAGTTTTACTTAGTGGATATTTTGTTCGAAACGTCAAATTAAAAAAACCTCGGAAACCTTACGCGGAATTCTTAACAAGGCAGGAATAAAAGTGCCCGGCATTCAAACCTAAAAAACTCAATATGAAACAAGCTTTGTCGGTTAAAGGATCATTCCTGTGGAGCCAATTAAACAAAACAATTTAGTTCATCTAATACACTGCTTCCAATGATTGTCAGGTCAAATATAAAGGTCAAAATAGTAGAATGAGGTCAGTCAGACCAGTGGAGCACAAACACCTAACAAAATCTAGATTAATTGACCTGAATAAGATAAGAAATCTGGAGGATAGTTCAGCTATAGCACTACATGCAATTACACACAACCGCTTAATGGGATGGGATAAGATGACAGTTTTAACACCTAATATAACAGGTTGGAGGGAGAGATTGATAACAGAAGCTTTCTTTATCAAATCAACTGCAAATACGTGTAATAGGAATGATTCAACACCTGTCCACCCGGATATCTGTAAAATTTTACTACCCCTACGACAAATAGGAAGGCATAAAGAAAACTATGAAACTCATCTTTCGAAGTCGTGTGATTATAATTGATATGATTATGAACAATAAATTTTGTTCGAAACGTCAAATAAAAAAATCCAGTAAATAATACTGTTTCATCACTGTGTGATACATCTAATAAACAAACTAAAATGGAATTACTTACTACCACAGTGCCTAAGTTTTACACATACATTACTAGCTGGTGATATTGGCTGGTGGTTACGCTAAAATGACCAACCTGTGAAAGTTAGAATTCATGGACTGGTCATTAAATCGGATCCCAGTGGCTGAATGGTCTATGAACTTGCTTTTAACTAAAAGGTCCTGGGTTCAAACATCGACTGGTAGATGAGCCTAAAACTGTGACGAAAACGCTGATCAGTAATCCATGATAGTTTTTAAAAAAACTGTATTAAATCTCATGCATTATATAGTATGCAATATTTGATGAACCGTTGGTCTAAGGAGGCAGGTTAAATTAACTGAGGACTTTTAAAAGACAATTATTGTTTACTTCACTCTTATAATAAATAAGTTCACTAAAGATCACATCAGTGAAACAAATGACGTTTGACGCTATGTTGTCCCATCCAATCGCCTACTATTTTCCGCCCTCATTTTCTATTAAGAAGTTCTCTAAATTACGCTGACAACAACCTAAAAATGTCCGCCAGTTCATGCAGTGATCCAAAAAAAAAACATAATTTAATGATCAGAACATTTAGAAATGAAGGTGGACTATGGCATTATACTCAGTGGAAATCCAGGCGGTGCAGCAAACCTCCTTCTAGTAATAAGATAAATAACATTTATATGTCTGTAATCATTCATTTGCCCGTAGAATTCACGACATCGTCGTTATCTTTGATTCACTAACCTTTTATTAATTCATTCATTGAAGATGTTCATTAAAGATTTAAAAGACAGATTTATAAATAAAGAGTATTCTTTATCAGGTTCTACAGATATATGACAGTAATAATTGAATGATTGTTCTTATGAACAACGTTAATGTTATAAATTAAATTTAATCAATAGTATCGACAACTGATTACATTTCAAAAGCATCAGTAAGACAGAGGTAATATGCCCCAGAGTAACATTAAACTGAATGTCAGATAAATGAAGGAAACTAACACAGAATTTATGAATTTTTGAGGTTAGACAGCAGGTCAGTGTGGAAGTAGTGAAAGGTTGGACCTGTTTCTTTTGCACACAGATCTCGGGTTGATTTAAGCGAATTGCTGTGGCCTCTACTGTCTAGAATTTTCGGTATCTAAAGATTGTTCGATAATTTATTCGATACCTGATAAATTGTAGAGAAAGATTCTTCAGTGCTGCTGGTTATATGATGTGATCCGATCTCAAACTGTTGACAGTTTTAACAACAACTTTGTTTGAGTACACTTGCAGGTGTTCCCATGCCCATGAAATCAGGTTCGTAGAATATTGGCCAATATAAGTGGCTCCGCAGGAGCAGTAAGAGGTGGTTAGCCTAGGTAATTTGTCTTTTAATCTGCGGCTTAATGGCACTAGACTTTCTTTAAATTAATTTCCTCGGCTTGTTGGGTGTTATTCAACATAGTACGTCACCTTCGAATTGTAGTCGTTGATATAGGGGCTTCTTAACAAATACATAAGGATTCTTTTCCACTGTCTTAGCCATATGTATGTTTAGGGATGAAATTTTCAGGGTGCCTTTTTTCTGACTAATGTAATGCATACAACCTTCAGTTCTTCTTCAGTTACATCCTCTGAAAAAATAGCTCTGATCCTATAACTGAAGGTTTTTACCAAATTTCTTTTATACTGAAAAGGAATAAAGTTGTGAAAGTGTGTTTATTGATCGGCCCAGCTCCTCCCCTTCACAGCTGGAAATTGCCTTTTATGCTGCCATCTGCTCTTTTTGTCATTGGGACATCTCAAAAAGCAATTTCACCTATGGATTCTTCTTAATATTTCAGTCTGATAGCTGAATATCTAAGTTATTCGCTAAGAAAACGTATCCACCAAAAACATATCCATATATTTTTCAAGTTTTGGTTTGTAGGGATTTGATTGGTTGCAGGATTTCATCATGGGCTGACATCATCGGTTAGAGAATCATTGGAAAACCTGGGAGTACTGGACAGCCAGCTGTTTCGTCAGCCTTGTTTGGAACCCTTCAGCAGTACGCACCCACAATGGGGGGTTCGAACCCAAGACCTTCTGGTTACAAGGCTAGTGAGCTCGTACACCATTAAGCCACTGGGACCAGATCCAATGACCAGTCCATGAATTCTAACTTCTGCCGATTCATGACATAGCGTGACCACTATCCAATGTCTTCGACGAGTATTTGACCTTACACCCGAGCTTGCCTTCTGACTAGAAGGTCCTGGGTTCGAACTCCACACTGTGGGTGCGTACTGATTAAGAGTCCCAGGGAGTGAGGACGAAATAGCTGTCCAGTACTCTCAGCTGGCTTTGCAATGGTTCTCTAATCGATGTCAGCCCATAATGAAATCCTGCAACCATATATATATTTCATTTATTTGTAAATACTCATCAAAATAAAACGCCACTGAAACATATCACCAAATATTTATATGAAAATAAAGCTTAGTATTTTTAAATAATGAGCTATAAACTATAAAGAATGAATTCCTTATTGTTTTAAAAGTTATCGTGCTACACTGATTTCCGCTAATAACTTTAACTCATTGGATTGTTCAGACTTTACTGCTTACTACCCGTCATCTTCTCACATGATTTCATGTAACAAAGTAAGTTTGACTGATTTATGATACTTCTTATTCCCTTGAGGGTATATTCATGGAATTCGATGATAACAGTATAATCATAATTATTACTATTGTTTAAACAAATATTTTACTCTGATTGAACGGAATAGTTTATGGCCATGAAAAAAAGTAGGTAAGACATATTTATATATTTTTTCATTATACTATCATATATAGAATAAAGACAGTTGAGTTTATAAAAGCAGCTGAGTGAATGAAATTCATGCGATTAAGAAATGTAATCCAATTGTGTCAAATTATTTCGCTTTCAGAAGTTTTAGCTGACAGACAAGACGATCTGTTGAATATAGCTTTTTTGTTTGTTCGTTGAGACCTAATCAGATACTAGTAATCTGATTGGTTATAAGTTGGATCAGGGCCTGACATCAGTTACAGAACCATTGAAAAGCTGGAGTTCTTGGACAACGCGATCGGGTACCAGCTCACCTTGTAACCGGAATGTCCTAGGTTCGAACCCCCGTGGGTAGGTACTGATGAAGAGCCTCAAATTAGGACGAAACAGCTGTCCAATACTGCCTACTGGCGTTTAATTGTTCATTAACTGTTGTCAGCTCTTGATCAAACCAGATACCAGTAATGTGGCGTTCTGAAATGTAGACGGAAATCTGTCAGATGAATTTAATTTTTTGATGAATATACTGGTACATACCAAGTGTAGTAATTCACTGTTGAATAGAATAGGATTTTAATTTAGTGATGATGGTATTTAGGCTGCAACAGTGAAACCTATTTGACTAAGAAATGGTGTATTTTCAGTTAGAATATTTATGAGTAGCTTTCAGAATTAGACATCAACTTTCATAATAATTAAAACTTTGTTTTAGTCTCCGTAAAAGTGAGTGTTAATTAACCTATTCGGTCTGAAGATTCATGGTTAAATATAGGGAATTCAAAAAGTAAATTACTTTGGTATAAGTAAAAAACTTGGGTACTGTGGTAGAGTATAACTCTATTATAGATATGATTTTATTTTGATAAATCACACAGTGTTACACTGTAATATTAACTGATGACCACGTTTCGACCACAAACTATTCCTCATAATCATCATGTCGAGTCACTCATACAACTTTTTTCTTTCATTTATATACATGAGTAAAATTGATGATTAGACATATAAATAAAAGTCAGTATTAGATAAAGTGCATTCAGAAATAATAACATTAGTGTTATCAATCAAATGCAATCAGATGGGAAATAAGACGAGTGTTTTTATAGTCAAAATAAGTAACTTGTGAGAATGTTATAATGTGAATTGGATATATCATAACATTATTTATTATCCTCCTCTGATTTGACTGACTGGCGGTAATAATATCTTCCATATCTCTGGTATTTGCGTTGAGTCACTTCGGTCGCAAATGTTGGGTGCATCAGTGGATTGGAGATCACCGAATTGTTGAAATAAATTCTCAAACTTAGATTCTGTATCTATTCTGTTTTAGAATATAAAATCGGAGTCCAAGAGGAAGATGAAGCTGATTTAGTTTATTATTCAGGTTGTATGCAGCTGATGAAAAAGACTGTGAAGTGAAATGAATTCATCTTATCTTCACATGGCTTATTGTTTACATTGAATGAACTCGTATCAGGTAGCTGATTTTAGTTGGAAAAATGTATAATTAGAAAAAGAATCATCACATGGAATAACTGTATAATGTGTTTTATTTTTTGAGTTGGTAAACAAAGCTTCAGTGATTAACCTCTCCCTCCCTCCATCTGACCACATGACTTTTGAATACCCTCACTCTGTCCCACCCCATCTATTGTGTGATTACATGCAAGTGAATGCAGTGCAATGGCTGGCCTTTTTTCTACGTTATTTAGCTTAGCAGGATCAATTATTCTAGGTTTAGCTAGATTTTTGTGATCCAATAATCTAATTGACCCCGATCTACTAGTTTGATTGGCCTATGTAACTGACCTCACAGTCATTAATTGCATGGTATTTGGTAAATCATATTATTTTTCTTAATTGGATCTATCGAATGAGTCCTAAAGCCGACAAAGTTTCTCTCTGAGAGAATTGGTTGGCTGGTTTAAATGCCACTCTAATTCCAACAACATTGTGAATCCTACCTAAGGCCTCTGAAGTTTCTTCTTTGTATGGCAGTACTACAGAGGCTCTAAAATTTATATTATTTTCGTCAATTTTATTGATAGTCTTAGTTTTTCCATGGTTCTTCATATATTTCTGAATAAATTCTAGTGGGTAATTATACAGTAGTAATACTTCCTTTATTTGTTTAATTTCGTTATTTAAATCTTCTGACTGACTAGTTAGGCTCTTGGCCCAACTATATAAACATTTTTACTAAACCTATCTATACCGATTCTGGATGGGATGAATTAAAGTCTAGGTATTTATTAGAGTGTGTCGATTTCCTATAAATGTTAGTATCTAACCCACCATATTTTTCCTTTTATTCTATAGTCTAGCATGGCCAACACACCCGATTCGTTTTCTAACTCAGAAGTGAATTGGATTCTGTCTTCTATTAACTTTATATGTGTAGGGAATTGAAGGATATGTTGAGATTTCAACACGGTGAATGTGTTATCCACACATATCTCAACCATAACCTAGGAGAAGGATTGAAAGTTCTAAGAGCTTTATGTTCCCAACCATCCATAAATTTGTCTGCCACTATTGGGGATATTGGTGATTCCATTGCCACCTCATTCGTTTGTTTATACAGGGGATGTTAGAAACAACTGAACACCTAATATTATTTCGTCAACCGAGAGCTTAGTCCGACTTTTCAGGTCAGCATCAATGTTCAGTTTATTCCTAACTGCCTTCAGAACTGTAATAATGAGAATATTGGTGTACAAAATGGTTATGTCGAAACTAATCATTTTTCCATCTTTTCTAATTGAATTTCCTATAGTTTCTGTTTCATTACATAGAAATTAGTTAGCCTAGAATTTGATCTCTCTCTAACGGGGCATAACATAGATACTAAATATTTAGATAACTCGTACGTTGGGTTGTCCGTAAGGTCAATTATTGGTCTGATAGAGAGTTGGCAGTAAAAGGAGACACCTGTTTCTTTTTCAAGAAATTGGCCGCTAAAATGTCCATCTCTGGGACGTTCTGTTTCTTAGAAGAAATGATTTCTGCAGCTTAGTTTACCTTGTCCTTATTTCAAACTACAGCCTTATCATACTCCACACAAAATGTCTTCCATGTCTCCCTCAGACCAAACCAGATTTATCTCTTTCCACTGGGGGTAAAATAGAGGTTATAACTGGCGCGTGATGTCACCCATCAGTCTCCTCAGTGTGCATCCAATCCATCTTCACTTTCTTCTACATATTTAACGAGTAATAACTTCTTGAATGATTTGTTCCCAGACTCTGGTGCAGCTAATTCCTTCTTGCTGGCCACCTGACCTTCACTTTGGAGCCACAGAGACGGCAGTTGTTGCTTTTCGTGACGGATTCGCTAAGTCTCTGACCTATATAGAAGAAGAAGTGAAGGACTTAACACTGGTGTCGAAAGTCCAAATTTTTTTCATCATACTGAGAGCAGCAGATTTCCAAACTAATTCCAGAGTGATGAAGGCTTATCCTGCCTTTCCTATCCTGGTCTTGACATCCTTACCTAAAGCATTAGCTTTCTTTTCTTTGCAATTGTATCATTGCAAGCATATTTTCTGTATTTCTTTCAGATACCCAACTTTGATAATTCAGAACAGAATACCTTGATGCAAATATTTTCAACTGCTTCATCATAACTGAATTCCTATAAACCAACTTTTTTGACAAATGAATGAAAATATTTTCGAAGTATTTAAACAATTTGTTTACTTGTTAAAAAACTGTAACCAAGTAACCGCTTGTTCACACTTTCATTCAATGATTCAAATGTTCAATGATCAATTCAATCAAAGTGTTTATCCGTATTATAATGATAAAAATATTGAAGAAAAAGGAGTGAACTATGCATTGAAGATATCAGAAAGCTACACAAAACATCAACATTGTTGTATACATCATTTTATACCATCCCCTGTAGTATTATATACATGGTCAAAGTTATTGCGTATAGAGGTATTTCGTCAAATGTTTATGGAAATTATTACATCTAATGATTGCAGTCGAATCTCCAGTCAATGTTCCGATAATTTGTGTAATGTTGGTGAATCCAATGTGATCGATTTAACTAGTAGAAATTTACCAGTTAGCAGACAATTAAAGAAATTAGAATCCTTATGTAGTGATCAGATGTTGTCAGTGCCAGCAGGGAAGGTCATTCAACCATTTACTTCATATGATGAAAGCAGTAAGTTTCAATCACAATGGCTTTTGAATGAATGGTCGCGAATTTATCATTCCTATGATACTTCTCTACAAGGTGATGATTGCACTGATGAAAATCCATGCACAGTGAAAAATGAACCATTCTCAGAAGATACACTGATGATGTTGATGATGAAGGCGGCCCCAATCGCAAACCAACAAGTTGGTAAAGGATTTTACACAGATACTAGTGATATACCTAGAATATACCAGCCTAACTGTAAATTCTCATGGTCTAATTCATGCACAGAAAATCATTCAAATGAAATACAAGAAGATTCATTTCAATACTCTCCTTGGAAACCATCTCCTCCACTTCCAAATAAGATAGATACTACATTGCCTTATTACTTTGTGAAGCCTGAAAACATAGATTCAAGCTGTTCATCAATAGTGTTAAGTAGTAAAACAAATTTCAGTGACGTGAAAACATCATTTTTATGGAATACACAATCACAATCTTCGTCATCCTCGTCACAACCACCAGCGCCACCTCCAACTTCATATTCTCCTCCGTTAAATTTCAGTGCATTCACTATGGATCAAAATATGCTATGTCCATTGTGTCATAAGTGTTTTCGATTTGAGAAAAATTTACTGAGACATTTACAGAAGACTCATTCAACTAGTACGGGTGAATCTTTGCTAAAATGTAAATTGTGTAATTATACAACAAGACATTATAGTAATATGTATGTACATATTAGAACACATACAGGTGAGTGAATTTTGCTGGCAAGTTTTGTTGTTTTTTTTCATTTTGAAATTTTGTTATTAGATGAAATTGTCTGACTGATAGCTTCATATAAATATTGCAACTTTGGAGGATTTGGGAGTGTACACTTTCGGAATTTCTGACTGCACTATAAACAGCATGCGTTATACTGACATTTGAAAACTATGCTCATCACTTACTGATGTTCGTCAGCCAGATCACGGGGATCTACGCATAGAACGACACTTAATATTCTTTAGGATGCAGATAGATCATGGTGTTCAGGGATTGATTCTGCACGAACAGTCGGTGTTTTAAAGGCACGAGTAATGTGGCCAGTGCATTGTCGAACAGGTCAACAAACTATCGTTTACGAAGTTCACAAACTATAGTTTGAAATTTCAAGAAAGTCACCATATTAGCCTATAGCCTTGCCTACAGTGATCACTACAAATAACTAAAAGGGCAGTGTGCTAATCAGCAAGTGTAATATTGTATCACCTTTTAACCATCATAAATAATAATTAGAATTGGGGCACTTTGGTGTGATAATATTTCATATTAGATAGGTTTATATAATATAACACAGAGAAACATCATATGGTTTTTCAAGCACAATCTAATGCTGATAATCATAATATCTATACGACTTGCTAGCTTGCTTTATGTATTGCTTTAAATGCTTCATGTTTTTAGTGCGATCCTCCATATATCCGGTGCAAGTGTTGAGTCATTTAAACTGCATTTATTCTGTGCTGATTCAATATACACAGATTCAGAGATCAACTTCTATCCGCTTACAGGATTTCATCATGAGCTGAAATCGGTTGGAGAACCATTGGAAAACCTGGGAGGACTGGACAGATGTTTCGCTGGCCTAGTTTGGGACTCTTCAACTGTACGCACCCAGGATCTTCTGGCTACAAGGCTAGTGAGCTCGTAGACCATAAAGCCACTGGGACCCGATCCAATGACCAGTCCTTGAATTATAACTTCGGCCAATTCACGACATAGTGCGATGGCTAGCTAATGTCTTCGGCGAGTACTTGTCCTCACACCTGACTTGTTGAACCCTACTGGTCATGATGAAACAATTGTCCAGTAATCTTAGGTTTTTCAATGGTTCTCTAGCCGATTTCAGCTCATGATGAAATCCTGTAAGCAATCAGTCAAATCCCTACAAACCAATATTAGAATTTCTATCAACTTAGTTGTATTACCTATTCACACTTTTAATCTTTCTCATCCTATTGTTCGATTACAAGCAAATGAATTCAGTCGAGTCAATGAGCTTTTGTTTTAAGATGAATTGACTCACAGGATTTAGTCATTCTAGATCCTACATTCTGATAACCTGACTGACCCCTAATCTCACAGTTATTACATACTATTTGGTAAATCATGTTGTTTTTCCTGGTTAACTCGTAAATATTGACATAATTAACTCTATACGTGATTCTTAAGTGTATGAACTTTAGAGAATACATATTTGAAGTACTGTTATTAATGTCTTCGTACACCAATAATCAGCAAAGCGTTTAATGAAGAATTGATTACTCATAAAATACCAAAATCAACTGAGAAATCATTGTAGGAATAGAAAATTTCAGTATATTTCTTTCTTCTAAATGCTGACAAATTTCTCCCATAAAAAATCACACTCCTGTCCCTTCGACCACATAATCTTCTCAATGTATTTCATACGACTTATTGTTATTCCCTTGAGTTCCCAGTATAACGTAGGGCTTCAGCAGTATATCCCAATTTCACTGTATTCACCGCAGTCTTTTCCATCTAGCTTCACCATTGCCTATGAGCTATCATTTCCAGTTCATATAATCTCCTCTATGTTGTCGTTAAGCCCAGGCCTAAAATATCGTTTCCCATTCGGGTTCCACTCTAGAGCCTGATACGTAATTTTACCTAACAGTCTGCTCAGCGTCTACTTGCTAGTCTTCTAGTTTACCAGCCTCTTCCAAGCCTGAAAAAAATAGGAGAGTTTAGGTGTGGGGCTAATGACTGTACCCCAAAAATATCAATCCAATCCCTGCAGGGACTTTGAAGTACAGGAGAAATATACTTCTTAGATTACTTAATATGGCTTTACAATCCCTCCTATATTTTAATGCAATTCCTAATATATCTAGAACTAGTGTTGTAGCATTTTCACTGAATTTGTCCGGTGTTTACTCGAGGACCAATGACGCATGCATAGAAATGGCCGAGATTTTAAAAAAATTAATTTACATAGTGATATCAAATATTCTAAATACGTTACTGAACTCAATCGTCACTTAATTGCGAAAAATTTGGAGCACATCAGGTTCCTATTCTGTTCACAGTGGCAGTTCCTTCTCTTAAACACTACAATGCTTACATTTACATCGTTTTACAAAAGATTTGCATCTTTCTGTTTCCTTTTATAACCCTTCAACTAGTGGACTCTATACATTTTAACAACGTAATCGCATAGACACTAATGACTCTGTGGCTGTTGTTTTATCGTTTGATATCTATCTATCTTTTGCAATCCTGAACTCGATTGCATCATAATAAAAGAATAATCTTCCTTGTTTTCTGTTTGTCTAAATCTTCACTGGACTTGACCACAGCATTTTATCACTGATTAAAACATATTCAATATTCAGTATTATCTAACCGGTTCATTTGAATAACTGTTGAACATTTAAAATAAAATAAATCACATGTCAGTCAATTATTTAAATAACTCAATGAATGTGTGTTCATCCATTTGCAATCAATGAAAACAAAACACGTAGTTCAGCGAAGAGTGTCTTTTCGGTGGCGAATTCATTTGCTTAGCTGTACAATCCCAAATATTTGTGGGTTATTTTGTATGCATATGTACATTAAGCTCGTCAAACAAAAATACAATTGGTTATGGTTATTTTAAATCAAGGAGGGAGGGTGAGAACGAGTAAGTTTTAGGTGAAGTTACGCAATACAAAAATGGTCAAGAAAATTGTGTGCTAATGAAACTAGTGCAGTGACAAAGGTGATGAGTTGTCACAAACAGTTGTTAAATGGAGTTACGTAATCATATGAGTAGTTTGACGGTTGAGTTGTACTCAGAATACACACACAGGAACATGGTAGCAGATACGAAATCACATCAGAGTTCTAAATGAATACAAGAATTGTGAGCACTTAAAGAAATAATCAAACAAACAAAATTAAGTCGTCGAAAATCAACAAAGTTGTTACCATGGTAGTGGAAGTCGCTGAGTAATTCTCTGTTGTATATGTAGCTCCAGTTTTTTTCTGTAAATGACCAGAGCTCCAGACATTCAAAGAAGACGAAACTGTATTGCCTTTGATAGGTTATTTTTGACTCTGTAGACCACTTTGTAGCAGGAGGTGTTTGTTGAGATGGAATGATCAGTGTTAACCAGGTGTTCAATTATCCCACTCCTTATTGCACCACTATTGCCTTTTCCAAACCATGCTGGATAGTGTACTCGAATCATCTTGGACAGCGTGCGCGTCGAACGACCGATGTACATGGCTGGCTCCGCAGCAGTAGGTGAACTGACACATGCACACAGAAGTGGTGAGATGCCGGATCTTGTCCCTAATGCTTCTGCACATCAGTGGGCGACTGGTGAACACCATTCTTAGCGTGGCTGCAAAGAATGTTATTCTCAGAGATGATGTGATCTTTCTCTTGAGGATATCGCTTGCTGAATCTCCCTTGAAATCCAACTTCATGTAGAGTTTCTTTTCAAGGGCGCAAATCAAGTTTCATTCCTTCAAATTCTCAGTTTGATATTTTCGTCAACGAATCTTAGTTGGTATCTATGTTGGATGAAGATTTCTCTCAAAAGATCTAATTCTGTTTCTAGAACATTGGAACTACATATGTGTCAGATGCGGATGGCAAGGGATTTAATTAAATTTCGGTTTGTTGAATGGGTACCCAGCTGTAGAAGCTTAATAGTTGACCATTCCATGTAGTTTTTCTATGAATGGATCTTCTTAATGTCCTGTCAGTTCTTCTTGTTACATCCACATCAAGAAGGGGAATTTTTGATTCGTTTTCCGTTTCAAGAGTAAATTTTATTGCCGGACTGCAACAGATAAATGTCTGCAGCAGTAGATTGGGGTCAGCTACGTATCTTTTATCCAGTCGTAAATTTTCAATGCTCGACTTTGTCGACCTTTCTCAATACTTGTCACGAAACAATCTGATAGTACAAGTGCCCAAAGGAGATCTCATTGCTATAACATCTTTTTGTCTATAGATGATGTCGTTTAAAGTGAACAGTACGTTCAGAGGACATCTCAATACTCCAATACTGAGGTGGAACTCATCTCAGTACTGGAGTACCAACAACCTATTGGACTTGAGTAACAGTCCTTTTAATTTGTCTTACACATAGTAAAGTTGTTAGGCAATATGAACTTGACTTCTTTTTCTATTCATAACTCTGATGTCTAACATAACCTGTTCATTAGAGATAGACATAGTTAGATACTTATTTATATTTTAAGGCAACAAAAAAGTCCCCATCAGGTGCCATTTTCTTTTATATATAATCCTCTTCCCTTTATAAATAAATACTTAATGACTCATAATTATTTACTTACCAATAGAGTGTTATTCATCTCTTCTACTAGGAAAAAAAAGAGATGGTTAAAGGAATAAATATATAAGTTGGAGAATGAATGAGCATAATGCTACTTAAAAATAAAATATTATCCTTGTTTATTATTATTTGCCTGTTTACTAAACTGTTGTGTTTACTGGTGTTGTAGGCTGATTTGTTTGCATCCATTTTTTGAAAGAAAGAAAACAAAATGAAGGTGACTTATCCATGGATGCATGATTTAGATGTTTATATTCGTCTCTGTGGCATTCTGTAATCTATGAGTTGTTCACTTGTGTTTTGTGTGTGGCTTGCATGTGTATGAGGTAGAGGCGCTGCGAGTGGGGGTGGGGACGGAAGGGTATTTACTTGAGAATGTAGACAATTTACTTGCCTTTGAGTATTACTTACTTACTCAAAAGAGTAGTAAATAAATATATATAAATATATGTATATATATACAGTTATTTATGGGAGATATTTTGGTACTGATAATTATAAGAATAAGCTAATAATACTTTTTAATGGTTTTTATGTTCTTTCTCTCTTCTTATAATGATCACACTAAAGCTAATTTATGTCAGTGTAATACTATTAGTTCTATTGTAGAATGAATTTTGTCTACAATCTGTGACACTTATAATACCAAGACTTATATACATCAATTAAGTGAATTAGTTGTGTTCCCTGAGCAGCTGGTTGATTTAGTTGAGAAGCTTTCGTCGTTCCCTTTCTAGACAACATCCCCCTTCAGCGTAGATTTTAGAATAAAATGGACTTATTTAAGTTCTCCATGAATGATGTAATTCTATCTCCTAGCAACCACTGTCGTGACTGGATGTTAATTTACATCTCGATTGATCATTTTTATTGACTTGGAATTTGAATTTTCTTGTCATGGTATCTACTTTGTATTAGCTTATAAATTTGGTCCATAATAAGGTGTTTGTTAACTGCTAATTTCTTCGAGTACCAGGCTTTTAGGAAGTCCCTGGTATTTTTAATGTTTCCCCTTTTAAAATTCTTACATTATCCCAACCAAATTGGCGTCCATAATTATCCGCATGCATTGATACGAAAGAATGTAGATATATCATGTCTTTTTACAGTCAATTTGTGTTCTTAGATTCGGACTCGAAGGTGACGCTCACTTTGACCGCCAATGTAATGTTTATTGCAGTTGATACAATTTATTTTGTAAATGGTAATTATTTAATTTTCTCTTTCTGCTGGATCAGTAGAGACGTAAACTAACTGCCAGTCACGACAGTGGTCGCCAGGACATAAAATTATATCATTCATAAGAATTCATATTATTTCATTGCTTACTAAAAACATGCACTGAAGGCGTTGTCTAGAAAGATGACGAAAGCTTCTCAGTTAAATCAACCAGCTCAGATAACACATCTAATTCAATATATTATCCACCTGAGCTAAAAATCTTTTTCATTACATCAATTAATGTATAGTTAACTCAAAGTTCAATCTGCACATTTCCGCTCTTCATTTCAGTTATCATTCCTTGGATTTCACGTTGAACATACAGCTGCAACAACACATCTCTGTAGTTGTCTTCATCTATTTGTACAATTCCGAATAAGCACTCATCTGCTAGCTCGGCTTTCTCCACGTTATCCTTGGGCATCCAACTTGTCGTTTCCCATTCGGATTTCACTTGATGGCACAACACATGATGTCACCCAGCAGTCTACTGAGTGTGTAATCGATCCATCTCTATTTCCTTCGGCATGTTTGTTGAACAAAAAAGGTTCTTGATTGGTTCGTTCGGAAGGGAATAAAACGATATTGAATAAATTAATAAGAATTTAGGGGTGTGTGGATGGGTTACAAAGCGGATGTCCCTCCCTATTCCGAACTTACCCATTGGACATAAGTGCTTTCAGTGAGTGTTACTGCTGTGATTGACTTTTGAAACTGTTATTTATGAGCATCTACCAGAAATGCAATAGAAATTTAACTAGTGATATTATTGAGGCGTTTGTACAAGAAACTCATAGTTCAATCGAGGCTGATCATTTCAAACTTATCAATTGATTATGGTTAAAATTAAAGTTTTAAATAAATAAACTAATATCCCCTAAGCAGACAGAAGGCCTGCTGATTCTGTGGCTTACTGGAAACTCTTGAGAATTTCATGGTATAATCGATCGAGTTTATGTTTTTTACTAGGGAAACCGAATTGATGAGACTGTAACGAGACGAAACAGTTACTGTAAATTCTAGTGCTTAAGAGTGTATGTTATGTAGCTTAAATACTGAAAGACTTTATTGTATCATTCTGGGTAGAAAGTGTTAGAGATGAAGCCGAAAATTTATGAAATCCACACCTATCTCTAAAA
Source organism: Trichobilharzia szidati (assembly GCA_944472155.2). Taxonomy (NCBI): domain Eukaryota; kingdom Metazoa; phylum Platyhelminthes; class Trematoda; order Strigeidida; family Schistosomatidae; genus Trichobilharzia; species Trichobilharzia szidati. The sequence goes on from OX235272.1 coordinate 85,855,469, forward strand.
CTTAATTCTTTATATTGCGCTCGCCAGTATGATCATTTTTTATGATTATTATTATTGTTTCCTTTAATTCCAAGAAGAACATAGGGCTTCAGCCGCATGTCTTCACTGCGTTAGGTTCTCTGCTAGAGTCTTCACCTGGCTCCAAGTCTGTCCACACGCTTTCATCTCCTCTTCACATGACCTCCTCCAAGTCACCCTTGCACTGACGACCAACTCGCCGCTTCCCTTTCGGGTTCCACTCGAGCAATGGCTTGTCTAGTGATGTCACTTGATGGATTGTTTCCTCAGGGTATGGCCAATCCATCTCCATTTCTTCCTGCCTATTTGTTTCACAATCGGTTCCTGGTTGGTTTGCTCCCAGAGATCCCTATTACTGATCTTTTCCGGCCATCTGATCTTGAGTATTGAGCGAAGACAACTGTTAATGAAGGTCCGTAGTTTGTTTGAGATGCTCTTTATGACGCGTCAAGTCTCTGATCCGTATAGTAGCACTGACTTCACATTGGAGTTGAAAATCTGGATCTTATTTTCGATGCTGATCATTTTTTACTCCTAGAAAATTTGTTCTTTTTTAATCTTTGTGTATTTCTTAAAATCAGTTACATTTCCAGGATGTCTTTCCCCCTTCTGTTTACAACTTCAACTCAATAAAATCGTGATTGTTTAACTGAAACCTTCAAAAGATTTTAGCTCATAATAATAATAATAATATGAAAGTGTTTATAATAATAACAGAAAAAGCCACGTGGTCGATTACAGATGTCAATTATCGAAAAAGAAACGAATAATGTTTTCAAAGAAGATTGTTATTGAAGGTCTTGATATACAAAAGCTATTACTCAACGATAATATATATATATACATATACTCAGTGAATAAGTTTCCTTTTTCAGCTATTAATGAACACTGCTCAGTGAGTATAGTTATATACTGAAGTATGCCTCAAAGTTTACAAGTCACTGTTTGTTTTGTTTTTTGTATTTTTTGATGAGTTAGAAAGAAAAATATAATGTAAGCAAACAATATTGCTAAACATACGGATATCCGTGAAAACTGCCTTTGAAGTATAGTTTGCCTTTTCTTTTTGTTTCTTCTCTGCCTTGTGTTTTCCTCCTCCTCATCAACATCATCATTATCATGATTGACCTATTCTACTTTTACTAAAGCAATAAAGATGTATTTGCTTATCATCACCTACTTTCCCTCAATACTGTCTCTCTCACTTCACTTACCTTCTCTCTATTCTTATTCCTTTAAGTATTCTTTTGTTTTTCTTAAATGATGCGACGAAGATACACATATATATGTCTATATATATATATTTACAGGAAGTTAGCCTATTTAAACAAAACGAACTCTATATGAATGCACTGTTTTCCCCTGTATTTACTTTTTCGTGTGGGATTAATAATAACACGATCTGATTGTAGAAATAGTTGGCAGTGTAATCTTAGAGCAATAAATGCAATAATTATACCGTTCTCCTTAGCTGAAAGTATGTTAACAGAAGACTAGAAACATGATATTAGTTACTGACTAGTGTACAATCAAAGTATCCAATACTGTCCTACAAGGGGGTCAATCTCAAATAGCTCCGTGGTGACGTCTCCAACTGCAGCCCTTGATCATACTGGTTCGAATCTCTGGAGAGACATAAGTTCCTTCAAGAATAAATATACGCCTTGCTGACTGGTGGGTGCCAACAAGCAAGAAACCTAGATCGGACAAAACTTCCTGCTGATTTCCTCCAACCATTTAATAAAATAATATTATCTTGATAGCGAAAATTAATTATTACGTTGAGAACACCAGCCTAATACTATGCTCAAAATTCTCAACGAAGATGTTTATAATACATATTTTATGATTTTTTTCATGACTAAGCTTCGAAAAATGACATCAGCCTAAAATTATTACTGTGTACTTATTTTTAGAAGATGTCAAAACAGCTAAATTACCTGTGTAACTATGAAATTTAAATGACTAATTAGTGAACGAAGAACATTCCTTTTTAATAATCTCTTCTTCATCAGGTTCTAAATTTAAATCACCATAATATTATTTTGAACAAAGAAAGAACGAATATATTTGCAAGATAATACGAGCTTGTTTTATTTCGTGGATTCTCTTCAACTGCGCACATAGTAAATAAATAAATTTCATTCGTGTGCTTTTATGTTGTTTTTTCTGCTGCATAGGATTCCACTCAAACTTGATTTTGATTTTCACTCAATGACTGAGTTGAACTCACTGTTAAGGTTCTAAACCTGTTTTTATTTATTTTATAATTTTACTTCACTATTCGTCCAACCACCACCCTCCTGAAGTCTCCACCATGTTATGTGTAAATTAAATCTGCTGTTCTGTCTTGTATTTTGTCTCTAGTCCATCTTTGTTTCCAAGAGAAATCTGAATTCCACCTCTTTGTCCAATTACTACATTCAAGAATTGGTTTGTAGGGATTTGACTGATTGGCAACAGGATTTCATCATGAGCTGACAACGGGTGTACTGGACAGCTGTTTCGCCCTATTTTGGGACTCTTTATTAGCACACGTCCACGAAGGTTTGAACGCAGGACCTTCTTGTTACAAGGTGAGCTAGCTCGTCGATCATTAAGTCATTGGGACCCGATCCAATGACCAGCCCAAGAATTCCAACTGCTGTCAATTCACGATATAGCGCAACCACTAGTCAATGTCTTCGGTGAGCAATTGTCCTCACACCTCCGAACTACAGTACCATACTGGTCATGACTTCCCACTAGAACCCCAGGTAGCTGCTTACTTGAATAGGGCCAGTCGCTAGTGAGCATCTCATCGATTTTCAAATATAAGTTTGTAGGTCAGGTGCGAGAACAAAAACTGGCCGAAGACATTGGCTGGCCTTCGCGTTATGTTATGAATTGGCAGAAGTTAGAATTCATGGGCTGGCTATTGGTCCGGTCCCAGTGGCTTAATGGTCTACGAGCTCAACTTGTACCCAGAAGGTCCTGGGTTCGATCCCGTTAGTGGATTCGTACTGACGAAGAGTCCTGAACTAGGACGAAACAGCTGTCCAGTACTACCAGCTGGTTTTCCAATGGTTGCCTGACTGATGTATACCCAACTGAATTGATCTAGACATCTAGAAGAGTCTTACATAGTTGGTCTGGATGAATAGGAGACTCCTACCCGAGGCTTTATAGTTCAGTTCCTACTTTGTAATGATTAGAAGCATGAAATGCAGACTCAAATGTTATTTAGTGTATGACTGTGTAATAAACTACACATCAAATTTTCTTAGAAATTTCTTAGTTAATATCCAAAATATGGTTTACTTGAAAATATCATTTCATTTATAAAGTCTTCACAATGCAACCAAACAAGTAATATTCAGTTGTAAAACGTATTTTACTTGAGTTTGTGAACCCACTCATCTTGCTAACACCATTTTCACTGACATTATTGGGATAATTTTACGTAACAGACTGCATATTTGCAAGATTGTCGGAAAAATACTCACCCCCAAAATGTATGTAAAGTATCTTATGTATTACATACATTTGAGGAAGCTTACAAAGCATATATTCGTAAAGCGAAGTTAGAACTAGCATCGTTAGTTGAAGAATCGTTGAGAACTAAGAAGCCAAAGATCAAATGGGAACTATCCAATTACCATGGTGGGTGTATCAATGACCAATGAATTGCAACTACTGTCACATCTGCCATATGGATCCACGCCTTACCACTGAAATCGGTTGGTAACTGTCTCACACTCAATGAGATGAACACCGATGGGACTTTAGATGCGCATTACTGAAGAGTCCCACGCTAGGACGAGATACCTTTCCTTCTCACTGCAGTTCAACTCACCACTCAGAAAATGACACTACTGAGGTCAGAGGCGGGTTGTAGTTATTACTGTATTTTTGCTTACCTTAAAATGAAGTGAAAAAAGAATATACTTTTTCCATATAACATTAAATACTACCAAAATGTCATGAGATAAAAGCATAAGGTGTTATTAGAATTTGAGATTTCCTAGGAAACTATTTAGTCTTGGTAAATATTGAAGTATTTATTGTAGGTCTCAGTAGTAATGCTTACTGAATTTTAAAGTTCTTTAGTGTTAACTATCAGTAAAATTCAGAAAATCCTATGCAGGAATTACCAGTGAGTAATAATGTTGTAATGAATAACGCAGAAAATTACTAAGGGTAAATAAATAGTGGAAGAAGCATCGTGGCCACATTGCAAACTTGACTGATAGAATGGATTCAGTTTGCACCAAAATAAGAACTAGACGCAGAACAGTAGTCACTTAATACCTGGTATTCAGTCAAAGTTGAGGTCAACAGCAATGATTTACTTATTCTAGTGACCATACTGCACAGCTTAATGACAGATTTCCATAGATACTTAGAAATTGAGACCTACATTGATTATCATTATATATATACGATTATAGCCTTTAAAAGGGAAACTCTTATGAATCCCTCCCATTTGTTTAGATATATACATATTCACTCATACCCTATTATTATATAAAATTTATGGGTATTATTCCCTTGAGTTCCCAGTAAAACATAGACCATCAACAGCGCATCTCCACATTGCCCTGTTCTATTCAGTCCTCTTCAACTGGCCTCATCATTGCACATAAACTCCCACCTCCTCCTTGCCACCCATGGACCATAGTCCAACTCTTCGTTTCCCATTTGGGTTCCACTCGAGGGTTCGCCTGGTGTGCAGTGTCATTCAGCGGTCTCTTCAGTGTGCATCTAATGCATTCCCACCTTCAACGGAATATCTGTTAAGTAACAGGTTCTTGGTTGGTTCGTTCTCAGAGTTTCTTGTAGCTAATTCTTTCTGACCAGCCAGCCATTTGATCTTCAATATGGAGTCAGTGAAGGGGGCAGCTATTGATAAAACTCTGCAGTGGCCTGCTAGTAATGCTTTAGGTAACATGCATACCAAATTTCTAATCCATATAGGGGAACTGACTGATTTGACATTAATGTTGAAAATTCATTTTTCCTGGTGGAGAAGATTGTAGAGTGACAATAGTCTGTCTTACCTTTCCCACTCTGGCTTTCATAAATTTATCTGTACCATCCGCCTGTAGTTGAAACGATTCTGCTTAGATAAGTAGTTCTAGTAGTAATAAACGTACTTTAATGAAACATACATATAATAATAATAATATATTCTCATTTTATTTACATGAGGGACGCCAGTTCACAGGCATCATACATATGATAAGTACTATATACATATTTACAATTTTTCACAACAACACCGGATATATACAAGGAAAAGTAATGGAATAATTTCAGTAAGCACACCTTATATAGGTTAAAACAATTTATATGATATAATCCTAGGCACCGTTATTGTTTGAATTCGTCGAAAACGCGCCTAACAAGTGAGTGTTGGGTTACATGTAGTCAACATGGTGGGCTATTCGCAGAAGTATAAAAATGGCCTGTTAAACGTTAGTTAGTCTACCGACATCAATGTTTTCAGCAATATCATCAGACAAGAGGCTCACCTCAGATGTAAGTATCCATTTAAACATGCAAAGAAATGATATTAGATGGTAACGTCTCTGACTGCAGGCAGCACTGGGTGACGTGGGTTCGAATCTCAGAGGGGATATGAGTTCCTTCAAGGTTGCAGATACGCCTTGCTGACTGGTGTGAGTGTGAAGAAGCATGAAATCTAGTTCAGGTAGAGCTTCCTGCCGATTGCCTCCAACTATCTAATATCATCAAATCAATGTGCACCGTGATGGCGAGCCATCTAGTGGAAAGGTAGCCACATTGCAAAATTGACTGACAGAATTCAGTCTGCACCAAAGAGAGGACTAGACACGTCACACTAGTTACTAGTGTCCAATCAAAATATACAAAGAAGTATTAATGATTCAGCAACCGGTGAATTTTTTGATTCATTTCAGTCAGGAACCAGAATGACTGCTAACTAATCCATGCAAACTGACGAATGAAGCATGCAGGAGTAGAATATCACCAACGAATGAGTCAGTGGGATTCGAAATGCAGCTGTCAGTATATTTTCATTACTTCTTAGATATCCAGGTTTATCGGAGCTGTATAGGTAGTGATTTGGATTTGTCAGCATGATCAACATGTGGATGAATATCCAGATGTGTACTAAAACTTTTTTGCCGTGAGGATTTATTTAATTCCATTTTGGTGTAGGGTTTGATTATTCTACGATTCTGACATATTCCGCAAAGTGTCACCGTGATCATGGAGAGTATACGTATGCTTTAAATGCACTACTTTGTTGACACTTACCTTCACTGAGTATATACAAAGGGGAACTGTGGATTTATATGATTCCTCACCACTGTGGATAGAGTATCACCGCATTCTTTTCAGAAAGGAGACTAGTTGATGGATTATAAATAATTTCCAAGTAGTTTATGTCTTATATTATATATATATGTTTGTGAATCTGTTAAAAAATTTTACCGCATATTTAATATTTCAATTCTTTGTAAATTTCCCTCATTACAGGTGATAAACCGTATTCATGTTCAGCTTGTGGTGTAGCCTTTACTCAGGGATCATCTTTAAAACTTCACATACGATCACGACATAACGACAATGGCAGCTACTTCTCATTAATACGTAAACCGGGAAAAAATAATCTGACAAAATTATGGACAAGAGTGTTGAAAAAAGATTTACCAAAATTTAATTCACTACAGTCAACAAGTTCCTATTACTTTTATCATCATCACCAACATCATCGTCATTACTGGAATAAATGGCGGAATTCAATGAATATTGAACAAACCAATCGTTTGAAAAGCGTCAAACACAACAAGAGTAAATTAACCACTGAGACTGAAAATTTAAACTACAATCTCTTTTGTTCCACATCAAATGAATTTCAACAATTACCTGATGGAAAACATGAGGAAAAGTGTCTGAATTCTAACTACTGGGCCTCAAACAACACGTCTGACTACAGACATTTTGCGCCAAATCCATTTGAAATTAAAAAGTACACCAAACGATCAGTTTTTAAAACAAGCAATGAAGCCGTAAAGTTGAAAAATAACAGAAGACGTCAAATTAGTAAAACAAACACAGACAAACAATTTGTTAAATGTCAGAAGGCAGAGCCGACGTATTCTAGTTTCCTAGACAACTCAAAACCAGTCGATGAAGTAGAAGGTCATCCCCTGCAAATTGATGAACGTACTACATTGAAATTAGAAGAACCTGATTTACAAGATTCCCAAAGTGGACTATGTTCTACAATTATCTTAAACCAGTTATTTCTTCATAACACGCAAATGAATCAAGACATTCATCAAACAATTGATGCTAATAATGATAATAATAATAAATCAAATATGGCGGTTTTAAACTATCCAAACAAATCTGATATTCAATATCAGGAAGAATATTTACCCTTTTCAATTGCTGCATTACAACCATATTAATTGTTGAAGTCATCTGTTTTTGTCAGTAACTGTGAAAAAACAACACGGTAACTGACAGAGAATTTTTGAGTTATCCTACCCGTCATCCTATAACAACATTTGAAGGGAAACAACTAATTTATACTAAAGGTTAGATTACTTTCAAACTTCGTATCAAAAATAAGCATCTGTAAGAAACTATTTCTGGCGAAATTGTGTAGCTAGCTATTCATTCGATTATTTATACCAAGGCATTTCTAACAAACATTCTCATCTTTTCCTCCTTCATATAATTAATTATTTATCCTGAAAAGTTATACTTTTGTTCCAGCTTATTTATCCTGAGTGATTGCAACATTTATTTAAGGCATATTATGTAATCAGTATTTGTTAATTTGAAAAAAGTTGAAAATTGATATTATAGTAGGTGTTTTTTCTCAAACGTTAGTATTTCTTTGTAATTTAATCAGTTTGGATGTCATACTTTAGCGATTCTTACTGATTCAGTGAACAAATAAATATCAGTTATTCAGAATGATTATTATTATCCTCGTCCACTGGTCCCACGATTATACAATAAGTCCTAATCCCACAGTATAAGACTTTCTGAATGATTAATAATCAAAAGGACGACGTTTCTATTATTTCACACATAATGACATTCAAAACAGTACAATAGAAGGGTGAGTGCGTACTGATGAAGAGTTCCAAACTAGAACGAAACAGCTGTCCAGTACTCCCAGGTTTTTCAATGGTTCTCTAACTAATGTCAGCTCATGATGAAAATCCTGTAAAGAAGGGTATCCAGTTGAAGACCTTTATTATACTATAATTTACAGTATACCCAACTGAATTGATCTAGACATCTAGAAGAGTCTTACATAGTTGGCCTGGATGAATAGCAAAAACTCCTACCCGAGGCTTTATAGTTAAGTTCCTACTTTGTAATGATTAGAAGCATGAAATGCAAACTCAAATGTTATTTAGTGTATGACTGTGTAATAAACTACACATCAAATTTTCTTTAAAAAATTCTGACTTAATATCCAAAATATGGTTTACTTGAAAGTGTCAATTCATTTATAAAATCTTCACAATGTAACAAAACAAGTCATATTCAGTTGTAAAACGTTTTTCACTTGAGTTTGTTAACCAACTCAACTTATTAAACCCTTTTTCATCGGTATATTAGCAAGATCCTGCTGATTGCGTCCAACTATCTAATATCATTAAATCAATGTGCACCGTGATGGCGAGCTACCTAGAATGGTGGCCAAACTGCAAAACCTGACTGATAGAATTCAGTCTGCACCAAAGAAAGGACTAGACATATCACACTAGTTACTAGTTTCCAATGTAAATACCCACTGCAGTCCTACAGGAGGTCATTCGCGAGTCCGAATAGCTCAGTGGTAACGTCTCTGACTGCAGCACTGGGTGACGCGGGTTCGAATCTCAGATGGGACATGAGTTCCTTCAAGGTAGCAGATACGCCTTGCTGATGAGTGCCAACAAGCACGAAACCTAGGTCAAGCAAGGCTTCCTGCCGATTGCATCCAACTATCTAATATTAGCAAGATCGTCTGAAAAATATTCTCATAATGTATGTTAAGAATCTTATGTATTACATACATTTGAGGAAACATACAAAGCATATATTCGTAAAGCAAAGTTAGAACTAACATCGTCAGTTGAAGAATCGTTGAGAACTAAGAATCCAAAGATCAGATGGGAACTGTCAAGTTACTACTGTGGGTGTATTAATGATCAATGACCAACATTAGTACTTCTTTGTAATTTAATCAGTTTGGATGTCATACTTTAATGATTTTTACTCATTCAGTGAACAAATAAATATCAGTGATTCAGTATGATTATTATCATTATTCCCCTCAGGTTTCGAATGGAACACAGGTCGTCAACAGCACATCTACATTTCATTCTCTGCTCTCTAGTCCCCATCCGTTGGTCCCACGATCCCCCGAAAGCTCTCATCTCATTCTCGAACGTCCAACTTAAAATTTTTTTCCACTCAGGTTCCACTTGATGCTATAACACGTGATATTACCTAGTGATTCAGTATTAAGCTGATAATAGCTCTGTTTATCTAATGATACAACCTTTCGTATAAACTAAATATGAATACAGAAACTAAAAACTATGTCGAGTTATCGTTCAACAAGTATACTTTTTTCATAAAACTTTATACACCCCTTTTGTGGATTTGAGTGAAGCAAGAACAACAGTTTGTGCAGAATAAGATGGTACCATCGTGGCTTATTTCGTTGACTTCTCATTAGCTGAGTACAGCCTAAAGAATTTATTAATAAAGTTCACCCGAGGTCCTATCTCTGATGCTTCTTCTGCCAACTTGTTGCTTTTCACTTGCATATCTTCCAGTTTGTGGGAAATCAGACATATATAATCGGCGAAGTCCACATCCTTCATGTTTTTTGTGTGGGTCCATTTCATGCCTGTCTCTTCGTTTCTCGGCCTGCTGTCTGTCGCATTATCCAGTCTACCGCAATCAGGAAGATCATTGGAGATAGCAGGCAACCACCTTGTGTTACTCCCGTCTTCACTTCGAAAGGTTCCGTGAGTTCCTCGTTGTGGATTACTTAGCATGCAGCATTATTGTACAACAACTGTTAAATGAGGTGGATAATTGTTGGCAGCACCCGGTAGTAGTGAATTAGTTGCCAAATCACCTCTCGATCGACGCTATCGAAGGCATTTTCAAAGTCGATGAAGTCGAGTGAGGTAGAGAGCTGACTGTCATTCCAAGCTCTATTCAATGACGATACGTAGTGTTGCGATTCGATAGATGTATAACTTATTCCTCCTGAATCCAGCCTATTCCGATCGAAGTTAATCATCCAGGGTAATGCGTCTTAGTAGTTTGCTTGGGATAGACGTTTATCACCTAATACAGACTCAAAAGACATAGGTAAGCAAAGATAATACTTTCCGTAACTTCCCTTCAATGCTATACAGTTAAATAGTGTTCAAAAAGGTCAGGCAAAAGTGCACAAAGGTCAGTGAACAATGGTAGTTTGAAATAGAACATGAAATCGTGTATCAGAACGGAAAATTGATAAACTTCAAGACTTGCCTAAGTAGCCTTATGTAACTTAAGCATGCTAAGCGATGAATATCATCCAGACATGATTGTCATTCAAAATATAAGCTGGTGAAGACAGGAATACTGCTCATAAGTGTAAGAGATTCATAATACGTATAAAGTATGTTTTAAAGTTAGGAGTTTGAATACAAAGAACGAAAAAACACATGAAGATGACTTACATATCAAATTATTCCACAAGTCGAATAAGGTTTATGGCCAGGGTATTAAAAGGAACTAGACAAACTGCTTTTATGCAGACAGTTCAGGGATTCCTCTGTAAACATATGTCCTATAGTCAGTTGTTGGATGGTGACTAGTAGTGGAATCCCGGATGCGGCGCGTTTCGTCCTATTTGGGACTCATCAGCTACTGAATATACCTGCATTCCCCAGTAAGTGATGGTGTTCCCACTGAGGCTCGAACCCAGTGCCAATAGTCTCAAGTGCAGAAGCGTCGTTATCCACTAGACTACTTGCGCCACGAGAGCCACCTCTTGTGCAACGGGTCATATTAATTATTTTATTCAATTTTAGATTTTCCCGTCGATATCCTATAGATTTGACGGATAACTAATGTAAGAGTAGAAATTGGATATGATATGAGCAGTATGATCTGAATATAAGCAATAAATTACAATCGAAATATCACAGAGTTAATAATACAGTATCACTATGTATTATATGAAATAAACTTATTTGGTGTGAAATTGACATACGGCTATTTAAAAGTAAAAATTTATTATAATTCAACGGTCTACTGATGATAAATTTTAGTAGTTTCGGTGAAACCGTATAAAACAGATCGCAAGTAATGTAATGATTGTATACTTGTCACGATTACAACGATAACAAATACGATGAGTAGTAAAAATGGTTTTTTTCAAGTGGGCATTTAAGTAGTATTCATCAAAATATTTACCATCCATCCATCCATCAGAGAAACAATGATTCAGTGAAAATACCAAACTATAAAATAATTAAGAATTTTTAGGGGAGGAGAGCGTGTTGACATTTACAGAAAGTATGGCGGATACTAAGTTTCCTATATCCACAACTTCTATAGTATTTCTTCTGAGTAGACCAAAAGGAAAAATCAAAACACTAAATCAATCGTCCAAAATACGAAGTATTTTTTGGGATCAAATTTGTAGTGCAAGGATGGTTGCTTAACTAGCCAGGGATCGTACACGAAGGAACGAATGTAACACGACAGCGTGCCATTTGGCGTGGAAACTTGACAACTTGCCTTCAGTTGAACAAGTTGGCTTAAACATTGAAGGTAAGCATCCAGTGTTGAGTAATGAGTGCTGTAGACCAATAATTTTTTAGGGAATTATCTATCACTACGAATCTTCACACATTGAAAGTAATTTCAAAATCCCCTTTGTTCCTGATCGATGGCTCCACCCTGAAAAAGGATCTAATAAAACCTTCCTCAGCTCACTACTAACTCATGTCATCAATCCTGGACACTAACGAAGCCTTTAAAAATGTTTATCGTATTCCAACCAAACTTTCACATCCTCTACGATTACGACTTTTACATACAAGAAATGAAATGAAAATTCTTCTAAACATGCCAAAACTGTGTTCAAGAGAAATTCCTGCAGTCTCCTTTTTTACCCTGGCCGTCCATATAATATTTATAGAGTCTCACAAGTGATCTTCCTCCATCCTTGTAACTAACATTTGATACGGTTATCTTATTTTCTTATTTTATCATGATTATTATTCTAGTTAATTCAGTTAACCAACTCTCAAAAATTAATGTGATGCCAGCTAGCGATTGGCTACACGATGAAGTTGACTAGAGTTCTAGTGAAAAGTTGTGACCAGTGGGATCCATCCGGTTGGGAGTCAGAAGAAATACTAACCAAAGACATTGGCTTGTGGTCATGAATCGGTTGAGGTTAGAATTCATAGATCGCTCAATCGAGTCCCAGTGACTGAATAGCCTACGAGCTTGACTTGTAACCAGAATTTTATGGGTTGCGACTCAGGTGGGTGAGTACTGCCGAAGAGTCCCAAACTAGAATGAAACTGCTGCCTAGTACTCCCTGGTTTACCAATAATTCTCTAACTGATGTCAGCTTGTGATCCAACTTGAAACCAACCAAATCCCCACGAACAAACTCTTGAAAGTCAATTCATTTTTGATTGAACACTAGTCAGTAACTAGTGTAATGTGTCTAGTCCTATCTTCGGTGCAGACTGAATTCTATCAGTCAAGCTTGCAATATGGCTACCATGCCACTATATGTCTCGCCATCACAGTGCACCATGAATTTTTAGTATTAAATGGTTGGAGGTAATCGGCCACAGCGAGCTTTGCCCGGACCTAGGTTTATTTGGATCTTGATGTTTTTATGTAATTCATTCATCTGTTCTTCTTAGACATAATTATTTTACAAATTACTATTGCTAACCTGTACAAAGTTACTTATTTTAAATTCCGTTAATATTTTCATCCCCCCTCTATACCATAAAAGGGATCATTCTTATTGACTGACATAACTACATCAATGGTATAATTCTGATGTAAAAGTATATGACCACATAACTATATATATATAGTTATATGGTCGCAAGGAAGCCTCCAACCATCTAATATCATCAAATTAATGTGCACCGTGATGGTGAGCTACCTAGAATGGTGGCCACATTGCAAACCTGACTGATAGAATTCAGTCTGCACCAAACAAAGGACTAGAATACCCATTGAGTCATGAAGAAAATAAAAGACAGATTCAGCGAAGAAAATTTTCTTTATCGACGAAATCATCTTCAGAGGCTGTACAGTCGTATTTATACTTACAAAAATATATAGTGGTCTATTATTGAGTAATAGGGGGTGACATAAAAGGACTAGACACATCACACTAGTTACTAGTGTCCAATCAAAGAATCCACTACAGTGGTAGCGTCTCTGACTGCAGTACTCGCTGGATGACGTGGGTTCGAATCTCAGAAGGGACATGAGTTCCTTCAAGGTTGCAGACATGCCTTGCTGACGAGTGCCAACTAGCACGAAACCTGGGTCAGGTGGGGCTTCCTGCCGATTGCCTCCAACCATCTAATATATATATATATATACATGCGTGAAAATGACTTCTTTTCCTCGAAATGGCTTGGCATCAAAATATGGTAATCTTATTTATGTGTCCAAGTACTGCAGATATTCAGCTTAAGGATAAGGAAACCTCACTCAGGCTAAATTTAGTTAACTGAGACCAACAAGAATAAAGTTCTGTAATTTTGTGACAAAAAGATTATGCTTTATTAATGTGAATCCACTCAATCAAAAGTGGAATAGGCACGTCTAAATATCGTATTACAAAATAATTAATTAGTTGCAAGAATGATACATAGGCGTTTCAAATTCACACTGACTGAAACGTACAGTCTGTATGTAACGACAGAAGACAAGAGTCAGGCAACAGATCATTTATTGAGGAAATCAAGAGATATTTGTGTATTTTTATTCGTTATTATTAGCAGAGAAACAGCGTCTTCTGATTGGTTGTTTTCTCCCTGAAAGCTATTCTGTCATCTCTTGTGACCGTTTCTCTGAAGGTCAGACCATATATCTGCTAATCGTATCCGCCCACGCAAAGTCTGCTATTATTGGTTATTGAGTTAGTCTTTGTTTTTGTTTGTTTCTGATCTCCAGGATTTAGGACGTAAATATTAACGTAAATTGCTGTCTACCAATTTTAGCTAGCAGACAGCTCTCACCACACGTGATATATATGTGAAGGATAATATACCGTCTAGGTGCCTAAAGAAGCATGTTCTATCATACGTAGTGACTTCCAAGGCATTTAACTTCGATTTTAATCTATCAGACCCTTGAATACCTTCAGTAAATTCATTGCAAATGATAGGCTAGTTACACTTCCCTCTATTTTTATTGAGAATCGCCTAGTGGGTATCAACAATTTTCGAACCTCCAGTTAACGAATTTCACTTTCACGTGTGGCTTTGCAGGGATCTGATTGATTTATGAAGGATACTCAGAGTATAACATGTTGTAATGAATAAGTAGTGAGTAGACATTTTGAAGAATATATATCTGTCTCTTGCCACCGTACATGTATGAGAATATTGATGATGATTTCATCTTATATGGCGTCAACAGTCAGCAAAGATGGATTATTTTTGTCAAGCAAACACAAACAAGAACAAACTCAAAAGCTTTAATAAATGACTGCCAATTTCCTTTGCAAAAAAGGTGGCTAAATTGCCTCAATGGCCCAGTGAATAACGCTTTGTCATTTGAAATAATGAGCGCTGGATTGGGCTCTCCGTCGGAGTAATTCCACTTACCAGAAATTAACTCCAAATGACAGAAGAAAATGCAAATCATGGGGCAAAGTTCAGTAACAGCGTCCCAAGGGATACGAACGCACGAGTAACCTTCAGCTGACCAATCACAAAAATGAGGAATATTACACGAAAAATGAAGTATACTTACAAGAAAACGCATGAAAACACATTAAACAGATTGTCTTTCTCTGGCATGACTTAAACATACATCCCAGTTATATAACGTGGAGTATCAGTTGCTAGTTTCTCTACATGTATTCACCGAGGTAACTGAAGATGTGCTGTTTTTGTGAATTGTTGATATTTCAGCTTTGATAATGACAGGTGCCATTAGCCAACGACTACCATGTGTTCAAGGTCACTGAAGCGTTCGCACTCCTGGGATGCTATTGTTGAACTTCACCTATCTAGTAAGATTGAAATGACACTCCAGGAGTCAATATACCAGAAGAGACCAATCACTACGAAAAATGAAACTTCTATTGTAACAGCAGAATGTAAGAGACTGACTAGGTAATGGACAATTACTGAAGGAAAACACAGTTATACATTCTTAACCAGATTAAAGTTCGGCTACATCAGTGGAGAATAAATTGTTCTGTTTGGTTGGTGATTAACCCAAGGTGAAACAAGCTGTCCAAAGAGGTTATTTCATGTCAACTTCGTAAACTAGATCCAGATTTGAGGAATAAATACATCTACCTCTGCAGTCACTGACTTAAAATGCTGGTTTCAATTTTAGCCACTTCCTATGAGTCCATATGTATACAGGCATACGCCACACTATTATACACAACTTAATGAGTCTGAATGGTAAAACATTTGCTTTCCATAGGTTAGATGAAACAAATCTTTGAAAGCAGTAAAACTGCTCATTCGTTAACAATCTCAGCTTCCAATATTTCCTACTATTGTGGTCGTACTAGTAGATAATGCGGGAGGTTGGGTGACAAACGACAAATAACTTTAAAAGTTTTGTTAGAGTCGACTTGTTGTTCAGTATCGACGAATTTAGCCAGTATTGAGCTGCGTATAGCTTTATTCGGCCTTTGCCAAACCAAGATGGGAGGTGTTCAGAAATTCGACGACGAAACTGCCTGATCGTACGCTCAATGCAATTAGCTCTGCACGGGCAGTTAAACTGACAAATACACATGGAAGAGGCGAAATAGGGCAGTCTGTCTTGAACTAAGTATTGGTCGTCTAGTGAATATACAACATAGCTTAGCTGCGTTGAAAGTCATTTTTAAGGCCCTTCGCCAATGACATCCAAATTGCATTAAATAATAAAAATAAATAATAAAATAAATAATAATAAAATAAATAAATAATAATAATAAGATTAAATAATAAGGATTAACATGCTTTTTAAAGATACACAGGGAGTTAGTTTAACTGTTTCTGTTACTTGCAAAGCATGTAGAATCCTCTCCTACATCATTCAATCTGCCTTCTTTCAATGTTGGTTAGAGGCAATCGGCAAGAAGCCTTCCACCAAGGTGTCATGCCTGTCGATACTCACCAGTCAACAAAGTGGATCTGCAATCTTGAAAGAAATAAAATTTGAACCAGTGTCAATCAACTCTGATGCCAGATACATTACCACTGAGCTATTCGGCCTCACGACTGGCCTCTTGTAGGACTTTATTGTATACTTTGATTAGACATTAGGTACTAAACAGCTAGACGCATAACACTAGTTAATTTCTACATAGTTTCCAGTAAAAATAGTTATTCGTTTTACTAACCAATCTTAACTTCATTGCGAAATTCCTGTATTTTCATATCGTCGAAACTCGTGAAGACATTATTTTCTTGTGACAAGTTTCTTGTCTTGATGTTTGTGGTAGTTTCTACTCTTATCGTTTGTCATTAATTCAATTCCTGTAATATCCAGAAGACAGACTCCTGTGATTGGCCACTAGATAGTAACCAATCAAAATGTCCAATACAGGAGGTCAATCGCTAGGCCGAATAGCTCAGTGGTAACGTCTCTGACTGCAGTACTCACTGGGTGACACAGATTCGAATTTCAGAGGGAATATGAGCTCCTGCAAGATTGAAGATACGCCTTGCTGACTCATGAGTGCCAACAAACATGGAACCCAAGTTCAAGACTTCTTACCGATTAACTCCAACCATCTAATAATAAATGGCTACTTACTGTAGAAAAGAATATGCCCAGACTGTCTCATTAATAAATGTGATTATTGTGTAATAGGCTTTCTTTTGTTCATCAGAAAACTTAAATTACAACCAGCATATGTCAGTAAATACTTAATGATGATTTACTTTCCCATATATATACGCGTCTAAATAGTACTCCTCTTTTAATTATACCTAAAAATTGTCTTTTACAGCTGAATTTGAACGTTAAAAATAGGTTGATATAACTGTTTCCATTGTGGTGGTGTGATACAGAAAATGGGTTCCAACGGAATATTATTCTCACAATAAGAATCACTGTATTTGTTGGTGTTAACATCAAAATACTATTCCCACAGTTCAATACTGCATTAGCAACAGAATGCTATACATGTATTTAAACATTCTGTTTCATGTCGTTTAATGTAAACCAAAATCACACGCTGAGTGATTAGTTAAAGAATATAAACTGTGTAGGTGTAAATAGGTGTTTCATCAATTGAAAATATACCTTTGCTTCTCTACCTTGCCTTCTGTGGTTAGATTATAAACTGATTTTTCTGTATGGTACCTGTCAGTAGTAATATTTAACAATTCGCCTACTCAGTAAACATAAGCTTACAATTTGAAATTATGATAATGAGTTTATGACAATTATTTAACTTTCAGCATTATGAATTCAGACCAATAAAAAATTCACTTAGATACTAATACAAAAATAATTGTTCTAAGAAGGATATAAAGAAACAGTAAAGAAACATAATATTCTTGAGTAATACGGTCAAATACTCCTGCATGCTAAGTGATTAAGGAAGCATTATTGCAACGACAAAAGACAAGGGTCAGGCAACAGACTGCTTATTGAGAAAACCAAGAGGTATTTACAGATTTCTATGTGGATTGTTATTATTAGCGTTATTGTTAGCGGAGCAGCTACCTCTTCTGACTGGTTATTTTCTTGCTGAAGGTTATTCTGTTATCTCTTTGCGGCCGTTTCTTAGAAAGTTAAGCTATACATCTGCGAATCATATTTCCACAAGTTCACTCCCCTGTGACTGACTGGTGATTTTCTCAAGGTTAAGCTTTGCTATTGTTTTCTCTTATGACCCTGATTCCAGACATAAACATTGACGTAAATTGTTGCCTACAATTTTGGCTTGAAACCAGCTCTCACCACATTATATTACCAATGACTTGAAGAAAAAACAATGTATTCAGCAGTGTTTATTGTTGGTTAGCAATGGAAACCACAGTGTTGTGTTACACTTACTGGAGACTCATCACAGCTGAGTACATCTCATAGTGATCATATTCCTACTGAGACTGGGATCCATTATCTTTCGTTTCAAAAACATTGGAATGCTTTAGCCTAGCAAATTTATAATGTGACACACTAAGCAAGTAATTACTTAGATACATATTAGCAACCTGGAATCCTGCCAAACTTTTCCTAAAAAATAAACTGTAACCAGCGATTTTCAAACACAACGTATATATATTTACATATGAATGCAGTTGTTTTCAAAGTTGATTCATATAGTATTCGTGATTACATTTTTGAAAAAAAAAACAACAACAAAAACAGTTGCTTTGGTTAGTAAAAATCGACATCATTTTTGGCAGAATAAATAACCAAAAAAATTATTCACGGTCACACACACACATACACCCACGCACCAAATCTAAATAGATTTAACTGTCTATTGTTTTCACTGTCTACCATATTCTGCTAGTATATAATGTAGATTGTGTATCAACAAAGTTCAATAGCAAATCACACGCACATGCGATTTGTTTAAGTTGAGACTAACTAGTTTAAGGTTATTTAAACATTGCATAAATATGCTACTTATTACTCAATTTTATCACGTAGGTTAATAATAATATAAGGTTGTTTTAAAGAAAATATAAGGTCATTAACACTTCGTATAATTAAAAAGAAACCATAATGTAAGCATGTGTACTCAATAGACACTTGTATTCTATACAGTGGTTTAGTGAGATGTGAGTGAAATTCAAAGAGAACAGTTGGAAACGCTTTCATCATTTAACAAAGAAAAAACAAATAAATATTGGAGTTTCATTTACTAATCAATAATTGTGTAGTCTAAACTACACAGTTACAGTATTCAGTGGATAAAAGGAAAGTGTTTTAACTCTAGTGCTCAAATCCTATAGAAAGTGTTATATAACTTTTATGGATTCCTCACTAGATATAAAGTTCAATTTATGTAAAATGTCCTTAAGTGCGTCGGTGGCATAGTGGTTAGGATGCTCGCCGACCATGCACATGGTCCGGGGTTCGATCCCCGGCCACAGACGCACTCCTTTACCTCGCTAAGCCAGAAATAAAGCTGGTGAAGAGGAAAGGTTGGGCATGAGGCTAGCAACCTCATCCCGTAAAAATAAACACTGCTAAAGAAACTTCAAGCCTCTAGCTTGAAGCCACCCTATGTTCCACTGGGAACGTGAAGGAATAAAAAAAAATTCTTTAAAATTGATAATTAACACTATAATGGAATTTTTTAAATTACTCATTTGTCTAAATTTCCATCCAGCATAATGTTTTAATCATTCAATTATGCCTTTGGATCGCTACATAAACTCGCGCACATTTTTAAGTCAGCTGGCGAAGTTAAATTGGCAAGTGTAAACAATAAACACCAAAGTCGAATGACCTTGAGTTGACCAATCAGATTGCTAGGCATTACGAGTGGATGCTGTGCATTATCTCCGTTGCAAGTTTCACACAGATTTGGTTTTTGACTTCTGTGTTGAAAATGGGTTGATACGGAGGACTGAATCATGTTTATGTGGAGGTATAATGACTCTTTAGAAGGATAGCCGAGCTACTGGTTATATTATTCATGTGCAATCACTGTTATCTGAAGAAGTCTGCAAGAGCTGGTAAAGTTGTATATTATGGTGTTTTTTATAAGATGCTTTCTTCTCAGAATCGGAACTCTGACCTAGTAAAATATCGCGTATATTCCACAACTGGCTACTGAGATGACCAGTGTCTGCTACAGCTGAGGATACTAAAATGTCAACAGTGCAGTGGTATCAGCACTGTCGAGATATTGCGTCACAAAAGGTCAGTGGAATTACTTCTGTACTTGGAGGAATTAGTGTCGTCGTTCATATAGAAAAATGAATCGCGGTAGGAGAACAAACCATGTTTAGATGCTGGAACTGTACGCCACAAATTTTCGAAAAGGGTTTGTAGAACGCATTTCAAACAGAAATGCTAGCGTTTTAATACCAATAATACAACGACTAGTCCTCCAAGGCACTACCATTCGCACACCAAGGTTATTCGTAATTGTCATCAGTAGGCTATATTCATCATAAAGTCGATCATTCTTCTGAATTGCTGGATCCCATACAAATTTTACTGAAGGATTCTGGGCCCATCCGAAAAAATGTATTAGAATGGTAAATAGTTCCCGAAATGATATAGTATATAACCACTTAGATGAATTTTTTGTATCGACATTAGTTTGATATGACTATAACCGCTCTTATGAGAAACTAGGACCAATTTCTGCAGTATATTAGAGATATATACCCTGTATAATTCTTTTTTATACAATAAATGCCACTTCTCACCTAGAAGAATCTGATTGGTTATTATTTCAAGGTCGTTTGAATTCGGTGCCTATTCTTTACTGTCACCGTTAAACTTTACCCGCCAGAAGGGACCAATGTAGTGTGACCCCACCAGCGACCTTGGAACGCTCAGTCAGCAAATTCGTAAACCACGTAAATAACACTAAAATCATGAACAAAATATCTTCATTGAAGTGTTATGACATAGGACAGGAAATCTAGTCAGTTTCAGATTAGGTTTGGGAAATACCAAACTACAGTTTAAGCTAAGGGCATGTTAGGTTAACCTAATTTTTTTGTCGTCCTTCATGTTCCCCAGTGGAATATAGGGCTTCAAGCTAGTGGCTTGAAGTTTCTGTAGCAGTGTTTATTTTACAGGATGGGGTTGCTAGCCTCATGCCCAACCTTTCCTCTTCACCAGCATTATTTCTGGATTAGTGAGGTAAAGGAGTGCGTCGTCTGGGGATCGAACCCCGGACCATGTGCATGGTTGGCGAGCGTCCTAACCGCTATGCCACCGACGCACCGGTTAACCTAATAAGAAAGATATTACAGTTGGTTCGAGTTAGATTAGGGACGGTTTCGCATTAGGTTACGAAAAGATTACGGTTAGGGTTAGAAGACCTAAATGAATACAATATAGTTTAATTATGCAATAACACTCCAGTGCAAAACTCAGAGGCCTTTTTTGTCACACTTTCTTTTCTCTTTTGATATATGCATATACATTCCCAGTTGCTTCATTGTTAACGGGAAGACCTGATTAATTGCTCAAGGGTATTTTTTAAATCAGCCGAGCGAAGCTTATTTATTCATTTAAACGCAGAAAAACTTGGTACAATATGGCACCAGGATGCGCCACACAATAATAATAAAACAACATAGATTAAAAGTAAAAATATAAGTAGAAAATGGATAAAGAACTTCATTTGGAAGGAAAACAGTCATGTTTAACAAGTTCAAACAGTATTCGTTAACTATCATCGGGAAGGGAAGAAAGAAGGAAATTGCAACATGTTCACCATTGATTACGATTCTTCGCCATATCCGATAACGTTTCGAGCTATCTCGCGGACCCCAACCAGGGAGTCGTGACACACCAACCGATGTCAATCTAGCACAAATATCCTTCATCCCACAACATCACGTCATGGACTGACCACCCCTCCGCCTTTTCCATCCCGTCCCAGGGCTAGCGAACAGACACCTGTACGGAAGCCTCTAGGATGACTTTTGCAGCACATGTCCAAGCCACCGGAGCCGGTGTTTCCAGATGACGACACTCAATGAATGGTGATCTTCACTGTGTTCAAGCACACGCCGCCGAACCTCAGATTTACTCATGCGATGATGCCATCGAACGCAAGCAATCCTGCGGAGACAGCGATGATCGAACACGTAGAGTCACCGCACATCCTCAGCTCGGAGAGGCCAGGTTTCACAGGCGTAGAGCAAGACAGCCCGCACCGAAGCATTGTATACCCGACCTTTGACAGCCAGGCTAACGTCGCGACGTGACCAGAGGTGGCGAAGTTAAACTTTAACCACCAGAAGGTACTTGGAACGCTCAGTCCCCAAGTTAGTGAAATCAGGCAAATAATACTATAACCATGAATCAAAAATATGCTTATTGAAGTGAAGCGCATAACATCTTCCAGATGTATCCACATTTGGTGTGCCGCCTTTTATTTTCCCGAATATGTCATCTATCAGAAATACGTTTATTTCTACTACATTATGGATAAGATTTTATTTCGATAAATCACACAGTGTGGTAATATTAACTGATGACGTTTCGAGCACAAACTATTGCCGCTCATAATCATCATATCAAGTCACACACACAACTTTTTGCTTCATTTATATACATGTTTGATTTTTCTTCAAATATGTAGTGAATTCCAAACATGTATATAAATGAAGTAAAAAAGTTGTGTGAGTGAATGACTTGATATGATTATGAGCGGCAATAGTTTGTGCTCGAAACGTCATCAGTTAATATTACTGTATAACCACACTGTGTGATTTATCAAAATAAAATCTTATCTATAATGGAGTTATGCTCTACCACAGTGCCCAAGTTTTATACTTATATTTCTACTACAGTTGGTCTGTACACATTTTACACATCTAGCTGCAAAAGACAAACTAATGATTAATCTCTCATTTCTCAACCGTTAGGAGAAAGTCCCCTTAACCTCACACTAATACACAACCATCCTTCAACACTGCCTGTTCCAGCGTAGTATATGAAATTCGCAATTTACACAGTCCGAAATGAAATTACACGACAGTTCACTCTGGAAAACGAAACATTACTCAGTTAATTGTCACGGAAGGTTATGTACTGTTAACACACTATGCGTGTTATTTAATTTCACTGATCAAGGAGACAGAATTTTTTACACGAAGAAATCCCAAGTCAGGGGAAGAAGAACAGGCGTCAATCGAAATTTCCGCTCGATTTTTAACATCGTGCTCAAAGCATTGATTACTACTTTTTCTGACCTCCTCATTAGCGATAATTCTCCCCAGGATATTAGTTATCATCCTGAATTTTTAAAACCAATTTCGGTTTCGTGAATTATTCACAAATCTGTGAGTTTTGCTTCAAACATGAATGACTTCGAAAAAACTAAATTTTACCGCCTGATATAAAAGCCCTCGAAATGTTCTGAGTGTATGTTATGCCAGCTTTAGGTGAAAAATCCACTACAGTCTCACCTGCACACCGAAATTATTCACATCAAAACATGTGTGATCTACCTGATACCATGAAACGCAGTCAAGAAAGCAAGCATAAACGCGGATCCTTGCATGTTTTTGAGTAGTGGGACATTACTCACACACACACCTGTTAATGGTCGTATTAGGGGCAAAGTAGGTTATTTTATTATTATTCCCTTAAGTTCGGAGTGGAACATACGGCTTAAACAGCAACATTCGGCCTTACGATTTCCCATAAGCTATCATATCTCTCACCCTCAAAAGCCTAACTCGTCGTTTCCCACTCGGGTTGGTGGGAGTGTCGCGCAATGTCACCCGACGATCTCCTCGGCTTGTATCCGGTCAATCTCCATTGTCTTCGACATATATTCGGGGGGGGGAAGGTTCTTGATTGATGTAATGTCACAGTTCCATTGCTAATCCTTCCTGATAGTCCACCTACTCTTCAGTACCAAGCAAAGTGTTGGTAAAAGTTTGTAGTAGCCTGTTGGAAATGCTTTTCGTGATACACAGTGCAGGGACCTGACCCATAAAGAAGAATTGACAAACTTGACATTGTTGTTGAATACCCATATTTGATTCTTAACGATGAGTGCAGACCTCCATACTAACTTGTTAGTGATGAAGGTGTACCTCAGCTTTTCAATTCCGGCTGTGACATCTTCATCCGCGCCATCCGCCTGCATTTGAAACTATACTGTCTAGATAAGTGAAGAAACTGACCTCTTTCAGATTTCTTGATAGTTGATAGTGATCGATGCTAGTTGTTGTTGGTTGGTTATCTTTATCACCTCCGTCCACTCTATATGTCGCTTGGAGTCCAGTCTTCACCATCTGCCTTTTCTGACAACTTATCGGTTTTTACTTGTCAGTCTTCAGATTTATGTGACATTAGAAATAAATCGTCCGAGAATTCCAGACCTTGTAAAGTCTTCTTATCGATCAAGCGTATTCCTTTCTTCTCGCCCCCCATCCACAGTCTTCCTCATAATCCAGTCAACCACACAGTTAGGAATATTGTCTATCAGTGATAGTAGGTGGGTGGCGGTCTGTCTTCACCTCAAAGACTTGGTAATTTCCCACTGTGGATCATTTAACAAGTGGCATTGTCATACACCTGTTGAATGCGGTTCGTGAAGATTCAAATCACTTAGCAGTCAACGCTGACTGAAACACAACAGCCACTTACATATACACTATTTATTTTGATATCGTTAGCCCAAATTTTACAGGCCTACACCATTGATGATATCAAGTGTGCGTCGGCCGAGGGATCGAACGCCGGACCATGTGCATTGTCGGCGAGAGTCCTAACCACTGTGCCACCCACGCACATATACAATTCAAGAGTCACCAATGTTAAGTCTACTTTTGTAACTTGAACAAACACACACAACACAATAGCAGGTCTGTTTGTTGTAGAATTTAAAAAAGAAAAAGAAGACACTGCAGTAGAAATCATAACCTTTCGTCAACATAACAACACCACAATCAAGAAGAAGGACACAGTGTATCATAATAATATCTGATACAATGAGTCACAGTCAATATTACCAATCAGGGAAGAAAAGAAAAGAGAGAAGAAGACAAAAAGCAATCAATATTAACCACACTTCTTATGACTATATAATGTATATGTGAATATATATATATATATATATATATATATGTATAGAACTTGTTACTCATCACTTACAAATCATTAGATCAAGTAGAGAGGATCTAGTTGCAGAAAGGAGGGGTAGTGTGGGGTGTGGGGGCAAAACTATGAAGAATAATAATATTTTAAAAAAAGAGAATTCCTGAATAAAAAACAAATCAAAGCAATTGCTCACCAAAGGAGCATTGAATCAATCATCATTTCATTCAAAAATCATAATAATAATAATATTAATAATAATAGTGGTAGTAGTAGTAGTAGTAATAATAGTCCCAAGAAAAATCAAGCCACTGACACATTGAAATGACAGTGGTCATCATCAATGGAGGTGTGTGAAGGAGACAAATAAAAACGAAAGAAAATTACAGTTATGAAGCAAAGCCCAACAAAGAAATCATAGAAATAGTTTTAAAATTGTTGTTTCCTCTTTTTTTTCTTCTTCTAGAGAAACCGAAAACAGCGGACTAAATAGCTCAGAAGATTGAAGAACAAGTCTGTGTCTCTCTCCATGTGAGTGAGTGTGTGTGTGTACATTGCTAGGTGGTGAAAGGAAGAGTAGAGATCATCTGACAAATAATGCGAGAGAGAGAGGGAGAGAGACGCACACGGTTATTGCATTGTTGTCTGTTTTTGTCCAATTAAAAAGGTTATTCAAGATATATTGAGACAAGGATGTGAAATGTGTGTAGAGTACACTTTGTTTTCCCTACTTAATCAACCCAATTAATTAATTAATTAATCAATGAATTAATTAATTAATTAATTATTTTTATCATTATTTATACAAACATTGTGAAGGTTGAATTATTTCGCCTGTCCATTTGGTGATCCAAACTCAAAATTACTTGGAATAACTGGTGAGAAAGTGTACCCACCAGCTTGTTCAATAATTTTAGATTCTGAAAAGATAAAAACAATAATTTTTAGTTGGCATAAATTTAAGGTGAAAATTAACTACAACTCGAAGTGATTGACTGACTGACTGACTGGTTTCAACACGGAACTTTGCACTGATGTGCAGCAGTTCGAGTTGCCATACTTCGCTTAGCACACAAAGCAAGAGAAGAAAGTAAAAAGAAATGCAAAACAGAGATAGTAAACAGAGATATGAGGCAAAAAGAATAGTTATATCTAAGAACAATAGTTTTTTTTTGGATATTATAAATCATAAGGAGTGGATCCATCTGCGTCACTGAGAACGATTTTGAGCCATATCACTAATTGTCTCAAACCATTGGTGTTAACCATCCCGAGGACCCCAACTAGTCAGGTAGTCTACACCTCCCTATGTAACCAGCTTAAACTAACTGTTGTGGATTTCATTGACTGGAGCAATGTTTTGGTTCGACCACCACTAGCTCTTTTCCACACTGATCTATCCCATGTCAGCTAATATTTTCCGTCGAAGGTGATGGCTAGACATGCTTAATACATATCTTAACCATCTCAATCGATGTAAATTCACAACCTCGTCTATTGATTTCCCCTCCATACCTAGCACTAGACTGCAGCCTAACATCAATATTCTTCATACGGGAGATAGAACGCAGGCACCTATGATCAAAGACAGTTAGCCTTTTCATGCCCTCCACTCTCAATGGACAGATCTCACAGCCAGGACAGAGCGGACTACTGAGCAGTACACACGCCCTTTGGTTGACAGCCAGCCGGATATCACGTCTACGCCAGAGACGGCGTAAACTGGTATATGCGAAACTAGCCCTCTGTATCCTTGCTGAGATTTCGTCAGCGATCAATCCGTTGGGGCTTATGCAGCTTCCCAAATAAGTGAAATGGCCAACCGTCTACACACTGCGAAAAGCATATTGCATAGAAGTTCAGCAGTTCAAGTTGCCACATTCCATGTGGAAGACAAAAAAGGAAATTATTGTTAGCAAACATATCACCACTTGTTTGGTAAAATGTTGTGTATTGTAAAAAATGCTATATATATTAGAGTAGAGCCTGAGATTGAAAAGTAAATATTTCTTCGCTCAATCTTTCTGTTTTCCAAATAAATAGATTCAGAGGAATGATAATAAGCAGAAACCTGAGGGAGGAATTATAGTTACGTAGAAAAACAATCCGGTTTTTTGAATATGACAGATCGCCAACGAAAGTGAATGCATCTCCGCCATTCAGAACGATTTTGAACCATATCACCGATTGTCTGGTTTTTACCATCCGGAGGTCTCCAACTTGACGCCTAACCACGATATTACTCACCTCAGATACTTTTCGTTACACTTAAAAAGCCCACATGGAATAGATTAAATACAGTCCTGAGAGACAGGCAGCAAGAAACCACTGACAATAAGTATGCTTATCCATGAATGAATTTATGATAATATTATATAGTTCAGTAACCTGAAACAGCCGACGGTGGTTCAACTCTTGTCTCGCCTATGAAATGCTCATATATGCCCACACGATCGCTTTTCATGCAAGTTTTGTTCACTGCATTCACGGTTGCGGGTGGGTGGTTCTTACAGAAGTGATAGGGCGAGTCTGACAGTAGCAGACAACACTGAACTGATAAATATACAGAGTTTAACTAGAATTGTTATACACGAATTCCAAATTAATTTTGCACAAAGGCACCCCCAGCAACAACTACAGAGATGCAGCTCAAAACATTGATCTGTTGCATTATGAGTCGAAAACTCGCAGAGTGATTCCCTAAAACAAACATCTGTTTCCGTCTGATTATTCAGGCATTATTCAGACATAGATATGTAGTAGAAACTTCAATAATAGACAAAAAGATCAATATGAATAAACGCCATTTATACATACAATGGTTAAATAAAAATGAATATCAAAAATAAAACGACAACTGAATTACCTTTCTGTTGAATACACTTCAGTGCTGTTTCTACCACCTCTTTAAGATCATTTTGTTGTTCACCGCTAAGATGATTAATCAATTGATTATACCAAGCGAAATCAGTACGTTCCAATTCTGTCATTACTCGATAGAATGTAACATATTCATCCATATCACATTCATTCTTATCCATTTGTGTATCGAATGCTTCCAGTGTCTCTTCATCATCCGTTTCATCATCATCGTCGTCGTCGTCATCATCATCACCGTCATGTGAGTTCTCCTAAGGTTTCGAATGGAACCAACAGTTAACAATATACTAACTAAATTAAAAAAAATGTTTACTATCGTGAAATACATATGAAAACGAAAACGTGCATGCTACCAAACGGACTGATACGGTCGAGAGGAGGTACACTGTGGTCTCCCCCCCACCTCCGAAGGCTTCCGTGTGGACACGCATTTATAGCCTGTCAGGTGAGTTCTACTCACACTGACTTCACGAGGCAGAGGTGTTTCTCAGGGAAAGTGAAAATGTGAATGAGAACTTCTGGCGCTTAAAAACGAACTGATGGACAGGCAAGTCTACCAAGGGTAGCTGAGAAACCTCTTTTAGTTACCAGCGACCTTGAGAACGCAGCTCCACTGCCCTGTGAGCCAAAGGCCCCAGGGGATAGCCCTTTAAGACAATCACCTACTTCGGTCTTAGTGTGTGAGTAGTGCCCCAGGTCTCGCACGAACTATGAGAATATTTGTGTGGTGCACCTCTTAGTTTCCATAATGCACCAAGTTTGTGTTCTAATAAATGAACAGATAACTACTAAACTGGTATCGTAAAAAATTAATGATTGGATCGCATCTGACCTCAGTACTCATCACAAAAACAGTAATCTTGCTGATACTGGACCTAAACATTTGCTTCATTATCCATATATATATATATATATATACGTCAGGTGATCCACAACGGAAAACTCAGCAAAGAAGACTTTGAAGTGAAGACGGGAGCAGGACAAGGCTGACTACTATCGCCGATGATATTCCTAAATGTCGTGGACTGGATTATGACGCACGCTAAGTGTTGGGAGGAAAAAGGCAGGAATACGTTAGACCGATAGGAAGACTTTAAAAGATTTGAATTTCACGGACGATTTGTGTCACACAAATTTGAAGACTTATACGTGGAAACCAACAAGTTGTCTGGAGAGGCTGACAGCAAAGACAGGACTTCAAGTGAACACAGAGAAGACGGAAGTGATGAAGATAACAACCAACAATAACAAGCACCAACCACTATCAACGGAATAAATTTGAACGAGGTCACTTCCTTCACTGATCCAGGCAGTATCCTTTCACATACATGAGGAACGGATGAAGATGTCATAGGCAGGATCGGAAAGCCGAGGTACACCTTCATCACTTCAATTAAGTCCTTCATACATTCTCCCACGAATGCCAAACTTTCTATTGTTACAAGTATTAATGAAACCTGCTTCCCTAGATTTACTACGAATGATGTTCTAAAATGTCTCCAGTCTATGAACCATTCTTGTAGCCTGGGTCCAGATGGTTTGCCTAGTGTTATTCTTAAAAAATGTGCAGATATCCTGTGTTATCCTCTCATGGACATATTTAATGAGTCTTTTTCCAAAAATATAGTGCCAGCCGTTTGGAAGGACATTAAAATTGTACCTATTCCTAAGTCGTCTACTGCGACATGTTTTAAATTCAGACCCATTGCTATTACTTCCCCTTTTCTAAAAGCTATGGAAAAGTTGCTCTTACTTAATCTTCAGCCTTCACTAAAAGCCTTTAACGATCCCAAACAATTCGCCTACAAACACAGTAGAAGTACTTTAGATGCAGCTGCAGTCTTGTATCATAACATTGTCTCCAGCTTAGACAAGGGGGATAAATTTGTTCGCTGCACCTTCCTTGATTATACATCTGCTTTCGACTCGGTACCTAGGGACATTTTACTAAACAAGCTTGCTGAAACTCAAGCTGACTGTTGGGTTGTCAAATGGCTGCATTCTTATTTCTCAGGAAGAAAGCACTGTACACTGTATATCAGGGGTAGTCGTCCACTTCATTGCTTACTGAGGCTGGTGTCTCTCAACGCGCTTTTCTTTCTCCTTTTCTATTTTCTTTCTTCTTGCATGACTTGCCTCACTCCGATGAAATGAACTTTGTTAAGTATGCCGATGATCTAACTATTCCAATGTCTGTTAACTCTCAGCTTGACTGTATTAAGATTAAAAACTTTCTATCAGAAATTAGCAAATGGTCTTCATCTAACGGCCTTAAACTTAATCCTTCCAAATGTCAGACTGTTAATTTCAGTTTCCGATGTAAACGAAAGTTAAATGAAGCCGTTGGTTCCTATGACCCTTGCAAAATCGATAAAAATTGACATAGAAACCAAGTTTGAAGTTAAGTATCTTAGATTAGTTCTCTCTTCTGACCTATCCTGGTCTTCTCATGTCTTAGCGATTTCTAAAAGAATATTTCGTTTGACTTTTTACATTAAGAAGTTAAGGCACTCAGGCATAACTCAACCACTCCTCTTACAGTTTATCAACTCATGTATTTTACCCATTCTTCTTTACTTTTCACCATTATTGTTTCCTGGATTGCTTAAAAAGGACTATGTCATACTTCGTAGAACTCTGAAGACTGTCAGTAGGACGAGTGGTATCCCATTGGGCCATATCGTTGGCATTGTCACCGATAGGCATTTGATGTCATGCAACAGATTCGCTAGAGGAATTTTGTCAGACTCTGAGCACCCACTCTACCAGCAGCTCCAACCTTGTGTCTCCTCAGGTAAAACAAGAAGTCTTTTCAGAAGAATTTATGCACGTACGTCTAAGTATAAAAATTCCACTATACCATATTTAGCACGTACATTATGTGATGAAAATAGTGTCAGAAATGAACTAACTAACCTTCTTAGCACCACTAAATAAACCATTTCCTTCACCCTTAAAGCATCATACTTTATTGTTATTGTATTTCTTACATTTATAATCCTCTCAATTTTTTCGTTTTGTTTATTTTATTTTTCATAAGTGTGGACATAATTTTAAGCTGTATTATGACTGTTAACTTTGTATTTCCCCTCACTATACTATATCAACAGAACATTAGATTCAATAATCTATAACATGCTAAAGTTTCCAAACTGAATGGACAATACCGTTTGAAACAAACTCACTGTTATTATTATTATATCTAATAATTATGTCGTAAATGAGGACAAATTCCTCCGATTAATTTTTGTTTTAATTTTTAACTTTATATACACTTTGAGTAAATCAGATGCAATATTGTGACAAATACTGAGAATTCCATTCTGTATTATAAGTACTGTTTTTGGAATAAAGTATATTATTATTATTATTAAAAGGAGTCCGGAAATCTTCTGCACTTGCCATAAACAACAAGATTCCGATTTTCAACACCTATGTTAAGTCAGTCAGTTCTTCTATCTAGTCATAAAATTGGCGCTGGCGTCACCAGAAGCGGTTCCAACAGACTACTACGGACTTTTATCAACAACTGTCTTCAATATCTCCATAGTGAAGACCAAATGGCCAGAATAGATTAGCAATAATAAACTTTGGGAACGAGCCAACCAAGACCCGATTGCTCAATAAATATCCCAAAGAAAATGGAGACCGGCGAATGACATCGCGCGCCATGCCATAGTTCTAGTAGAACCCAAATGAGCAACAAGATGGGATCTCGTGTCATGGAGGAAATGGTGTGGGGAGGAGGTAAAAAAGATTATGGGCAATCGTGGGCCCAGCTGAGGAGAACCACAGAAAAGAGGACAAAGTGGAACCCAACGAACAATAATAAAATAAATAACACAGTATAATATAATATAAATAATTAGAAACTATATAAATGTGAAGTAAAACCTACATCAGCTTCCAACATTTCCAAGTAACGAACACTTTCTTCATCCACTTCATCTTCATCGCTACCTAAAGCTTTCCCATCCAAGTCTTCTTCTTCTTCAGATTCTTCTTCCTCTGAATCTAAGGAGAAAAATTTATGAAAAGTGGAGATTTAATGAAAAACTCATAATGCATGTGAATACAAACTATCTTATTGTGAAGCATGATTCAACTGACTCAAATAGTAAGTGGATCACAATACTAGTATGCATTAGCAAAAATAGTGCGTCGGTGGTACAGCCGTTAGGACGCTCGCCGACCACGCCCCATATGGTCAGGGGTTCGATCCCCGGCTACCGACGCACTCTTTTACCTCGTTAAGCCAGTAATAAAGCTGGTAAACAGGAAAGGTTGGACATGAGGCTAGCTAGCAACCCCATCCTGTATAAAAAAATAAACACCACTGCTACCGAAACTTCAAGCCTCTAGCTTGAAGCCACCCTATATTCCACTGGGAACGTGAAGGAATTACTGAATAATTACTGAATTCAATAAAGTACATTCGGCTATAAAATTCACATGCGAAGAGGAATCCCAAGACAGAATTGCCTTCCTTGATGTCCTACTTACAAGAAAACCAGACGGTAGCATAAAAAGAAATTTACATAGAAAAAGTACTTGGACAGGACAATATACACACTTTCACAGCTTCGTTCCCATCAATTACAAAAGGAATTTAGTGAAGACCCTTAGCCACAGAGTTAGAGCTATATGCTCTGAAGAAGTAATTAAAGATGAATTAAGCATGGTATATGATACTTTAATCGAAAATGGTTATCCTGACAAATTTATCAAGAAACACATGACAAAGAAAGCCGAAAAGGACTACCCACTATCTGTAA
Organism: Trichobilharzia szidati; assembly: GCA_944472155.2. Lineage (NCBI taxonomy): Eukaryota > Metazoa > Platyhelminthes > Trematoda > Strigeidida > Schistosomatidae > Trichobilharzia > Trichobilharzia szidati. The sequence goes on from OX235272.1 coordinate 85,888,132, forward strand.
ACAAGAAGCCACTTTATATACGACTACAATTCATGGGCGATATGCCAAGTGAGATAATTACGAAGAAATTAAGAAAATCAGTTCAAAGAACTTTTAATGCTGGCGAACTACACGTATTATTCTCTACACGACCGATGGTGCTACCTCGACTGAAAGATGAAGTACCTAGACTAGCCACTTCAAATTGTAAAACAACCAGTGCTCTGTGTCCAAAAGAAACAAGTCCAGCCCCTACTACTGCCCTGGCCCTCAGTAGAGACTATAAACTCATGAATTTGTACTATTACCTTTCCTAATTCTTCTGACATTCAGCTTATTTTATGTTGATGCTGTTCAGCTGTAATTTATCAATATTATTGATTCGATGTTATTTAAACATTAATGTCGTTCATAAGACCAATTCATTTATTCATTATAATGTATATATAATTATAGAACCTGATGATGAATTTATCGAAAAGAGTACTCTTTGTTCCGTGTCTATTCTTTTGAAAATTTGAATGGGCATTTTTAATCAGTTAAAAAAAGAATCATCTTACCATCATCATTTTGATTAGCAGCTTTTGCAGCATATGCTTTTTTCAAACCTGAGAAAAGTAGCAACAATGTTGGAATAAATTCTTTACTGGCTGCTGTGATAGCCTCTGTCCTTTTGTCAACTGGCAGAGACATTAATAAACAAAGACCCAGAACACAAACACGACGATTATGTAATCTGAAAGAAAAGGTGAACATGCGAGTTAGTCAAAGTGGAACAAAAAATTTACTCTTTCTAAGAGTTAAATGTACTGGGGACTGGAATTTTTAAAAAATTGCGGTTAAGAATCAAGATACACTATCGGTGGGATACACACAGAACAATCGATCAATGTAGTGTTGTACACTGCTCTTTACAATCATAATGGTGAACTTTTATAACTATCTTGACTTAAGCTTCTCTCGTTTCATTTATATTTTCCGCTCTGCACTGCTGTAATGAGGTAACCACTCACATTGTGATGGGGATTCAAACTGAATTCTATTGTGACTCATCCTTCTGATTAACCAACTGTAGTTCAAGGACTCACCTTTTTTTCTATTATTAATAGCTTACATAATTTTTTTGCCAGTGCCTTAACTACATGAAGAAAAATAACTTACCCAGCAAAGCTGTTAGCATCAGTAAGCCATTGTTTTAAGAATCCCGACAAAATGTTGACTTCAGTTCCTGGCCATGGATGCTCTGTCATCATTTGAAGCATGTCCATAGGAGAATAAAGTAGGCCAGCAATCACAACCTGTGAGGGAATATAGTAAAGTTAGGAGAAAGATAATCTATGTGTACAATGATTTGGAAAACTCCCAACTCTCGCCTTGGATCTCATCAGGTAGAACCAGAAACCAGTATAAAATAATCTATGCTCGTACAACCAACTACCAACCAACGATACCATACTTGGCCCGTGTTCTAAGCGACAGAGACAATGTTAAGCGTGAAACCTATGACTTGCTTTGTTATTGACAACATAATTTAGGCTCTTTTATTTCTCTCTTATTTGTATTCTATAGTGAACTCCTTCTCAAACTTACTCAGCTACCTAAATTATTACCATTGGCTTACCTTTTGTACTTAACTATATTCCTTCTATTTGTGTATCCACTGGTTCCGACTCTATTAGCACTATGAGTATTACAAAATTGTCCTGTCATTAACCATCATGTAATTATTAGTTTTTGTGGTTGTTTTTTTCTTATTTTCTATACTTTTCGGCAATATTAAACTGACAATCATTGGTTGTGAATGCCATAGTCACCACCTTAAAAAATCTTGTATTATTCAGGATTACTCACACTACCACTACAAACACCGCATTAGACCTGACAATAAAAAAACAACAACCCTTAAATGTTATTTTATGATTGTTTAGAGTTGTTTCAACCAAATTAACTGATCATCTTGGCGATAAACATTCTTAAACATCATTTTATAACTTCTTGTATGACTACAGGTTTACCGTCACCATGCACAATCATATCGTAGCTTCCACTACCCAATACTGAGATATTATTTTATGTTATTTATTTTCCTTTCTACTTCTTGGTATTTTTTCGCATTTATGTGTTTTTCCTGTCTTTTTTTTGCTGCTGTCTTTAGATTTATTTTTTTGTTAAATACTCTTTTTAAGTGTTTGTAAAATTAGACGCAAATATTATAGATATGTGCTGAAAATTCCACACTGTACCACTAGTACTGTTTCTGGAATATAGCATATTATCATTATTATTATTACTTAATATGCTCAAAATTGTCTTCATAAATGAACCCCCCCCCCTCATGAAAACGTTGGTAATATGCTCCACTTGCTTGCACTCAAACAACTCTGTAACAACCATAGTTGCTCTGTAAATAACTTAACATATCACTGACAGAAAGTAGACTCCAACCGCTTTTGATTTAATATCAGCGATACGATGAACTCATCGAAGAATATATATATAGATGCTAAGGGAATAATCATCCCTTTCTTCATAATGTTAACAGTTTCAATATCAATAAATTCTGTGTGTCAGAGTGACTGAATACACTTTTTAATCTCAGCATGTTACGGGAAATTAAAACTGATATTCTGATATATCAAAAAAGGGAAATGCATTAGCCTTATTTATTTAACACTTACCTGTATACAAAGTGTTCTTAATTCACTTGTGTTAAGAGGACGCGTGAGACGTGCAAGAGCCAGTTCAATGTATTTCGGTACATACGGATTGATTTGACCTCGATAATCTAGTAGGAGAACTTCTAATAATTTTGCAGCATGCATTTGCAGTCTTTCTTCATCGTCCATTTGGAAAACCTGTAGAAAGATGAAACATCATGTGTTACGGTGTGGGTGTATGTATATCCGAAATTGATTATCGATAATAGAAGACAACGCATAAAGTGAAATCAATCAACCCTCCCCCTAAGGTATACTACCAGAATTTGTCACATATTAGCTAAAACTCCGTTACTCAAAACAGATTCTTCGCTCACAAGGCTATCCAGCCATATTTATTATTTTATTGAAATGCAAAAAAAAACTTGGTACATTATGGCACCACATGCGCCACACAATAATAATAAAACAACATAAATTAAAAGTAAAAAATATAAGTAGAGAGCGGATAAAGAACTTCATCTGGAAGGAAAACAGTCATACTTAACAAATTCAAACAGTATTCGTCAACTACCATCGGGAAGGAAAGAAAGAAGGAAATTGCAACACGTTCGCCATTGATTACAATTCTTGGCCATATCCAATAACGTTTCGAGTCATCGATTCGAGCTATCTCTCGGACCCCAACCGGGGAGTCGAGACGCATTAACCGATGCTAATCTAGCTTAGTTTGTGTGACACACAGTTAACGATACTATTTGCATAAGATAAAGATAGAAAAGGTTAGATTTGAACCCGAGGTTTACCAGCTAAGATCTGAATGTTTAATTCAAGGGGGACATATCTTTTTTTTCCTTTTTAGACTAACATTAACACCATTCAGACATAAACATCTTAAGAATAGAAACAAATGACTTCAGTCAGAAATCATATTTTCTTGCTGAGAAACAACTCTTCTCACATGTTAATAAATTGTAACAAAAAGTAAAGAGTATAAACCATTGTACTCGAACCATTCTTAATGATAGTCTTCAGATAGTCCTGATAAAAAATAACGGAAACTGTATCACATCAAGTTTAGAGCTCACTTAAAGATCAGTGCTGTTTACATGATTTAAAATGAACCTGAGACGGATTGACTAAATTCAGAATTTACAATGTACACAGTTGGAGGGGTGAAATTTCACAGTATGTGATCCACTTGATAGTATAAATGGTAATCAAGGAGGCAAGCATAAATGCATAATACTATGTACTGCTAACTGGTTCACATGAGTAGTTAGATACCCTTTGCATCAACCAGTAGTACTTGCTAGCCAGATAAAAGTTATCTAAACGGTGGACGGCTGATTCCCTTGTTTGGGACCGAGCTCATCAGTGGTGTATCCGGTTTGACTCAGCTCAGACGGCCCGTTGATCTGCAGAAGCCCAAAGGAAAAGATCTCGCACCTGACCACTCCTGTGTGCATATATCAGTTCACCTGTTGCTGTGAAGCCAAGTACACAGGTCGTTCGACGCACACCCTGTCAAAGAGGGTCAAAGAACACTATCCAGCGTGACTGCAGAAAGGAAGTAGTGGTGCTATAAGGAGTGCAATAATCGAACATCTCGTCACCACTGGTCATTCCATTTCAACAAACGCCTCCTGCTTCAAAGTAATCTACAAAGTGAAGAAAAACCTGCCAAAGACAATACGTTTCCGTCTTCTTTGCATTGCAGAAGCCCTAGCCATTCAGCTAGAAGAACCAGAACTAAACATACAAAAGAAAATTACTCAGCCACTTCTACTATCATGGTAACAACTCTGTTGATTTGACTTAATTTTTGCCTGTTTCTCTAACTACTTAAAACGTCTTCTATTCCTATAAAACTCATGGGTAATTACGTATTTTATTTTGTTTCCATGTGGAAAACTCTTTCATCAAACTATTCACGTTATTACCTAACTCTTTTTCAACAATCGTTTGTGACAACTCATCACTTTTGTTACTACCCTCTTGTATCAACATCCAATTCCTCTGAACGCTTTTCATATTACGTAACTCCACCAAAACTTACTTATTGCACTTTCGTTTGACAAATTTAATGTACACACACATACAAAATAACCATATATATATATATATATTCGATTGTACAGCTGTGAAAATGAATTCGTCGAATAGAGACTCTTCGCTGAACTACTGGTCTTCTCCCTACAAATGAAACCAACCAAATTATCGCCAGCTTACTTGGGCGAACCAGTAGTGCATAACATCATGCATTAATGGGTATCGTGTTCAAATGCTACCCCCTTGTTTCAACCTATCAGTAGTTTATGGTTATAAAGAAATATGTGTGAGACTTATTAGTCTAGAAACTGGATTTACACTCAGCACATAGATGATCTACATCTGCCACACACCTATCGAGATTTCTGTAGGTGAACAGCACCATTAACGCTTGTACACGACTCCATAGGCTTAAGCTGAGTAAAGAATTTGGTTAAATAGCACGTTTTATATAAGGAAATATGTAACTTAGCCAAAAAATAATACAGAATCAGTGTGAAATTTTCCTTTCAACAACAAAAAACGAACCTCTGAGCACATAGTCGTAACTACTTCGATCCGTTGAGGGTCAGATAAGAAAGCTGCATGATCCACAGTGATATAATTGTGTATACACGGCGTCATTTCTGTGAAGAGGGTGCAAAACAAATATAAGTGATGCGAGATGATATTACATAGATGTTAATTCATTCCGAAAACTCACTCAACCCATCTCCTTTTCTTCCTGCACATTTGTTGCACAATTGGTTCCTTATGGGTTGGTTCGCTCATTGCCAAAGATCCCTCCCTGTTGAGGTTCTTTTCTGACCGGCCATCTGATCTTGAGTAGTAGTGAGCAAAGACAGCTGTTGATGAAGGTATGCAGTTTGTTCGAAGTACCCTTCGTGACGCGGCGTGACGCCAAGTCTCTGATGCGTATAGTAAGTATCACTGACTTCCCATTGGAGTTGAAAATCCGGATGTCATTTTCCATGCTGAGTCCTGTTGATCTCCACACAGACTTGGGAGTAATGAAAGCTTGCCTTGCTTTCCCTATCTTCGCTTTGATATCCTCATCAGTTCCGTCCGCCTTTAGTTGAAATGATGCTTCCCAAGTAGGTAGGTAGGTAGGAGGTTGCTTCTTTCGGATTTCTCCCACTCATGCTGATTGTTTCCTGTTGTTGTTGTTGCTGTTGGTCAGGAATCTTCATCACCTCTGTTTTCCCTATGTTCACCTGAAGTCCTATCTTTGATGCTTCTTCTGTCAACTTGTTGCTGCTTTTCACTTGCATATCTTTCAGTTTGTGGGAAATCAGACAAATATATCACCGGCGAAATCCACATCCTTTATGTTTTTGTGTGGGTCCATTTCATGCCTGTCTCCTCGTTGCCCGGCCCGCTGTCTGTCGCATTATCCAGTCAACCGCAATCAGGAAAATCATTGGAGATAGTTGGCAGTCAGCCAGCCAGCCTTGTCTTACTCCGGTCTTCACCTTGAAGGATTCCGTGAGTTTCCCGTTGTGGATTAATTGGTATGCAGTCTGGCACCCTAGATCTCGTTATATTTTTGTTCCAATAACTTCAATGACTCCTGTCTACTAGTTCGACCTGTGTAATGGTCTTCACCCATTACACTGTGTTACTGAGTAATTTATATTACTTTGTTTGATTGGGTCGATTGGATTCTTCTTAAGCCGATAAAGTCCATCTCTGATTGACTGAGTTAGTGGATCCAAATTCCATCTAAATTCCAGGCTTGTTCAGAATCCTACACAGGTCTTCCGGTTAATTCTGTCTTATATTATAGTACTATGTAGGCTTTTAACTCCATATTATTCCCATGATGGTAATCACTTAATATGTGAGTTTGAAAATCCACACAGGTTATTTAAACATTGTTTTAGTCCATCTTCACAGAAAAACTTTTAGCACATTGGATTGTCTCTTTCGGTAGAAGATACTTCTTATGATACGATTACAACAATAGACGAACGGATAAAATACCACCTCATATTATATATATATATATATATATGCAAAATGCATTACCTGCAAAGCATTCACATGCATCCTTCTTAAACACAGGATAAAGTTGTTTGAAAAGTTCCCACATGATTGGTGATATGTTCTTTGTTGTCAACGAGAAGACAAAGGTCAATGCTTCATCATAAAATACGCTTAGATTACGATCAAATATAGTTTGAATTAAACTTGCAACAATCGGCTCAAGTTGGCCAACAAGATTTTCATGCTCTTCAGCAACTTGTAGGATAGATTCCATATTATCTAAAACACTTGTGGCAACTACCGACCGGTATTCAAAGATATCCTCCGTGTCTCCACGTTCATTTGTTTCCTCAGATAATCCATTCCCAGATGCCTCAACAAGTTGGAGGAAGGTATGCGACTAAAAAAGGAATAAGAAGCGAGAAACAGTTAAGTTGAAGATGAACAGAAACCTCTCTCTTCAAGTTCACAACAAAACTATAGACACCCGAGTAAAACATGCATTATATTATAGCTTACTAAGTTTTGCATAAGATCAGCAGCAATTGGAATGATCTCCTTTTCAAATGCGTGTATTAGCGCTTCAATCACACTGTTCAGATCATCGAATTCTGTTTGTCGGAGTAGCTCCAGTAAGCCTGTAAAGATAAATGTATTTTTTTAGCAGTTAACTATTCATCGAAAACACAACACAAAGCATCGATTATCTTAAGATCTCGATTGGAATGATCAAATGGTACATGGTAGGACACGCAACTGGAAACTAAGTTTGAATTTCCGATTTAGTATATGATATGAGGAGACATGGACCAATGGAACAAACTTGCGATTCGCCTTCATTATAGCTGTAACAAATGTCTAGTAATTTCGATGCCAAACAGTTTCACTGATAACATTTTTAGAAATATTGAACTGAGTGACTGCACTGGTTACGTCTAACCCACAAAATTTTATGCATTCATAAAACTGGTCAACGAGATACATACATTTACTAAGAATTTCCCCAGCAACTGTGTATTGGAACCTGTGAAAATCTTTGCAATCAGTGAATTATATCATGTTACATTCATGGAAGTAGTGTAAGTGTAACAGCAGTAACCACCGTAAAAGTGGGCAATAAACTGTTCTGATTGGTTGGCGTTTGGTCAAATGTTAAGCAAACAGACGAAAAGTTGTCCAATGAGATTGTTTCACATCCACAGCGTAAACTAGATCCAGATTTAAAGAATAATTGCTTCTACCTCTGCAGGGATTGACATAAAATGTTGATTTCAACTCCGGCCGCTTCCTAACAGTCCGCATCTACATACTACTGATAAGATTTATCAGTAGTATGTAGATGCGGACACCAGCACTAAACACGCTGATAACCCTCACATCGATGCGAAAGGAGAATAAAAGCACCCGCTGACACAATATGTGGAGGCTCCTGCAAAGTCAATGATAATATAGTTATAGTACTTAAGAAAGGGGAAGATCATGTACCACATATGCTGTTAGTAGAAAGCTAGATAAATGCCTAACTGGAATACTTTTTGTTAGGAAGTTTAGCCACATACAACTTCGTCGAAACACACTTTGTCTGCCTTCCAGAATTAGATATGACCCAGATGCTCCGGGATCAATATTGTAAGGTATGTTGTCTTTAAAAGACGACTCTCTATTTATGCTCCTTGTACCTAGAATATACTCATATAACAATAAATTATACAACCAGTTCCCCAGTTGTCCCACTAGACTAAATCGTCAGTAGGTTGTGAGGATTAAGCTAAGTGTAATCTAAAATTAAACAAGCATGCTATTGTATGCCGACTAATATACCTTGGAGCCTAAATTAAAATAAGAAAAGATGGTTTTAAATCCATGATCTGATACGTGAAAATTCGGTACAATATGAATAATGGATACATAAAAGAACATACATAAAAGTTCCAATCAATCGAAACGATATACAAATACAATACAATGAGGTTTATAACTTACGTATCAGAAGTTCGTGTAAATGAGGAGCCACAAATTGATGAGCTAAAATGGATAAGTTCTCTTTAGTAAAGTGGAATAATATAAGACTGTGTAACCCATACACAGTTATTTGCAATAAAAAAAAGTTGATATGTATCAGCGAATTGTCATGTTAAAAGATTTCAAAAGTGATATTAGATAGTTGGAGGCAATCGGCAGGAAGCCTTCGACACCATCTAGGTTTCGTGCTAGTTGACATTCGTCAACAGGGCGTATCTGCAACCTTGAAGGAACTCATGTCCCTTCTGAGATTCGAACCCGCGTCACCCAGTGCTGCAGTCAGAGACGTTACCACTGAGCTACCTAGAATGGTGGCCATATTGCAAACCTGACTGATAGAATTCAGTCTGCACCAAAGAAAGGACTAGACACGTCACACTAGTTACTAGTGTCCAACCAAAATTTCAAAAGTGTTGGAAATATCACCAATAATAAAAACTTTTAATCATAACCTTGGACTGACATTGCAGTATACTGCATAAAGTCATTAACTATTAATTTAAGCATCCACAGGAGCATACAGATGTCTGAAAACAATTCAAGAAAGAAGTTAAAGGGCAACAAACACTATTCTTACAAATATCTAAATGACGCTGCCAGCTATGTAGTCCTTTGATCTATTTAACCACTGTGTTCCAAGTGGAATTCAGGGCTTCAAGCTTTGAAGTTTCAGTAGTGGTGCAGTTCCTCCACGGGGTGCAGTTGTTAGCCCAAAGCCCAACGTTCCCTCTTTACTTGGCTTTCTATCGGCTAGTTAAACTAGTCAACGTTTAGGAGTGGATCCATTGAGAATCGAAATCAGACATCGTAGTTGCTTATGATGATGTGGCAGACAGCTTCTCGGCTTTATAAGCTAAGCATATGGGTAATATCTGTTCTTTGCCATGCGACTTCAGCTACAGCTTCTCTACATTCAGACTAATAACATTACCATTTTTCCGCTAAGAACGAGTGCTGTGAGCTTGTTAAAATCGTACCCAGCTTAATTTTCAGAACTGTTACATTGCTCATTTATTCACCATCCTTTCTGTGAACGACACCATGACGTACTACTGATGTGAAGTTAAGCTACTTGTGGCATAACGTTCAGACTAAAGCCAATGCCTCAGTAATGAATATTTCAACGTCACGCATTAATTTCTCTACCCTACCATTACCTCATTTATATTTACGTATTAATGTAAAAAGATGTTGAGAGTGGGTATCATCAAAGACTAAGTGTTACAGTTTGACGCCGAACACAACACTTATATAAGCAACAAAACCCTTGGACGGCATACTGAATGAAAATTACTGTTATGATGGGAAACAAGAGCCAAAAGAACGCCAATGATTTCTTTGAAAGTGGAAAACAAAGGAAAAAACGAAACAGACAATTCAATCATAAGGAAAGAAAAGATAGATCATCCTTGCTATAGATAAACTGTTATTATGGGGAACTCGGATGACTAAACAATTGGAAAATTAGTTTTCCTATGCACTGTGAGCACGAATTAACATCTTTTACCAGCCGCTTCTGAGCTCGGAAATGACATAGGGTTTAGAAGCAGACCAGCCACCCTACCCAGTAAAACAAAATCCCACTGCTGCTGAAACATCAAATCAGAAAAACCAAATTAGTTGTCCGCTAGATGCATGAAGGAAGGATGACACCGGTATCTCCAACCCTGTTGAAGCGAGTCAACCGATCTCTCAATTCAATAAGACTTTAGAAAAGGTCCTGAAATGGCAAGAGATGAGACGGTACTGTCGAAATGTTTCGAAACTGTCAAACCTGATGAAGTGACAGTAGACTACAGGTTGCTAACTGGGGAGTCAGTAACCAAATCCGATCACCCAGACGACAACCGCGAGCACACTGAGGATGTGGTTTACATGATTTCACCGACGGCATGGAAGGCTCTCATGCAGTAGGAACTAATTCCCTCTACGATCAAGACAGCAACTGAAAGGGAGGTATACTTACAGTTATACAGCGATACGCTACTACAAACAACGCCAGCCAGCAGAAATAAGAGGACTTCCACAGACAAATGCTAACCTTAATGGACAACACCCCAGACAAAAAAAGATCAGCATTTTTATCCATGTTATGAATACCAACCAATTTGAGAGCAGACAACACAGGAACAGAACTCACAATACGTCGAGAGGCGCTTAGTGAAATCAATGAATGAAGAACTCTCCGCAGACTCATGCGGCTTTAATGATTTAGTGATTGGAGTCAGTGTGCACAAGTGTAAACATATCCCCATGACGAACTGAGTTTGCCTAGATGAGTACACGAAAATCACACTGCATTCCAAACTCAGGAAAGTGGAGACGCAGCTTACTGGATGTGAGATCGATATGAGGAGCGCATCTAAACAGCAGCGGATGTGAGCACAGGCCGATATCTAGAACATGGAACAATCAACATCTAATTGGAAGCCTTCAAAGAACCCCCAAGGTGGGTGACAAATTAAGTTCAACACTCAAAAGCTGAAGGACGAAGCAGCAGTATTCAGGAAACGTTTGAAGGCACTAAGCAACATTTCCCAGGGAGTCTATGTGGAAGAACATTGGGATATTCTGAAAGCAACATGGAAGGAATCCTGTACCGATATCTTAGGAATGAAGAAGGCAAGATAACGAGCGGTTCTTTACTGACATTTAGAAGCTGATAGAAGTTGAACCAGTACAGATATCGATAATGAAAGCAGAAGCTGAGCTCAACATAGACGGCACTGGACATGGAACTTGACAAGCGCTAGAAAACATATACAACTATTCTACAAGTGTCAACTGAAGCAGAATACGCTGTAGGTAGCACAGACCTCACAACACCATATCGGAAAACTGGGTCTCTATCCAAACAGAGATAAATACAGATGAAACCAAGGAAATCTAACTACCGACAATGTGGAACAAAGGAAAAACTGGTCTGATCAATCCGAAGCACTCATGAATCGATCTACACCTGCAAATCGTCCAGAAATACTGCAAGCAAGCACACAACCACCACTTAACAGGAACAGAAGCCTTGAGGGCGGCAAATCAACACTGTCGATCAACTACTGCAGGAGACTGCAGTGTAAGTCCTTATGCAGTCTGGGGACCTGACGCAGATTCACGTGTCCGATACTGTTTTTGGTAGCTTGCTTGAAAATTGTCAAGATTATTTCATTACTCACAAGAAGCATAAAGAGTTCTGCTAAAATGACAAATGTCAAATCTATGACGTCTATGAGGCTTTTGCTGTACAACTAAGGAACTTGTTGGTTTGGGCACATTGGTGTCTACTGAATATTACAGGACCTCATTGGACATGTTGACGACACTTCCACAGGTGCGGAAGGGAGGAAAGCTACCACTGACCATCAGGCTGCCAGAGGTTCAGCAAAGAGTTTGAAGTGAGTGCAGGAGTAAAACAAGGTTGTCTTCTATCACGGATTAAATTCCTGACTGCGGCACACTGGTTTATGTTGCAGACTGTGTAGGGAAAAACGGAAATACGTCCGATCAACAAAAAGACCTTAGTAGACCTGACTTTCAAAGATGAGTTAAATCTCATTTCATGAAAAAGAAAGGTGAAATCCAACGAGTTTACAGACGTCATCTCTTCAATGATCACGACAGTATCGTTCCGAGTGCAGGACGGCAGAGATAAGGATGTTTAATCCAGCGAGGTTTCATGAAGTAAGACAGGTAATCATTACTTTGAAATGTGTAGGACATGCATGCCAATCAGCACAACGAATAACAATGATATGTCAACGATTCAACACGGTTCAGAGACATGGTGGTTGCGTCACTAAAAGCATCTCAAGCAGATCCTAAACATTCATCAATCACCTTCAACCGATGGTGATAATAAGGTGGGACATCACAATCATCCAGGTGTTAGTTTCCTGTAGCTAAACAAATTTTTGCGCACACTCGCTAACCGAGAATTTCATAATGTAAATTAATATGATCCTGACCCGAAAAAGGGACTATTTATCTAAATCCAATAATGTCTTAATTGTTGAGTGAATCAAACAATAAGCAAAAACAATAAACGAACACAATATTCAGCAAACGAACTTACCAGTTTCTTGTGATCTTACTAATTCAGCTAGACAGAGTGCAGCGAATGCACGAACAGGTAATTCCGAATCAAAGCATGCGGCTTTCCGTACTTCATCAACAACCTGGGCGAAAATATTTTGGTCATTGAATTTTGCTTCAGATAATTTTTCTAACAACCTGAAGGCTCTTGCACGACGATAACCTTCAGGAGCGTGTAAAGTTGGTAGTACATGGCCAACAAGAAATGACTCCAACTGAGACTACAACGATAAGCTCAGGGCAATCGGTGACATACCTTATATGTAGATGTCCTGAGTAAGATTTCTGCTATAGCTGTATACATATTTAAAACTGCATCCTTTTCAATAGGTGAGCTGTCGGAACTCAATATATGGATGCAAAATGGCATTATGTTATGCAGTACACCACGACGTTTCACACACGCCTCACTAAGGAGTGTGGACGCCGCACTGCCTGGACTAGACATAGTGCCCCAATCACCTAAGAATAAATTTATAATGAAGACATTTACCAGCCTCCGCTCGGATATACTCGATTGGGTCGTCTTGCCATAACTCCGCATCCTCTTCTGAATATGACATCAGGGGGAATATAACTTCGCGAACCAACAGTGAGAAGTGGGGTCGTAGTAACTTCCATGAATATGAATGCCCTAGTCTGCACGAAAATATCAGAAATTTGCATTACTTACGCTGATGAAAAGTAATCTAATGTTTGACTTAAGACAGGATCAGATACGAATGACTTCTGTCTGTATACTTCACATATATTTAAAAGTACGGAGATAATTTGTCCTGAAAAAGCCTTGGTGTACCAGTCGGCAAATGATTGGTATCGCTTAATAACAGCTCCTGGACTCCCGTAACTAAAGAATATTATTTTACAAAGCAACCCTTACCGAGTAAGAATCCTATTCAGTATTTTTAACGACCACTTCTTTAATTTCCACATTGGATTTGTTGAGTCAGGCGCAATATTTTTAAAATTCCCTATCATCGTGCAAAACATTTCAATCCACCGACCGAACAACTAAACAGATAGAATGTGACAACAGAACATACCTCTTTTTCCATTGCATCTAAAGGGAAATGATACTGTATAAATGAGAAGAAAGTCTTCGCTATCAATGTCTGAAGGATGTACGAGTCTTCAGACTCTTCTGCGATGAGGTTTGACAGAGTTGAGAACAAAATGGGGAAGAAGACTTGCATCGTTGCCACTACATGCTGACGTTCATCATTCCTCTTGTAAGTATAAGTATCAACAAAAGCATATAGGCATGTTAGGGCTCCTCGCATATGATGTCGATCGTTTGATAGAATGAAATGTTTGACTTGTTCAGGAAACTCTTGAAAGCGCATTGGGAAGTCATATTTAATTATTTTAGATAGTGCTACTTTTAGATGGGTTCTTATCTATAAAACTGATGTACAACAACAACTTACTGCAACGGAAATGGGGCAGAGACAATAGCTGCAACTATTGAACCTCTCACAACCTGTTTATCTTGTTCATGTATAGAGAACTTTAGCTCGCCAGACCCCTCAGAGTCATCTGCTTTCCACCACTCGGAAATATTATTTTTAAAATATAACGCTGCAGCATGCCGTACACTCACATCTACGGTCTCCTCAAGAACTATCTTCATCAGGGTGGGAACAAAACCAATGATTTTATGCATCTTCACAATAAAAAAGAAACCAAAGTTACCTCATTGAGTACTTTTGTTCCATTTTCTTGCTTATCTGCAGAAAGAGTACTGCTTAAGGCCTCAACAACCTTTGTGGGATCCATGCTTTATATCCTTGAAAACAACGTGACAAATCCCATATGAATTCTGCCGCTGAATAAGAGATTAAGTTAAACAAACGTAAGCAACGTAACACTACAGTTAACATACACAATTTTTTAAATTAATGTATGAATTATAAAGAAATCTTCGCCTAGTTGTGTCTTCACTGACTTTTGAACAACTTTAGCTTGCAAGTCGATATTACAAGTTGCTTTTATGTCATTATGTTGGCAAGTAGCCAATGAGTTTAGATACATTTGTCTGACAGGTTTCGGTAATGTTCAGGCCTCTGTGTGTGGACCAGACAGACGATGTGCGCCACCGTAAATCAGCATTAAAGGCTCATTTCAGATTGCGTACGATTATTAACATTCTGTGGTAGTTAGATTTCCTCGATTACTTTGCGTTGGTTTCATCTGCGTTTATCTCTGTTTGGATAGAAACCCAGTTTTCCGATATGGTGTTGTGAGATCTGTGTTACCTACAGCGTATTCTGCTGCTTCAGTTGACACTTGTAGAATAGCTGTATGTGTTTCTTAGCGCTGCTCAACTCATGATGGTTTTTAGCAGAATCGAAGGTATATTGGTTGCAGTGTACTGCTTCAGAGATCATAAGAATGGTCCAGCTGGTAGTATCTAAGAAGGGGAATTAAGTTGTTAATGACACCTGGTAGTTCGAGAGTACGAACATTTAACTCGCCTTTGCGAAAGGTTCATTACTTCTGATAAAATGGTTTAATGTCAGTTAGCGACTGATTAAAATAGGTGACATGGCGCAATTAATGGGAACACCCGCTTATCCTGGCTTCGAAACATAATGTCACGGAGTCGATTCTAAAACACTGCCACAACAGAGAAGGGCATGTAGTTGCTACATGGGTAGTGGCAACTGCTAGAGGAGGATTTTAGATATCACAGGAAGGTGTGGCAATGTCGAAGATCGTATGTGAGGTAGAAGGAGAGTTGCTCAGTCACAGTTTCAGCTGATGCGACCCATGTCGACGGCTAAAGTTGAGATGGACAGCTACCCTTCCTCTTCAGTAGGTGTCGATTATGTTGGGCCAATAAAGTTGATACTGGGTAGGAGATATGGAAAGCGGCATGGTTGTACTCTCTGTTGCCTTAAATTACGGGCTGTACATCTAAGGTAACTCACGATCTCTCCACAGACTCCTTTGTAGGAGCGCTGATGAAGGCTATTGGTAGAGTGGACATTCAAAGGAAATATTTAATGGCCATGGAACCAGTTTGGTAGGAGTGAAAAGAGAATTAGATCGGTGCTTAAGGAATGGGAAAGAGGAAAGAATACATAGCTCCCTGCTGAGTAGGGGTATTGATTGACATTTCAACCCCACGGCTGCAAGCTATTGGGTTAGGGTTCGCGAGCGTATGGCTAGTATTATACGTAGAGGTTTAGGTGGACTGGTCAGTGAACATCCGTCGACGGACGAACGCCTTATGACTTTACTCACAGAGGCTGAACGTATTGTAAATAAAAAGTCCCTGGTCCCATTCAACTCGAACATTGAAGACCTCGAACCGTTAACAGCCGCTAAACAAGCATTACTAAGGAATAACCCGCTAAGAACTAGTTTAATCTATCTTGATGATCAGTTCCCTAGAATGTGGAGACAAGCTAACTATTTAGCAGATGTGTTTTGGAAAAGTTAGTCGAAGGAATATGTCTCCTTGTCACAACAACACAAACGGATGGAAATGTTTAGGAACCTGCAGGCCGGAGACTTAGCTATCGTAGTATCAGGCTTTACTGGAAGGAGTCAAATGCCCCTCTGGTCTGTGCAACAAGTACTGCCTGGCGAAAGTGGCTCAGTTATACGAGTGGAGGTGCAGACGGCTAAGGGAGTACTGGTGAGGGATGTTGGGAAGGTGTGTCAGCATTGTGTCCGTGCGGACGATGATCGATCATAGGCAGGCAGAGCCAGTTCAGTGCACCAAAGTTAGCCAGTCCCGCCATTTTTAACTCTATGTTGCTCTGTACGAGTAGCTTGATTCACACGTCTAAAACTGTTCGTAAATCAGTTGTATCTTAAATTTAGTTCATTGGGACCCCTCGTATAGGATGTTATACGGCGTACTGATACTGTGAGAGGCGAGTTTCTAGGGATGTTCAGATATTACAAGTCTACAGTCTGAAGAATGATGTGTTACACATAAGTGGCCTCAAGTCCTGTTTAACTTCAGTTTTACTGTAGGTTGGTGCAAATATAAGGGGAGAGGCGAGCTGAGAAGTGCCACATAAAAAAGAGAATGTGGACATGCACAGAACTTTAGTGTCTGTATATACACATGTTTACGTTCAGTGTACATTGCCGTCTAGTAAACCTGTATGTTTATATTATCTTAGTCTCTTCATCCATCTATGCGACTAGTCTGTTTACCGTCTATGCAGAGTAATCGGTAAGGTTTCGCTCATTCTCTTAGCACTATGGTAATCCAGAACCTCACCTAATTTACTACTTCACCCGTTTTATAGCCGGTCCCAAGCTTGAGCAAAGAAGTAGGGTTCGGTGTGGGGCTAGCTACCCTATACCACTAAACCAATCAAACTGCCAAAGAAACTTCAACCCAAAGAAATATACTGAAAATACAAAAACTTCGAATAAAAACCTTATTCTTCACTCTAATCGGAGAGGTGAAATGACATAGCGGGCAGGTGAAAGCCAGCCTTCAGGAAGCCAGTCGGGTAATGTGTCTTCCCCTAATAAAAGAAAAAATGAGAATGGAAACGTGGAATATCCGTACGATGTATGAGACTGGGAAGGCTGACCAACTAGCCAAACAAGTGAGAAGATCTGGTTTAGAGGTGCTAGGATTCTGCGAGAGCAGATGAAATGGATGTGGACTGTCAAAATTGTCAACCGGTGAATCAGTAATTAACTACATTCTGGTCACCAAGACGTCAACCACGAGCACACTTAGGAAGTGAGTGGCCATCACGATGTCACCAATGGCAGCCAAAGCCCTAATGCAGTGGGAACCAATTTCATCCTGCAGGATGATGACAGTAAGACTTAACTAAAATGGAAGGAAGTAGCGTCACAATTATGCAGTGCTATGCACAGTGCTACAAACAACGCAGAACAAGAGAAGAAGGATGATTTTTAGACAATTACAAACAGTAACCAACAACATCCCAAGTGGTGACATCAAAATTCACATTGGCGGTATGAATGCCAAACTGGGAGCAGATAATACAAGAAGCGAACCCATCATGGGTGGAGAGGCTCTACCTTGGAGAAATGAATGAGAACGGAGAACCATTCGCAGACTTCTCACTTTCAACGATTTGATGATCGGAGGCAGCGTGCGAAAGTACAAGGATATACACAAATCAACATGGATTTCATCTGACGGACACACTACTAACCAGATGGATTTCATCTCAATGCTGCTCAAGGAAGTGGAAATGCAGCCAGTCTGCCGGATACGAGGTTGAGAAGGGGCGCAGATGTGGGCTCAGACCATCATCTAGTTCAAGGAACCTTCAGGGTGAAGCTGAAATCCCTCAGAACGACTGGAGAAAGGCCACTGTAATCAAGCCCAACATTCAGAAACTGAAGGACAAAACTACAAGAGACACCTTTACTGCAGATATCAGAGCACGGTCACGACACTACTTGGCATCACTGAAGAAAACTGTGTCGAAGAATACTGGAGCTCTCTAAAGGTTATATTCAAGGGGGCGTGTACAACTGTCCCAAGAAGATTGAAGAGACAAGACAAGGAATGGCTCTCAACGGACACCTACCTGGAAGCTAATCAAGAAGAGGAGGATGGTGAAAGAGAAGATTATTTCATGCAAAAATGAGCAACAGGTGGAGAAGCTGAGTTCACTGTACACCGCACTGAATAAAGAAGTGAAAAGGAGTGCCGGGAAAGACAAAAGACAATTCAACGACACACTGGCAGCTGAAGCACAACAGACGGGTCACAGGTAAAAGGGACCTTGAGACATTATATCAGATAACCAGGTCTCTATCCGGGAAGAGGTCAGCCCAGATGATGAAAACAATAAAAGATGCTCAAGGGAAGCTGATTACGAAGGAGCAGAAACAAGTCAAACAATGGATTTAGCACCTCCAAGGACTCTTGAATCGACCATCACCGTCACCTGCAACTCGCTGAGAAACACACTCCCACCAACAGCACACACTGAACTGCCTGCCAGTGGATACCGATCCTTCAACGAAACAAAAATTCTAAATGCTATCAAGCAGCTGAAGTCCGGCCGCTAAGGCAGCAGGGGCAGACGGAATTCCCCAGAAGCAATGAAAACGGACCCAGAGATTACAGCAGATGTTCTCACTCCATTACTGCAAAAGGTTTGGAAAGAAGATGTGCTGGCTACCTCATCAGGCTGCCAAATAGGGCGACCTAGGCGTGGAATCATCCTCTTGTCCATGCCAAGTAAAATACTAAGCCGCATCATCCTGGAGAGAAAAATGCATGCACTGGACGCTGAACTCCGCCCGGAACAAGCTGGATTCAGGAAAGGAAAAACATGTGCTGAAAAAATTACGAAAATCTACGCTCCATCATCACAGAACAAAGGATAGAACGGTAGTCAAAACTCTATCTCGACTTCGTCGACTTCGAGGAGGTCTTCGCCAATGTTGACTGAAAAAGTAACTTGGAAACTACTTGAATACTATGGTGTGCATTGCCAAAGTCTTTGTCAACCTCTTCAAATGCCACGTGTCAGGTGATGCACAACGGAGAATTTAGGGAATCCCTTGAAGTGAACTCAGGAGTTAGAAAGGGCTACCTGCCTATTATCACTGATGATATTGCTGAGTGTTGTGGTGGACTGGATTATGCATCAGGCTGTGCAGAGGGAGTGAGAAGACAGAAACACGTTGGACCGATAAGATGACTACAGAAGACCTGCATTTCGCATGAGGATGACTAATGTTTAATATCTCACAAACTTGAGGACTTTCTGGGGAGCGAAAACCAACAAGCTGGCTGAGGTGGCTGGTAGGCAGCTCAGAAAGGACTTCAGGGGAACTAGAGAAAACGGAGGTGGTAAAGACACCCACCAATCAGAACCAATCACCATCAATGGGAGAGATTTGACACAGGCTGCTTCCTTCCTTCACCTACATGGCTAGGGAGCGTCGTTTCAACCACAGACAGTCGGAACGGATGAAGATGGAAAAGCCAACCAGAATCGGAAAGGTAAGATACGTCTTCATCAATATGAAACTATTTTGGAAATCCTCTGCACTTAGTATAAACATCAGGATTCGGATTTTCAACACATATGCAGCCAGCCAGTCCTTCTATACGGGTCAGAAACTTGCACTTAGTGGCACGAAAGGCATTTTCAACGGGCTGCTGAAGACTTTTATCAGCAGTTGCCTTCACTGGCTCCATGCTGAAGATCAAATCACCGGTCGGCCAGCCAGAAATAATTAGCCAGAAGAAACTCTGTCTGGGAACAAACCGACCGAGCAAGAGCTGATTGCTCAAAAATTTGTAGGAGAAAATGGGGATAGATCGGGTATACGTCGAGGAGGCCGTCGAATGACATCGCGCGCAATGCAGACCATTCCTGGAGTGGAATGCAAATAGGAGGCGACGAGTGGGTTGTCGGTGTGTGTGTGACATGGAGGAGATCGTGTGGCGGGCGAAGAGGAGATGAGAGATTATACTCAGTCGTGTAGCCAAATGAAGAGGACAGAAGAAAATAGAACGGAGTGGAGATATGTTGTTGAAGCCCAATGTTTCACTGGGAACCCAAAGGAATAATAATTATAATAGTAATCAGGTAGTTGATTCGTTATACAAGTAAGTAGTTTGTTAATTTAATCAGTATTCTAGTAGTGGCCTTACACATGTTTTGTGTAAAATGAGCTTGGCTTCATTGCCGTGGAAGTTTCTGAGTATGCATCCTAAGAGCATCATCGACTTTCGAGTCTGTGATGCCACTTGCTCAGAAAATGTTAGGTCACCAGAGTACTCAGACTTAAGTCAACGACACTTCGGAGTCTGGATAGCTTAGCCAATTGAAGCGTTAATTTTATGTCAACTGAGAGTGCATAGTTCTAACCACACTTGTTCAGACTGAATTGTAGATTCCACGAAGATGACTGAGCAGTCACTTTATCTAATTCATTCTGAACAAAATTCAGGAAGTACCGTAGGCCATCACACTGGAATGCATAAGCTACTCTCAGGCCATCTGCAAAGACCAATGGTTTCCAATGTGAAGAGAAAACGCATACGTCGTTGGTATAAGGTGTAAATAGAATGGGTCCTATGATGCTACTCTGAACTACACCAGAAGTGATTGGGCTAGGCTTGTAAGTCACAGATCCGAGTTCAACTATTTCAGACCTGTTATTAAGGAATGATTTAAGCCATTCCAATAGTGGGTCGCGTATTCCTAAGGAGTTCAATTTGTGCATCAGCAGCAAATGGTCAAGGCTGTCAAATGTTTTGGAAATATCAAAGTAGATGACAAGTACTAGTTGTCGCCTATCACAGCCACTGGTCACAAAATTAAAGAAGTCTGGGTGGCAGATTAAACGTGATTGGGATTTTAGGAATCCATTTTGGCTGGGACTTACAATTCTGCAGCTGAGGATGTGCTGATGTTATGTTATGTTTAACTAGTCTCTGCATAATTCTAGGTGCTATAGGTGTGATATTGATCGGCCTGTAGTTGTCGACTTCTGTTTTTGAGCCGCAGTTGTGCTTAGGTATAATAAATATGGTTTTCCATTTATCCCGGTAGGTGTGATTTTCTAAGGTCGTTATGAAGATTTTGAGAAGTGAGACAGAAATATCAGGACCACCATATTTATAGAAATAAGATGATATACCGTCAGTGGCAAAACCTTTGGAGCTTCTGAGAGTTCTAATAGTTTGCTTAATTTGGATAAAGCAAGAACAACAGTTTTTGCAGAATAAAATGGTACCATCACTGTTTATTTCGTTGGCTTCGCATCAGCTGTTTACAGGCCAAAGTCATTATTAAATATATCTACAGAAACAATTTTGACACACTTGCACAGAGTTCATTTTAAACAAAAATCAATCACTATATGCATACAGTAATAATAAATATGTATATGTAATATTGGTGCGTCGGTGGCATAGCGGTTAGGACGCTCGCCGACCACACACATGGTCCGGGGTTCGATTCCCGGCCGACGCACTCCTTTACCTCACTAAGCCAGTAATAATGCTGGTGAAGAGGAAAGGTTGGGCGTGAGGCTAGCAACCCCATCCTGTAAAATAAAGACTGCTACAGAAACTTCAAGCCACTAGCTTGAAGCCCTATGTTCCACTGGGGAACATGAAGGAAAAAATGTAATATTGAACACTATTCCGGACAATAATGATCACACATAATGGAAACTTTCGACATTACGTATTCAGATGAAAGGGAGGTGAAAATATTCAGTTACCAGGGCAAAGAAAGACTGATAACTGCTTTTTCTGAACGCATAAATCGAGTTTCAGGAGCTTGATGGAGATTGCTTCGGCAAACTTAAGGAGAGTTGAGTTCTTTTGCCTATTGATAATTTTGAACGATTTTGCGATGTCCACCTCATGACCCCGTAAGAATATGATGAGGAGCCAACAGAATAAATGATGGTACCATTTTATTCTGCGAAAACTGTTGTTCTTACTTTATTCAAATTCATTGAGGGGAATAAATGTATGAAGTTTGTTTAATGTTAGCATAAGTGGATTCAACGGCACTAATCTGTTTTGGTGCGGGTAAAGATGGAAGTTGTGCCACACTGGTAGTAGGATGTATACCGAGTAATGGGACTGTAGACTTAAGATAGTTAGCTGCAAATGTTTTGTTAAACAATTCACATATGCCTGCAGAGTCACCTTATAACCTACCTTTGTTAATGAGGAGAGGAATGCTATAGTTTTTGCGATTCAATCGCTTCTTGAGGATATATGTGAATGCATACCCTAGCGGGGCTGACTAGTGCGGTGCGTTCTCCATTCCTCATACGCAAATCTTGAGCTTGTGAAATGGAGCCAAGGCCTTTATTATTAACCCTAGTGTGCCGAAGTTGTGGTGTTTTCTGAGTGACTTGTCGAGAGTCTCCCCAGTTTCTTGAGATCCTTTGGCTTCATAAACGGCTATGTGATGAAACTTTTAGTATTTGGAGTGGAATGGCAGCATCTAAGCATGTATCTGAGTTATGGTAGAGCTGTCGAGAGGTCATAAGTAGTAAAGTATTCACCCCATTCAGCGGATCTTAGCACGCACTACCCTCAAAACAACCTAGAAACAGGTTATTTCGGCCCTGGATATAACAATATGAATAGTGAAACAGACTATCTAATGTCGAGGAATGATTCCAGATACTCATGTAATGAGGCCAGAAACCAATATATGCAACAGGATTATTTTCGTTTGCAGCAAACGATAGCCCCTCTTGCAGCACAGTTTGTTCAGGGAATAGTAGACACGCTGACAATGTCTCATCCGAGAATCCCTCCGAACATAACATAGGAAACCAGGAGTTAGGGATAGTAACAAGAAAACCCACTAATTAACCTCCCAACAAAACTGGTTTTCTGAAAATTATGCTCTTAAATGCTCGATCTCTCCTTAACAAAATAACTTCCCTTCGCAGCTTAGTATACATTGAACGGCCAACACCGATCCTGGAAACTGAAACTTGGCTAACTAATGATATACCTGACACAAAGCTGATAATTGATAACTATGACATCCACAGGAATGATAGAGTGGACAAAAGAGGAGGCGACTGTGTAAAATATATGCTTCTAAATCCACTGAGCCCAATACTTTTACAAACATAACTATCGACAAACTCCCAGGATCTAAGTGGATAAGCATCCACACGAATGAAAATAAAGTTCTAGTGGGATGTATATACAGAGCCCCCAACAGCCCAAAAACGACTGATACGGTTATCGCAGAAGCACTAGAGCATGTACCTACTCTGCAATTCGACTACAAAATAATTTGTGGCGATTTTAACCTCCCCGGAGTGAACTGGGATACCTGCACTGGACCTAGAATCTATGACGAGCTCCTAGAAGCTATAGATGTGGGAGGATGGAAGCAGTACGTACGCCTCCCAACACGAGATAACAATATTCTTGACTTAGTCCTCTGCCACAAAATAGAGCCGATCTCGATAGAGGTGGGGGATAAACTCGACAACAGTGATCACAACATACTGTACTGCACCCTACCTCTTCAACTAACAACTAAACACACACCTAAAAATTCCCCGGTTCACTATCAATATAGGGACTATAGAAATGCTGACTGGGAATTCCTACCAACGCTCTTGAGAAGCTCTGACTGGGATGAATACTTTACCAATGATAACTTAGAAGTAACACTTGATACCTTCTACAAGACGGTCAGTTCGGTAAGAGATACAATCGCACCCCTAAAGTCTGTCTTAAGGACACCAACTCTTTTCATAGACCGCAAAACGCGATTAAAACTAAGGAAACTGAAAAGATTTTATTTATATTAAGAATTTAGTGCATTACACCAGATACATGAAACATTTAGAAATCTTGAGGAAATACATAAAATGAAGGCACAACTCGAGGAAAATAAAGCCCTAGGGGGCACCTCTAAAACTCAGGAACTCTGCAAGATATTGCAAAAACGACTACACAAGGGTAAGGAAAATAATGTTGGCCAATTGGAGCATGAAGGTATAAGTTATGATGATCCCCAGATTATTTATGAACTCCTAAACCAATGGTTCTCCAATAACACCAAAGCGCATCCGTCCCCAATCCTCGACATAACCTGCAAAAATAACTACGAGTTAGGTGAAATCAACTTTAATATGCAAAGTATAGCATCAGCGGTAAAGACATTAAAAGCTAACGGTAGTTGTGGGGTAGATGATATACCATCTATCATATACAAAACCGGTGGCTCGGATATGATAGTACTATTACTTAGAATATTCACCCTCTCACTAGTGAATGGAACCTACCCTGAAACTTGGAAAAACACGTATATACTACCTAAGCATAAAGGAGGAACCAAAACTAGTGCATGTAATTATAAGCCTGTCAGTGTAACACCTGTCATACCACGGATCATGGAGAAAGTAATCAATGACCAAATGTCAGACCACTTTCTAAAACACAAACTCATCAACCAGTCACAACACGGGTTCCTTAAGAAAAGATCTTGCGTCACTTGTCATATAAACTTTTTCAACGCTGTAGTCCAACGTTTGCGTTACATTTTTGCGTGATTCGTTACATAAAATTTATCTTGTTGTAATCCTTGCACAAGTCTCTACTACCTCCATACCTATAACTATTAACTCTCATATCAAATAGTTATGGTTAACCAAAGTAAAAAGCAATGAACTCAATCCCCTGTAAATCTGATGACTAATTTTAAGTCGTTGAATGCTACATCAAGTAACACACTCCCTACAAATGGTTATAGTGAGCCACATAACTCACTTGTATGACGTAAGCGTCGAGCTGAAACTGAGGATAAGGCTGTACTGACAGCTAGTATTAGCACTACTCCCAAAAATTCAGTACCCTCTGCTCATACAGAAACCCTCCCTACACCTTATGTTCTTATCGAAAAGCTCCAGCCTTCAAGCTCTGTTTCAGTACTATCTACAGAAATAGAACTTCTAAAGTTGTCTATAGGAGAACTTAAGGCCGAGTTAAGGGACTTAAAAAACAATAAGTCAGTAGATCCTGGAATTTCCGATACCAATACCAAAATCTCCAATTTATCAGGTCAGATCAGTGATATCAGATCGCAGGTCTGTGAACTGACACCCTTAACTATTCTCATGAAAACTGTAGACCTTAACAAACTTGACACGGAATCGATATCTAAGGTGGATAACCTAATTAACTTTGTTACTACAGAAGTAACAAAACGACTCGATGCTAAACTAAATGCTATTGTCTACAACGTTCCGGATAATGAGGCACTAAAAAAGGTACAGCGCATCTTACTTAGTGAGTCAAAAATGCCCAACTCCAAGACTAAGTGCTACAGGCTGAAGAAGAGTCAACATGAAAAGTGTTGTCCTATTCGTTTTCAGTTTGAAACACCGGCAGAGGCCAGAAAGTTCATCCACTCCCAACACACCCTATCGCAAGCCAGAAATTACAAACTAATAAAGGTTGCGGTGGACAAGACAGTCACAGAAAGGCGCGCATACAATTATCCCACTAAGCCTAATTGTGGAATAAATAATAGGACACTGCAAGCAGCAATTATACCCAACCCTTTGAGAGATACCGCAGAATCCACCGCAATACCCCTCTCAAACCACACAGAATTATCCTCTCAGAGAGCGACACCAACCGAAAGGCCACTAAATTATAATCAAAACCCATCACCGTAGATATAGACATGTCACCAAATAATCCCGAAAAAAGTCAAAATCCCCCTAAAGTCGACCCTGTCCTCTCCTAGCCATAAGTCCATTGGTAAAAAAGGAAAATATGACCCTTAATCATGCCAACAACAACGATGGCAGTATAAATAAGCCCACATTCCCCACGGTCAATAGTAGTGGCACCCACAACGTGCGAAATAGCACCATGGCACACACTGATAACCAACGCCAAAACAATGCCACCCTCAATAGTACAAGTGGCAATAGTCAGAACTCCACCACCAACAACTTAGGGTATTCACAGTATGGCACACAAATAAATTTTGATCGGATGTATGGTAGAAGTCTGCTGGGAACTAACCCACAAAGCAGTACACACGAAACCCATACAAGGACACAACTAGTACCTAACAATAGGTGGAATAATAAACCATGGTCTTCACAAGGTCCCAATCATTTTTTATCCCCTGCGTCCCTGTCAGCGTTGAAAAAACAGCTGGTAGGGATGTTAACACTCCTAAACCGCTAGTGCTGGCTCCCCCTTTGCATGAATATAGGAACAGTCTAGTTCACCCGCATCCATTAAGCACACTTGATACATGCACAAGTTTAGGTCAAATAAAGATCCCTACCCACGTTTCCAGCTTAACTAAAAATAAAAATGCCTTAGCCTATAGCAAATCCAGTACTCCAACGCCTAATTCTTCACTGAAAACAGCACACACCAACCCGATAGACATAGATGAGCGTGATGTCGAAACTCCTCTTAACATAGGGTCGTCATGCCAAACAGTACTACTGGGTGCTGAACCATACTCGGGGTTGATTAACGAACTTAAATACTTCAAATGCTACTTCAAATCTCATCTTTACTTGATCCTCATAAATGCTAGATCTGTTCTAAATAAACTGCCAATGCTCAAAGCACTCACAGCAATATACAAACCCCCTATAATTGTCATCACTGAATCCTGGTGTAATTCTAACATACTGGATGAAGATATAAGCTTAGATAACTATACACACTTTCGGTGTGACAGGGAAGGTGGTAAGGGAGGGGGTTGTCTCATGTACTTTCTGAATGCACTTACTGTATGACGGCTAGAAAGTAGTACACTTAACATGCCTGAGACTTTATGGGTTAACTTACACTTATTGGATACACCTACAGAGCACCTGGCACCTTTAGTAATTACGAGACCCAACTTATTAATACTCTGGAACAATTATCCACCCTACACTACGATCATAAGATCCTATGTGGAGACTTTAACCTACCAGAAATCAACTGGGATATAGCCACAGGCCCAACTAAATTTGATAAGTTCTTAGGCACACTGGATATACTTGGCTGGAAGCAGACTGTCACAACACCTACAAGAGGTAATAACGTACTAGACTTAATCTTCTGCCACAATATAAGTCCCCTTTCTACCCTAGTAGGCTCTGAGTTTCCAGGGAGTGACCACAAAACAGTGCTGTGTGCACTGCCACTTCCACTGAGTAGCAATGCGGCCCATACCCCTACTTCACAACAAATAACATACAGGAACTACAGTAAGGCAGACTGGACTCTAGTGAAATCAATGCTAAGATCCTCAGAATGGAGAGAGTACTTCTATACTGATAGCCTCTCGAAAGCTCTAGACATCTTTTACTATAACTCCAACATATGCTTAGATGCTGTGATCCCATTTCAAACACTAAAGATTTCCCCACATAGAAAGTCATTCATAAAGCCAAAGGATCGTAGGAAACTGAAGAGACTGTCAACAAGTTACTTCAGACGACTCGACTTTAGCACACTAGGGTCAATGCTTAGTACTGTTAGCTCCATCTCGCAAGCTCATAACTTGCGTATGAGAAATGAAGAATGCACCGCACTAGCCAGCACCACCAGAGTAGGTGCCCTCACAGAAATCCTAAAGAAACAAATGAATCGCCAAAGCCATAAAATTTCTCTCCTTATAAAGAAGGGCAAACTATACAGCAACCATGCAGACATGTGTGAACTGTTTAACGAGACGTTTGCAGCTAACTACCTTAAGCCCACAAGTCCACTTCTCGGTTTACAATCTACAATAGAACTCCCTTCTTCTTCAGCGCTGAAACAAATCAGTACAGTTGATTTCACTTATTCTAATATTAACCAAGCCATAAAAACTCTTAAAAGCTCTAGTAGTGCTGGTTTTGACGGTATACCATCGTATTTTTATAAACATGGTGGCTCTGACATTTCCGTTTTATTACTTAAGATCTTTACAATGTCCCTAGAAAGCCAAACCTATCCAGATAAATGGAAAACCACATTTATAGTACTCGAACACAAATCCGGATCAAAAACTGAAGTCAACAACTATAGGCCAATCAATATTACACCCATAGTATCTAGAATCATTGAAAGAATAGTTAAAGATGATATTCTCAAACATATGCTCAGCTGCAATATTCTAAGTCCCAACCAACATGGATTCCTAAAATCCAGATCATGCATGACCTGTCACCTTGACTTCTTTAACTATATAACTAGCAGCCGTGACAAACAACAACTAGTAGTAGTCATCTACTTCGATATCTCCAAAGCCTTTGACCGCGTTGACCATTTGCTTCTAATAAATAAACTGAACTCCTTAGGAATACGTAACCCATTATTAGGATGGATTGAATCATTCCAAGTAGTTAGACTGGGGTCTGTAAACCCTAAACCTAGTCCAGTCACTTCTGGAGTAGTTCAAGGTAGCGTCTTAGGCCCCCTCCTATTCACTCTATATGTCAACGACATATGCAGCTGTTTCTCACTTGGTAAACCATTCATCTTTGCAGATGATCTCAAAGTAGCTTACACATTCCACTGTGATGACTTAGGATACTTTCAGAAAGCTGCTCAGGAAGAACTAGATAGAGTAACTGCATGGTCCTCCACATGGAACCTAAAATTCAACCTTAACAAATGTGGTTGGATCTGTTTCGGTGCACCCTCAATAAATGTCAAACTGGTACTTGAATCTATTAACTTGCCCAAACTCCAAAGTGTTGTTGACCTAGGACTCAGGTACTCTATTGACCTGACATTTTCTGAGCAAGTGGAAACACAGACGCGTAAATCGAGGATGCTCTTAGGATGCATACTCAGGAATTTCCACAACTACGAAGCGAAACTTATATTATATAAAACTTGTGTCAGACCACTACTTGAATATTGTCCATTTATTCTCAGCAGCACTCGCGTAAGTGACAAACTTAAAATAGAAAGTGTCCAACGATACTTCACGTCTAAACTACTAGGATTTGACTGCGAAAAGGACTACACATCAAGGTGTATAACTCTAGGTATCGACCCACTCTGGATGAGACGACTCAGCATTAACCTAACATTCTTCTTTAAAGTCTTGCATAAAATATCATTCTCAGACAGTAAGGAGATACAGTTCTCACCGGAAGGCTCATACAACCTGCGTAACCGAACGTGCACAGTATCTAGGAAAAACTGTAAAACAGCACTCCGTGCAAACTTCTTCATAGTCACGTACTCTAAGATCTGGAACAGTTTACCCCTAGAAATAAGGACCTGTCACTCTACTATAACCTTCAAACGCTTGCTATATAAACTGTTTCATCCCAATGACTATGCCAATCACACCGCAACACTTATTTCTAAAACGCATCAGCTATTAGAACACTATAACGCCTAGACTCATAACTAAATATTATGACACTAAATAAACTCTAAGACTTCGCAAAAATACATGAAAAAACAACTAGATTATAGGTAATGTTTACTATACAATGATATACATTTATAAACATTTATATATACATAAAATATTAATGTTCTTTCCATGTTTATATACTTTCTCTTTCTGCTATTTTGCTGCTGAGAGTACTCTTCTATACACCTCCTGGTCGAGGTCGAACCCAACATTTAAACTGAAATGACCATTTAAGTAAATTCAAACTCAAATTCCATGAACGATCCGATGCTACCATTTGAAAACGCTGGCCAACATTCTGTACAAGGAGTATTCTTGATCTGAAATAAAGAAGCAACTGGTTTTCAAACAGTTTTCAATGTATTACTCAACTTACGTGTACAGTCTGTCATGCTGACACAAATGGCGCAAATGGATAGTTCTAGAATCAACCTCGGCCCCATTTGATACAGTAAAACAATCTGACATGACCTTATCTAATTTTCGTATCAACGATCAAATCTCTTTCCTATTATAAAACTACGATCAGACTGCTGAAAAAATGGAATAAATACATCACTGACCTCAAAATAATACATCAATTAACTTTAAGTCAAGGATGCTGTTCACAACAAAGTTATATGGGAGAATTGACTTCAAGCTTTATTTTTCCCAGATATTTGTATTACATTCATCTGATGTCTGGGTTTTTTGTTAATGCGAAGACAATATTTCTATATCTCTTTATGTGTTACACAGACAGACTATTTAGCAGACTGTTCCGACTGACTGTAATGTGAGAAGGAACAAACAAACTGTAAATTCACCATACATCGAAACATGTGTAACTTATATAATAACTTATCCATGCCTGTACAGTTGGTATGTTCCTGCATAAACAGGAATAAATATACATTATATTAAATTATAGAAGAGATAGGAGAGAACTAGTAATTATCCTCTATTTCGATATAAGGAAAGCCTTCGACAGAGTCCCACATAGTCTGCTAGTCAGCAGATTGCTCACTAGGGATACGCAACCCCTCCACAACTGGATAAAATCATTTCTCTGTGACAGAAATCAGACAACAAAAATTTGCTCGATGACCTTCAGGCCTAGGCCGATTAACAGTGGTGTCATCCAGGGGAGTGTATTTGGACCTCTTCTTTTCATTATATACATAAACAGTATGTGTGAGTGCTTTAGTATGGGCAAGCCAATAATGTATGCAGATGACTTAAAGGTGACATATACCTGCACAAATACAGATATCGGTACAACTATGAACTCCATACATGAAGAATTAACAAAAATGGATATATTGTGTGACACCTGTAGACTTGAGTTTAATGTCGAAAAGTGTGGCTGGCTCTGCATAGGCTGTCCCAACCTAGAACTCGACCTGGCAATTCAGGGCCACAAAATCCCCAAACTCAAATTTGTGCTAGACCTAGGACTGACGTATTCACACAATCTGTCATTTTCTGAACATATCTCGAAACAAGTATCGAAATCACGCAGGCTTATTGGTTTCCTACTCAGGAACTTCTACTGAAGTGAATCCAGAATACTACTGTACAATGTTTGTGTGTGCCCACTCCTAGATTACTACTCATTCATATTTAGTAGTATACGCATAGAAGACAAACTCAAAGTAGAAGGAGTACAGAGGTACTTCACGCTAAAAGTACTTGGAACTGAAAACGGCACAAACTACTCTACCAGATGTGAAATTCTAGGACTAGAAACATTATGGTTAAGACGACTGCGACTAAATCTGGTACTCTTCTATAAGCTACTAAACCACATAGTATATACCCCTACTAATTGTACTTGGTTTCCAGAAGACGCTGGATATAACCTTAGACAGACATAAGGTACAGTGGCTATAGAACAATGTAAAACAGCCACTAGGCAAAAGTTTTTCATGATTAGGTATGCCGAAATATGGAACAAACTACCTAAGGAAATGTGACTGGCAATCTCCCTGGTGTCCTTTTAAAGGGCACTTAAAGAGCTTCAGAAATTATAGGCCAATTTAATGTATGGACTTAGAGACTACACCTGTTGTTTCTTTTGCCTTTATCTATAATTTCAGACAAAAAGCAGCAGTCATGAAAATAACACCCATACAAATAAGAGTCGATCGAATTATGTCTACCTGATACTAAGCGTGAACCATAACCAACATACGAATGAAATATGAGAAAACAAGGTCGAGACTTACCACAACATCACATGGAGGGATATAAGTTACTTGGACATCATTTATAATCCACCAACTGGTCTTCTTTCCAAAAGGAATGAGACGATATTTTATCCACATTGGTGAGGAAATACATAAATCCACAGCTCCCGTTGTATACACTCAGTGGAGGCAGCAGCCAACAAAGTAATGCATTTAAAGCATATGCATACTTGTGGGGTCCTCAAAAATAAACTTATCCAAATTTTACTATTATGTAAAAAAATGAACATATTGTACACTACTTTGTTTTAACCAAAAACTCTGTACTTTGAACTTCCCTCGAGTTTTAAAAAAATATATAATTCTGCCTTCGACTCTCCGTCTTCTCCAACATCTCAACTGCCATCGATCAATTTTAACAACCTGCTTTCTATCTCGAATTTTTGCGGGAGCATCGTAGCCTCTTCCTACGCACTTTGGTCGACCTCTGGCAACGTCAACACTGGAGAATTAGAACTGGAGCAGTCTTCCCGCAGCACTTCTGGAATCCAGTACGTTTATTGTGGAATTTGGATCTTTGTAAACTCAATTGATTTGGTATTTTGTTTTCTATTTGAATTTTGGGTAAATAAGCTAACAGAGCAAAAGGTCCACCACAAAAATTGGTGAGCCCACTTCGAACATTTTTTTTCCTTCGATGGTTAACCGTTTTTTCGAACATTTTTGCGATAGTTAACTCGTTTTGAACATTTTTGTTGCTATTTTGACCTTATAATCTCGCATTGCTTAATTTTTGTTACCATACGTTTTGCTATTTTGTATATCTCTATACTTAAATATTTTTTGACAGTGGCTCCACCTAAACGTTCCACTGTTGCTGAAGAAGGTAATAAAGGCGAAGAGACACAGAACTCTTCTAATAACGCCTTACCGGACTTAAGACTACCTCAATTTGATCTGGCTGAACCACGTGTCTGGTTCACAATCATTGAACAGTTGTTGGCAGCTCGAGGTATTACGTCGCAGATTGCCATGTATGGTTGCGTATTAGCAGCAATACCCATGGAAGTACTACGAGAGGTTATCGATGTCATAGACAGCAAGCCTACAAACTCTCAATATGACAAACTAAAAGCTGCACTTATCCAGCGGACCACCCTCTCCGATGAAAAACGCATACAACAACTACTTACTTCGTGTGATCTAGGTACAAAAAAGCCATCCCAACTACTTAGACATATGCGCCAGTTGATTGGATCACACAAAGTAGATGACTTAATTCTACGTCAGATGTTCTTACAACGTTTACCACAAAACGTCCAACAAATCCTAACAATATCTTCTAGGGCGACAGACCTTGAAGAACCAGCTAAGATGGCAGACGATATCATGGACGTGTTATCAAATAATGGCATAAATAGCGTGTCTACAGAGGTAGTACCACCAAGCCCTTCCACATCTATGAAGGACATACCAATGTTTTGGTTACTTTCCCAGTTAACATCTCAAATGCAAGACTTACGACTGGAAGTATCTGAGCTCCGAGCACAGCGGAACCAGTCACAGACAGTATCCAAGCAACGGCGACCAAGACCTAGACGACGTTCTAGAACACCGTCTCAAAGCCGTAACATTTGCTGGTATCATAGGAGGTATGGGCATAATGCCCTGAAGTGTGTCCGACCGTGCATGTACAATAGTGGTGACGCAACTCAGGGAAACTCCCTAGCCAGGCAGTAATGGCGACGGCTGTTACTGGCAATCATCCCAGTCGCCTTTTCTACGTGAGGGACTTGACTACCGGCACATTATTCCTGGTAGATACAGGCGCCGAGGTCAGTGTTATTCCCCCTCACTATCCAGGCGATCAGCCAAAATACCTGGTAAACTTTCACTCCGCGCTGCCAATCAAACCAACATACAGACGTATGGTGAACAGTCAATGATTCTAAACCTAGGATTACGCCGACGTTTCACATGGATCTTCATAGTAGCTGACGTACGTCACGCTATACTTGGTGCAGACTTCCTAAGTAACTTCAATCTGTTAGTTGACATCAGCAAGAAAAAACTGATTGACAGTTGCACCCAACTCAAGATCCACGGTATTACAGGTGACTACTCTGTTCATAGCATCTGTATAGAAAAGCCGGAGAGTGAAATGTTCTCTACCTTATTGCAACGATTTCCGAAAATCCTTAAACCGTCATACAACGTCGAAGATATATCTCATACAGTTACGCATAAAATCACCACAACAGGACAACCTGTGAAGGCACGTCCACGACGGTTACCACCAGATAAACTAGCAGCAGCTAAGTCGGAATTCGAACATATGATGCAGCTGGGCATCATACGACCATCCGACAGTCCATGGTCTTCACCTTTGCATATGGTTCCCAAAACTAATCACGACTGGCGACCATGTGGAGATTATCGCGCTCTGAATAACGCCACGGTACCAGACCGTTATCCTATACCTCATCTCCACGACTTCTCCTTGACGTTACATGGAAAGACTATTTTTACCAAAGTTGACTTGGTTAGAGCATATCATCAAATACCAGTCTCTCCAGAAGACATTCCAAAAACAGCAATTATCACACCTTTTGGATTATTCGAATTCTTGAGAATGCCTTTCGGTCTAAAGAATGCCGCGCAAACATTTCAGCGTTTTATGGACCAAGTTACCCAAGGTCTTGATTTTGTCTTTGTATGTATCGACGATGTCTTAATTGCCAGCTCATCGATGGAAGAACATATGGAACACTAAAGCTTGTTATTTCAAAGATTTGAACAATTTGGAGTTGTGATCAATCCAAAGAAATGTATTTTTGGCTCTCCATCCATCGAATTTTTAGGACATCGAATAACTGCCGAAGGCATCAGACCTACCGAAGATAAGATAGAAGCTATTAAGAACTTTCCAGAACCTGATTCCTTAAAGAAACTTAGACGTTTCCTTGGGATCTTCAACTTCTACCGACGTTTTATTCCATCATGTGCCTCCATAGTTCAGCCACTGACCGACCTACTTAGACGCAATTCAAAGAAATTTCAGTGGTCTGAAGAAGCAAAAGCAGCATTTTATAACGCAAAATATGCCTTATCCAACGTCGTAATGTTGTCTCATATCAATCCAGAAGCTTCACTCATTTTATGTACAGATGCATCGCAGGTAGCAGTGGGAGCAGTTTTACAACAAAAGTTCAATAATGACACGACTCCACTTGCTTTCTTCTCTAAAAAGTTGGAACCTGCACAAACTCGTTACAGCACATTTAGCAGAGAACTGTTAGCCATCTACCTAGCAGTAAAACATTTCAGCTTCCTACTATAAGGTAGACATTTTACTATCTTAACGGACCATAAGCCTCTCTGCTACGCTTTCACCACTTCGTTGGATAGACACTCTCCGAGAGAAGCCAGACAACTGGATTACATCTCACAATTCTCAACAGACATCCAGTTCATCAAAGGAGATTCCAATATCGTAGCTGATTCTTTATCTCGATGTGAAGTTAATCACCTATCTTCGATAGATATTAGCTTAGACAATATAGCCAAGCTGCAGAAAAATGACGCCGAACTTCATTCTTGCAGACGAAACTCCTCCCTACAGTTGCAGGACGTACCTATTCCTCTGTCAGATACAACCATCGTCTGCGATGTTTCAACTGGCGTTCATAGACCTTTTGTCCCACTAAGTTGTCGAAAACCTTTGTTTGAACATCTGCATTCCTTGTCTCATCCTGGTATACGTGCTACGGTAAAGTTGATCAGCGAACGTTTTGTTTGGCCCAAGATGAACTCCGATATTCGGAAATGGGCCCACCAGTGCTTGCAATGTCAAAGATCCAAGGTACAGCATCATACCGTTACACCTCCAAAGCAGTTCAGTTTACGGGATAGACGATTCCAACACGTGCACATAGATATTATTGGACCATTACCGCCATCCAGAGGATTTACTCATATACTTACTGCCATTGATCGATTTGCCCGATGGGCTATTGCTTGTCCACTCAACGACATACCTGCAGAAAATACCGCCTTGGTTTTCTTAGATCGTTGGATGTCAAACTACGGAGTACCAACAACGATTACAACAGACCGAGGAGCTCAATTTCAATCAACTCTGTTTCGAGAGTTTACGAGACTCCTTGGAGTTAACCATATCTCCACTACAGCTTACCATCCTGCAGCGAATGGTCTGGTGGAACGTTTCCATCGACAACTGAAAAGCTCATTAATGGCACAAGCTGACTCATCTAAGTGGAGTGAACACCTACCGTTAGTTCTTCTCAGTATCCGATCAACTGTCAAAGAAGATTTGGGATGTACACCAGCTCAACTTGTGTATGGTACTACCCTCACGTTGCCTGGTCAGTTAGTTCCGTCTAATGATTCAACTGAAGTAAATATCTCCGACTTCACCAACCACCTTACCCAGCAAATGCTCCAGCTTCGACCAGTAGCCCCTCGCCAATCACTTCAGAAAGCTCAAGATAATAACAATCTACTCACTTGCAGATTTGTATTTGTTAGCGTCGACGCCATTAGAAAAGGTTTGCAACATCCATATGAAGGTCCTTTTCTAGTACTTAAACGCACAGATAAATACTTCACGCTGAATAAACATGGTAAACCGGAGACTGTTTCTATCGATCGTCTTAAACCAACGTACACCGACAGCGAATATGAAACACTAGCAACGCCAGCACCAGTAAACAATCAGAAAGTCAATGCAACTCCAACTCTCCCGCTCTTCACACTTCACCCTGTACAGACACGCAGTGGATGGCAGATCTGTAAACCTGCCCGCTATGTTCATTTTGTCGACTGACACTAAAAAAAGTACGTAACCTCATTTAGACATACTTATTATTATTGTTGTCGACATTCATTTCATTATAACCATAAATATTTACTAGTATTATTGTTTACTGTTCGTTAACTGTGCTGCAAGCACACGCATTCACCAAGTATTTGTATATATCTATTTATATATGAATTTTGCAAATGCTAACGAACACGTCATGGTTTATTATGTACATACATTTTTTCTTTAAAATTATAGCAAGTTTTGATATTTTTTCTTCTAAATTCCTGCTTGCATGTGCTAAACTTTATACAACACGGATGCATTCCGTACACCCTGATCTAATTTTATATCCTTATTGTTGTTGATGTTATTTTTTTTGTTACCCTTATTGTTGACATTACCCATTATTTATATTGCTTATATTCATGTAATCGTCCACGAGGACAGTACTGATGGTCCTCCGGACCTCTAAGAGGGGGAGCCCTGTGGAGTCCTCAAAAATAAACTTATCCAAATTTTACTATTATGTAAAAAAATGAACATATTGTACACTACTTTGTTTTAACCAAAAACTCTGTACTTTGAACTTCCCTCGAGTTTTAAAAAAATATATAATTCTGCCTTCGACTCTCCGTCTTCTCCAACATCTCAACTGCCATCGATCAATTTTAACAACCTGCTTTCTATCTCGAATTTTTGCGGGAGCATCGTAGCCTCTTCCTACGCACTTTGGTCGACCTCTGGCAACGTCAACACTGGAGAATTAGAACTGGAGCAGTCTTCCCGCAGCACTTCTGGAATCCAGTACGTTTATTGTGGAATTTGGATCTTTGTAAACTCAATTGATTTGGTATTTTGTTTTCTATTTGAATTTTGGGTAAATAAGCTAACAGAGCAAAAGGTCCACCACATACTTCCCATCATCACGGCGACACCGCGGAATATGTCGAAATCGCAGAGTAATCAAACCCAACATGCGATGTAATTAACTAAATCCAAAAGGCAAACAAGTTGTAGCACATATTTCAATATTCATCCATATGTCGATCATGATGACAAATCCAAATCACTACCTATACAGCGCCAATAAACCTGGATATCTATGAAATAACGAAAATATTCTGACAGCTGAATTTCAGATCCCACTGACTCATTCGTGGGTAAAATTCTGCTCCTGCATGCCTCTTTCGACATTTTTGTATGGATTGGTTCGCAGTTACTCAGGTTCCAGACCGAAAACAATCAAAAATTCACCGGTTTCTGAATTATTAATACTTCTCTGCATGTTTAACTGGATAATAACTGCTGTGGTGAGCCTTTTGCAGATTATATTGCTTAAAACATCGTTTACGGTAAACTAACTAACTTTTTTAAGCCAGTTTTATACCTGTGTGAGTAGCCCACCATATCGACCGAATGTAACGCAACACTCAGTTGTTTCGCTCATTTTCAACAAGTTCAAACAATAACGGTGCCTAGGATTACGCCATATAAACTGTTTTAAATTATGCAGAGTGTACTTACGGTCAATATTCCATTATCTTCCCTTGTATATATGTCTTGTGTTAGTAAAAAATTTTAAACATGTTTACTCCATGTGTGAATTATTATCATATTGATGATACCTGTCAACTGGAGTCACTCGTGTGCATAAAGTGGGAATATATGATTGTAAGACGCATTTCATTGTTTTGTGAGGGAATTGACTTCAAGCTTTATTTATTTTCCCAAGTATCTGTAATCCATCCAACGCATACTTGGGTTTTTTTGTTAATGCGAAGTCAATATCTCTAAATTTCTTGATGTGTTCCATTGAATCACCAGTTATCCGATTTTTCCCACAAACAATTCATATCCATGCCTGTATAACTTGTGTGTCCTACATTTGTAGGAATAAATATGTACTTTATTATATTATCATTACTAACCATACCTACTAATCGAATGTGTAATTTATCGAATTGATGATACCTGTAAACTGGCGTCCCTCATGTACAAAAATGAGAATATATTATTATTATTGATTCTACGAAAGTCAAGTTCACTTTACTATGGTTTCCATATGTTATTTGTTGTGAAGTGGAGGTATGAGCTGCATTGCTACTCAGTGGAAGTGGCAGTGCACTCAGAACTATTTTCTGGTCACTACCTGAAAACTTAGAACCCACTAAGATTTAGGGGGGACTTATAGCGTGGCAGGATATTAAGCCTAGTACGTTGTCACCTCCTGTAGGTTTAGTGACAGTTTGTTTCCAGCCGAAAATTTCCAGTGCACCCAAGGGGTTGTCATATTTAGTTGGGTCTAATAATAAATAAGTCCCAGATGATTTCGGTTGAAGTCTCCACGTATGATCTTATGCTCGTATGGAAGATTGGATACTTACTCCAGTACATTCATGAGTTGAGTCTCGTAATCAGTAAAGGTGCCAGGTGCTCTGTTGATACACACTTTCGGGGCGTTCGTCGACCCGCAGGGTGTCGTGCATCTCGGTTGGCCCCCTATTTTCCAGCTGTAACACAGTGAGTGTGTTCAGGGAGTACATTAGGCAGCATCCTCCCTTATCACCGCTCCCATCACAGCGAAAGTGTGTACCCATCGATGCTTACCTTTACGTCTGGTATATCGGAGTGACACCAAGATTCGGTCATAATAATTATCAGGGATTTATATACCAGTGTTTGTGCCCTGGGCATCGATAGTTTGCTTAGGATAGATCTTGCAATAATAGGGATTAGGTAAAATTGAGAGTTGAGGTAATGTTTGGAGTATTTAAGCTCGTTAATCAGGCTAAAGTGTGGTTTGGGCATCCACTGGTTTCGAGTGGCACGACGACCCTGTATTACAAGTAGTGTCAGTACCATGTTCACCTATGTTTGTCGAGTTATTATCTGCTCCTTTCAGTGAATAATTAGTTGTAGTATTGGATTCGCTATGGGATAGGGTAGTTCTAGGCTTAGGTAAGTTTAAAATATGGTTAGAGTTTTTATTTGGCCTATGTTTGTACAAGCATCGACTGTGATCAGTAATCGCGTGTGCACCAAACTGTGTCTGTTTTCTTCACCATAGGTAGCTGACACTAGTGGTCAACGTTGAGAAGAGTTAACATCCCCACCAGTTGTTTGGTCAGCCGTAACAGGGTTGGGGCGGGTGAAAAATTATTGGTACCTTGTGATGCCTACAGCTTATTCTTCTGCCTAATGCTTGGAGGCATTGTATGTGTCCTTACATAGATTTCATTATATGCATGAGTGCACTGTGGCCTAATTTTCAGCAGGCCTGTGCCGTATATTCCGCCAGATTTTGTTTGTGTGTCGCACTCTGAAGACCCAGAGTGGTTGTTAGCTGATCCCATAGAGTTGTCACTTGTACCATTTTGAGCGATGATGTTGTTACGCCAGCCGTTAGTGTGGGCCTAAGTGTGACTTTGCATTTT
The DNA here is from genome assembly GCA_944472155.2 of Trichobilharzia szidati. Taxonomy (NCBI): domain Eukaryota; kingdom Metazoa; phylum Platyhelminthes; class Trematoda; order Strigeidida; family Schistosomatidae; genus Trichobilharzia; species Trichobilharzia szidati. The sequence goes on from OX235272.1 coordinate 85,928,209, forward strand.
AAGTAAGTATATGCTGGCGTTATTGCCCATGCAGAGTCTGATCTTATCTTTACTATTCGTGTGGTTGTTAGCATAAATTTGTGTCTTACTCCCTTTCCAGCAAGGATTCCTCTTGCAAACTTTTTGTGAATGCATTGAACTGTTGATTATGAGTGATATATTTCGTCATGTTTTGTTATTATATTCCTCTCCAACTCTCACGTTGTGGCCAGGAAAGAATATCGTCGCCTTTTGAGGGGCACTGGTCTCTATCTTAGGGCTACCCAGAGACATATCTAGATCCAAGTTAGAGGTTGGAGGGACTACATGAAGAGAGGGATTATAGTCCACCAGCGTTTCGGCTGGCGTCGTGTTCTGTGGAGCTAATTTTGTGAGGTTTGAGAGGAAGAGACTACGAGTTCTACCATTTTGACCGAGGGTTCACATATTTCGATGACTTGCAATGTCTCATCCTCCTTACTATTAGGTTTAGTGAGGTGATTGTAAGCGGCGCTTTCAATCAATAACTTATCTGTTGCTACTTTTATTTGCCTGTACATCAATATTCGTCAAGTCAAACTCTAGGAACCAGTAAGTACCAGTGGAGTGTGAACGCAACACTGACGTAGAAACGCTCACTGTGTGGGTTTGTAAAACCTGGCAGACAATGTTTTAATCAAGAATAAAATATGCTTATTGAAGTGTTATGTTACTAAATAGGACAACTGGTAGGTTTCTGGTTAGGTTTGAGAAACATTAAGTTAAGGTTTAGGCTAAGACAGGTTGGGGTTTGTTTAACATTACAACCCTATAGGGTTGGTTTCAGTTAGATTAGGGATATTTTCACGTTAGGGTTATGTTAAGGAAATACTCCTATCCAAAATAAGAGGTGTCTTGTGACATGTCACAGAAAGGTACCCTGTGTGACAGTTCCAAGCCTTCTAATTCATTATTTTCATAAATATATGAATCTTATGCGCAAAAATCGCCTCTATCGTATGGTTGGTGCTTTCAAGGCTGTTAATCGGTTGGTACTTACTGGCAATTAAAGTTTAACTTTGCCGCAATAATCTGAAGTACATCGTTTATCGTAGCGTTGTTGCGCACGAAGAGAAAGCCAATTCTGTAAGTTGTTTTCCAATTCCTTCAAGAATTGCATATTGTATAGTGGGAAAGTAATTAAATGTGAGCGAGAGTTCATATACTGATCATTTGATATAACTGCACGATTTCAACAACAAGAAGTGCAGTACTTCGATGGATGAAAATTCTGATAGATCATTAATTTAGGCAAGTAATTTAAACAAGCCACCGGTACTACTATTATGTCTACGCTACAGACGACTCAATCCAGCAGGTGCCAGGTGGATCCCGTGTATCTGTGATGAGATTGCACCAGCTGTTAGTCCATAAGGGCTGATGTTTCTACTTTCCAAATGAATGAAGTGTTCAAAACCCCCAGCTATCTCGTTCTCTACATTAAACTAAGGGCGGTTCAGGCCAGTTTCACAAAGCCGTCCCTCATTTTACAAGGGTGATTACATGTCAGACATGCTGCGATATCTCATTCGAGTATTCGGAAAATACCACGCTTTCTCAGTGTTCATCCTCGAGGACAGCCAGTATATCCTAAGTTGATAAGGTCATCTCCTGGTAACAAGTCAAATCGCTTAAGTCGACTAGGTTCATATGCGTTAGTACACATATGCTGAAATTAAATAAAAACAGAAACATGGGGTTCTCCATGTGGGCACAGACAGTTTTCTTCACTTAAGATGACTAGCCTCCACATGGTATTCCGTATGTATATGATTAACACACCCTCGCCTGGGCCTAAACTCTGATTTTGACGGGTTTGTGTTGCTTAATCATTGCTTTGTCTGTGCTGGATTGCTGAACCCAGGAATTAGAATAGTATGTTGACCAGTTTAATCTCCGTAAGATTTGGTTTCCGTCTTATAAACTGAGATAATCAATGACCGACAGCAGTCAGATGGGCCTATCTCAAACTGTTACACATCGTCAAATATCGTAGTCAACCCAGCTTTCGGATTCCATCACTGCTCATTGTCATTGCGGTGGTTGATGGTTAGATTGCTGTTCATTATATTCAGAGTCCGTCAGAATCAATCTTCTTGTATCTGTTAGTTATACTAAGCTGCAGATAACCATTTATCGATCCAGTACATGTAGGATATACACCATGCCAGGTCTTCTCATAATACTGACAGGTAACAGATGGTTTTCTGGACCAAGTTGTACGCTACAGTCACTCTTATTATTTCATCAGTATAACTCCACACATACCACTGATATACTTTTCTGACCTCTTCACTTGAAAATTGAAATGGCCCACTGTACTGATTATGTTTAAGTGTTTTTTTCAAGGACAAACTAGACGGTTATTTATGGGACGCAAAGAGATACTGGGAGTCTGTGTTTTCTATATCATCTGTTAATCAGCCATCTGATCACAAAGCAGATTTAAGGTCACAGGATTGGAGCATTATTGGTGCATTCTATCCATTCAGGTCGTCTACTTTATCCCTCAAATTGATGGTTTATTATTCATGTGAAATATTTATATAACTAGCTGCAATTCCTGATCATATGGAGCTATAAAACTCTGTTTTCTCAGTAAGTCGCCCAAGCCTTTCTATGTGTGGTAGTAATGTTCAGGTGATCAGTCATATATGATTATGTACTGAAGAAACAGCGGACCCAAGTTCATCATCGCCTTCGAACACCACAGCTTCTGACAGAAATCGTCCTTTATTTTGTTGGAATTACAAGTGAATATGGCTTGCATGAAAATTACGAAAATGCATCGAGTTTTCTCAGTCTCTCTTGCTCTTGGGGTTTTGTCTGTAAGAAAGTCTTACTGCAGGCTGTGGACCACCGCATCTTAAATCGAGGTGTGGGATCTCCCAAGTCATGACTTTCGAACCCCATTCTTAGGGTGGAGAGTCAGCTGTTGATCCAAGTGAAACGCTTTACCGCTGTTAAATATCTACTCATCAACAGTGTGTCAGCCATCTGCACTAAGTTGGTACCTACTGAGATAAACTTTGCGGCATGCTGCAACCTACGAGGACATTCTTTTAAGTCTATATAGCTCACTGATACATAGCTGTAGGTGTGGCCAACTAACGCCTCTAGGCGGCAAGAGTCGTTCCTATATAATGCTAGTAAAAATCTGAAACAGATCAAAATTTCGCTTTCTGTAGCAACTGATTTAGGGTAAATGTTCTTTGAGTCTACAACAGATATTCGGCGTTACATCAAGTTAATAAGCAGACGAGATCGTTTGCGATTAAATTTCATGCACTATCATCCTCTCTTTATTCCGTATCCCTAAAAATATATGTTGACTTATTTGTAAGGCGCGTTTCACGTCCAATATGTCTACTTACGTACATGTTCATGGGTTGCTTATTTACCGTGCGGTTTATTCAGACTCCAACTCTGACGGAGAAAATACTAGTTAAATTTCCGGTTGATATAACGAGAGAGGTTTTGCTGACGAACTCAAATACCTCACAGCATAGATATAAGATACTGGTTGTACTGCTGGTATATTACACTTGCAGCGGTAAATAATCTTTCAAAGTTATTAGACTACAGCTTTTATTACGCATTTTTGGATCTGCGCTTCAGCAGGCAAGTCGACTCGTCGAGGTAAGAGCTTGGGGTAAGCATCCAGGCCACTTGGCACGCCATCGTATTACGTTCGTCCGTCCGTGTACGACCCCTGGCTAGCTGAGCATCTAACAGCGCACTACGATTTTGATCCAGAAATATATTTCTTATTCTGAACAAACAATCCGGTGCTTCGCTTTACCTTTGGTCTACGCCAAATAAATGTTGCAGGAGTTGTAGGTATAAGAAATTGCACTGTATGTATTTTACTCTGCACAATTGTCATCACTGTCTCCTAAACACTATACCAGCCTATCTAAACTCAATATACGCAGTAACCCACTTATTCAGTACACCATCTCACCTGCCAGTACTGATAAAAGTTCAAATCAAAAATCTCCGTTATTTAGAAATGGGTTGTAATGAGCGATATATTCAAATACAACAAAGTGGTGTAGTTATTCAGGGGAAAAACTTTTAGGACTTATTTGGCTGTCGTGACTGAACTAGTTACTCTGAGGATGTGCGTGTTACCAGCTCAGAGGGGAGATTAAAAATGGCAGTCGAGCCCGGTTGGAAGCGTACACTTTGAAAGAGAGCTTAAACAACTTAAAGCATCCATAGACGAACCAGAAGTTTATTTAGTTAACATAAAGTTAATTTACTTTATTCTACCCACTTCAGTCTAACGTATGTTTTAGTGCCCTAAAGGGTACACCGCTGTGATATAAGTCACTCTAAAAGGACTTAATTTAAAAGAAAAGTTAAATGGATGTAGGTTTGAGGACACGAATAAACTCTTAATAGCAATACACTTTTTTATTGGTTCCGTGTGTTCAGCAGGTCACTATCATCTGTTTCACTTAACTGAATTTTTCTGTCAGTCCTATTCATTTGACATTTGCGCAATTATACCTCTTTAAATATTTCTGAAATAACTCTGTTTATTGGATCTCAATTACGATGTACAGCGTTACACTACAGTACTTTAGTAGGCATTTCTCAATTAAACTACGGAACTTCTAATAGTCCCACGATAATACTGGGTTCTGTCTGTCTTCAGGATTTTGAATAAATGACATAAGACTGGGAGATGAAGGATATCGTCTGGGTAGGCAAGGTACGCTGTGTATAAGCGCAAGTGTCTCTCCTGTAACCCCCGAGGTACTTTCTCTCATGAAACTTGGGACATATTTGAACAACAGATTGATCATCCAACATACGAGATATATTAAGGGGCTAGAAATGTGGGCCAGTGAAGATGGCTTAACTAGCTAGGGTTCGTACATGAACTTCTGAGACCAACGCGACAGTATGCCAAATGATGTGGATGCTTGGCTGCGTTCTTTCAGCCTTACAGGCTAACTTAAACAGTGAAGCTCAGCTTCCAGTTTTGAATGAATATTGCCGTAGTTTAATAATTTCGGGGATTTATTCACTGCGATGGGATCGTAGATGCCAAATCAGCTGTATCTTCATATTACTGGAGTGAAATTACTCAGTGAGGAATACCTGGAACTTTAAATTAAAACAATAATCTGGTCGGTCAGTTCACGAATCGGTGAGGAAGTATGGCCAAGTAAGACTTAAAGCACTAGTAAGTGTCAGTGGAGTGTGACCACGCCAATGACCTTGAAACTCTCATTAAGCAGGTTAGTGAACCAGGGCAAACACTATTGTAATCACGATTTAAATTTACTTGATGAACTATTATGATATAAAACGGCATATCTGGCAAGTTTTAGGTTAAGTATGAGAAAGAGGCTTGGGCTAAGGACAGGTTAAGACCAGGCTAAGCCAATACGGGATATCTTAGGGTGATTTCCAGTTAGACTGTTATGATCACGTTAGGGTCAAGTTAAGGAGAGATTGGGATTAGGGATAGAAGACATAGACAAATCCATCTATGGAATTTGGTTATCTAAATCTGTTGACAGTGCAGTCCACAAGTGAGTCATTTTTGTCACAGGTCAAAGACAGGTATCCTGTGTAACAGTTTTGTACCTTTTTATTCATTATTTTTATGAACACATTTATCTCGTAAGTAACAATTGCCTTTTTCATGGGAATGGTCCATTCAAAGTCTAAATTGTGGTGCTTGGAGTTTAACTTCTCCAGAAATACGCTACATTTATGTACTTACTGTTTCACTGGTGAAAATATTAAAGCACTTTATTCCTACACATCTGCCTTTGTGTTTTAGCAGTAGGTAATTCCCTAGAATTATTAGCCACAGCATTCATCAACGAACATTGGATGCTGACCCTAACTGTTTAAGTCGATTTGTTTAGGTGAAGGCTTACGGTCAAGCATCCACGCCACTTGGCTCGCTGTCGTGTTACGTTCGCTGTTTCGTGCACGGTCCCTAGCCAGTTAAGCAGTCATTCTCGCACTCCGATTTGGTCCCGAGATATACTTCGTTATTTGGACGATCAACTCTGTTGTTTTGATTTGCCTTTGGTCTACGCGGAGCAAATATCACAGACGTTGTGGATACTAGATCTTGCGTGAGTAAAAATCGTACTGTACGTGAACGTCAACACCCTCAGTCTCTAAAATGTTAAAAATCTTTTGACTTACCTACGTAAGTTCATGTTACTTCAACACTTTCAAATTCACAAACACCAAGTAAGCTACACACCAAAGCAGGTGGAAATCATCTGGTTTGTCCAACAGAAAGACCAATAAACAAACATTCACTTACGTGATGATAGCTCTGTTTACAGATGGACACTAAATGGAATATCGAAGGGAATTTTAAATTACCTTTATTGATTATTTTTTATATGGAGTACATTATAATAGACTTCAGAAAGCGTATTTCATCCATTTCTTATCATTACATATCAACTCATATTCTTCTTACCTATCCCTAATTCAATAACTTTCCTTTTCAAATCTAGTGGTTTTTATTCATATTGTCTATACCTTTGCTATCAAAAACGAAGATGCATTTTCTTTCATCAATCTATTGTTGTATCAGTGAATGAATGTGACTGTGAAGAGAGGAATTTTAATGAAACTCCAGTGGACTAAAGGAGACAATAGTTTGATAAGCATTACTGAAAACTTTCGAAATTTGAAATACAGCGGGGGACGAATGTGGTGTAGAGAAACATAGGGAACTATTTCGTGTGGTACTAGAAACAATCGCCATCCACTGATTATTTGTATTCAGAAGAACCTATCCTAGTTCTACATGTCCCTGTTTGTCTCAAACCAAAAATCAGTGATTGTACTGATTAGTGCCATGTTTTGTTACGAGTATCATTAGTTCTTCTTCCAACGTGACCTTATTTTAGCTAAAAGTGATTATTGAACAAAGTCATTGCTCGTCCCGCGGTTTCCTTACTTTTAAACTGTATACTTGTCTGATTTCACGTCGACCGTGTGGCGTGCATGGATTGGTCTCCCAAGACAACGTGACGGATGAACAATAGGAAGATTCTTCCTTAGTCACCCAATTGTAATATGATTGGTTTTAAACGTAGTTCTTGACCTTGAGTCCTAGCACTAGCACTCGGCACCTATGTGATCACTGCTAACGTGCGCTTTACTTTCTGTTTCAAATCATTGCTTGATGATCGGCACTACAGTGTATAAGTACATGTTGTATTTCACGAAAAATAGGTTTTTATATCAAGTACGTCTGATGTCAAAGACGCTCTAAGAGTAAAGAAATATAATAAAGTCAGAAATTTGCTGTTTTAAGTTTTAAAGCCCAGGCTATGTTGATTTGTCCGGCTGCGTCACATAAGTAATCCGGACAGTTCTCTGCCTCATCACTCAGTGCAGTTTGGTGCTGCCTCCAGGTCGAGATATACAGGAAGTATTGAACCCCGATGAGTATGTCCGTGTCCTAGAAATTGTGGTCAATGAAACTTCATATGGGTCTGAGGGCTACCTAATTCTCACGGGTGTTTTTTTCTACCCAACTCAGTATTCATAGGTATATGAAACCTGATTCTTAGATATTGTGTTGAGCAGTAGAAGTGGTATGTCAACATCTTCAAAATTGCAGAGTCACATCCTACTGCTCTCTCGTTTTACATCAGAAACCAATTTTACGACCTCTGCTAGTGAGGAGAGTCTATTCAGACTGGACTTGTAAAAGTTTTCTAAATGATCCCAAAAATTTTTTGTCAATAAAAGTGGAAGAAGTGGAAAACACAGTAGCAGCATGTTATATCAGTCAAATTTATAAACTTATTATAGAAAAGAGTTTAAAAAAGATTGCAGTAAATGAAATGATTTCAAAGCAGATCAAAGTTTCAGTAGTTCTACCGATATGACGTCTGAAATGATGGGTAGAAAGCTTTAATAAGCAGTTCAGTGGGCTTAAAGGCAGAATACAGCCGCCTACCATATATTTGGAACTAGTGTTGATCAGGAAAAGCTAGTTGCTTGAATAAGACTGTAAGGTATGATAACCATTGTCGGGTTTTTTTGAATAAGACTCCTTATATAGAACCGGCAAACTTTTCATGCTGGCTCATTTCCTCTACTTGAGCAGTAAAATCACCTGCTTTAGAGAACAGCTCTCCAGGTTTTGCTTTTAGCAGAAAAGAGAAGAGTTTCTGGGAAAAATTATCCTTCACTCCATTAGAACTGAAGTCAATGGAAGGATACATAGAGACTAGGAAGAGGCAACTACAAGTATCCCCATCTTTCCCCATCACTATAGCTTCCGAACCTAAGTTTATACCGAGATCCAGTCAAGCAGTGAGTTTTTAATCCCTGAGTCCATTGCTGTCACTACATCAGGAAATTCTCAACTTGAATCACCTATCATAATATAAGTAACGAATTCATACGTTTCATTGAGTTGATCATTATTATAGAGGCAACAAGGATGAAGGTTTTAGGACAGATTGTATACAGCCTATTTCATTGTTACCCATCAGCATCAAACAGCCTCATGTTAGTGTAGCTTCTGTGGATTTAAATGAGTAGCATACTTTGATGACATTAGATAGCTGGAGGCAATCGGCAGGAAAACTTGAACCTAGGTTTTGTACTAGTCGGCTCTCGTCACAAAGGCGTATCTGCAACCTCGAAGGAGCTCATGTCCTTCCTGAGATTCGAATTCGCGTCACCCAGTGAGTACTGCAGTCAAAGACTTGACCGCTGAGCCATTCGGGCTCGTGATTGACCCCTGTAGCATACTTTTATAATCAAACAAAACAACCGTTTAAATTGGAAGAAGAATACGAAACAATTCGAATATCCCGATTTTGAGTAATTAAGCTACAGTAAGAATGGAGATTAAGGATACTTAGTAGGTGAATGTGAAACAAGTGTAACAGCAACAATGTTAATATATAAGGCACTTAAGGAAAAAGATATGTATATAATTAGTAAAGTGTTTAAAGCTGATAAGGTAAACAATGTTGAATAAATTGAGAAAATATAATATTTTACTTCTGTTGACTTTGCGAAATTAACGTAAGTTGAAGTTTTTGTTTTATGGATTACTTTGAAGACTGTAGTTATGTCCATATCATAGTCTGAATCACTGGCTGCAAAGTTATCAAAATGTGGTTCTTTGGAATACGCTTATCTTTTTGCTTCATTAAGTGTGCGTGAATTTACAAATACACTTGGAAGTGACCAGAGAATGGGCAAACGTACATTTTTGAACTGTAGTTGTGGTGAGAGCTGGCCACAAGACAAAATTGTAGACAACAATTTACGTCAATGTTCACCTCCCGAATCAGGGTCATGAGAAAAACAAGAACAAAGCTTAACCTTGGGGAAATCTACAGCCAATCACAGCGGAGTTAGCGTGTGCAAATACGATTCGCAGATATATGGCTTGATTTTCTGAGAAACGGCCACAGAATAAGCAAGAAAACAACCAATCAGAAGAGGTTGCTTCTCCGGTAACAATAACGCTAATAATAATGTACAGGAAAATCTATAAATACCTCTTGATTTTCTCAGTACACGATCTGTTGCCTGGCCCTTGTCTTCTGTCGTAACATAGTGTATTCCCTAAGGTGCTGTAATCACAGGTGTTCAGATCAGCGGAATCACTAGCATTCGAAAATTTATTTCGACGTATCCGCATTTAGCTGACCTTACCTTCTGTTAATCACTCTGAAATGTAGTCATTAAGGTTAAAGACATGATATAAAATATTCATATATAAGGCTCTTTTATTTCGAAAGAAAAAATAAGACTGGCTGAAATGAATTTTTCTGTCAGCCTCCCTCTTGTTTCCCGCCAAATTTCTGTTTCTAATGGCAACCTTCAAGATGTGTCTTTTAAAGCAGACAAAGAAAGAAATTCTTTTAAATTTTGATGACAACTTTTGGGAAGGTTAAATTTTTCAATTATTTTGTTTGTAAAGTAATATCTTCCACTGTCTTCATGAGCTGCGCTACAGTAATCATTATGATCCTATAGACGATATTGAATACACTGGTGGTTCTCGGGCATATGGATATTTTGGATCTAACATCGGATTTCTTGGACGTAATTTTGGATAGTGATGTTCACAGTCTTCATGTAAACGTTCAGTATAATGATTGCTTTTTGTATAAACTAAATCATTTTCAATAGTTTCACTAATTGTCATCAATTTAATAAATGTCCAACATAATTTCTCGTAGCGTATTAAAAGCACTCGTGGTACAAGAGGACCATCAAGTGTTGGAAATTTATTATTTCTCAGGTTTATATCATCATTTGAGTAACTTATCAAGTAAAGTTTACAATTATCTATTGCATAGTCGAACAAATCAGCTGCCATTTCAAGATTTTGTAAGGTTGTTGTAGACTGAAACAATTGAATATGACCTGGATCCAGTTTAGATATATCTTTAAATGGTACTTTAATAAATGTTTCACTTTTAGGCGCAACACCAAATCGATTTAAATTTTGCGCTGCTCCCCAACCTTTTAATAGACGCAATGGTCGACCTTCAAAAGACGGTGGTATACCGTGAAGTTCTTTCTCTTTTCTCAGACGAACTTGTTCACGAAAAGCAGTATTTACTGAGCTTAATATTATCTGTGTTACAGGTATCCATTCCATTACTCTAGAAATTTCAATATGCTGAGAATCACGTGGACCTAAAATGTATAATCGCATTAGATTACCTTTACCAAGTGGAAGTTTATACATTTCAGGCCAACCACCTGGCCAGTTTATTCTTGAGCTTAACTTTTCATATTTTGATATTGTAGGCAAACGTGTATGATCACTGAATGGTTTATCACCTTGACCGTTTTGTACTGATTTATTAGGATTTTTAGACCATTGATTATGAAATATGTATTGTTGTATATTGATTTTACCACTTTTTGAATTAGAGAATGCTACACTAAGTCTGCCAGTTTCTTCTTTGAAAGCATTTAGCTTATGCTTCATTTTATCCTTATAAAGATCTGTCAGGTATTCAGTACCTGGTTGACTGATTCCACATTCCATTTCATCTAATAAAAGTTTATCATACGGGGTAATTTCAGTCAGCTCAAATAATTTATCCATAGCTTTAATTTCTTCCACTGTCAAATTACTAAATTGACCTTGTAGATGAGCATTTACATCAATTATATTATATAAGGCATCCTTTTGATGACGCGACATGCCTATCGGTAGTCGAATCACAATGTATACTGGTTTAGTTAATTGTGAAAATGGTTCAGGCATAATCATATTACCAGGTCCCCAAATATAAATAGGTGAAAATGAACGCGCTAATGGATATATCCATCTTCCAACACGTAAATATCCTTTAACTGGTTCTAAATCAGCTGTATCTTCATAAATTACAACTACCATAGGATGAAATCCTAGTACTGCACCAACTTGACCACATTCATTTATAATATACATATATACTCCATTAATTCGAATCATTTCTCTACCATTAGTACGTAGTTTACATGGCTGTGAATATCCATCCATTTTTGATTAGACTAGATAAATAATAATAATAGTAATAAGCACTATAAATAACAAGTGATATTGATCTAGTGAATTTTGAAAATATAACTATTATGAGTGTGATGTCTATCGATAAACTCAAGGTTATCAGACACGTGTATCACATAATCACCTGTTCAATGATTTATGAACGAATGCATTTTATAATTGTTTTTCTTTTATGCATTAAGTAGTAATAATAACAATCACTTTATTCTGAATGGTGTTTATATAATGTGCAGAATTTATTGTATAATGATTTCATTTTGTTAAGGATCTTCAAGTAGAGTGAGTAGTAATTGATAATAGATTGCATAACACAATGCTATCTGTCTTTGTCTCCCTTGAGAAATGCATGACATTTGGTTGAAAGCCAATTAAAATAAGGTCAGGAGTATAATTTGAGATGCAAAGACATAAGTGAATAACTGAAGACTACAGGTAGTCAGTTTCATTTTTCTGGTTGGCTCTTACGAGGTGTGCAACATAGATGGCACTGAAATAGAAACCAAGTCGAAAATTAAATACCTAGGCGTCATTTTATCTGCTGATCTCTCCTGGTCGTCTTATATCTTGACGATTTCTAAGAAAATACTCCGTCTTACCTTCTACATCAAGAAGTTAAGATATTCTGGTATAACCCAACCCTTACTCCTACAATTCGTTAACTCTCGCATTCTGCCTATTATTCTCTATTGTTCCCCCTTAGTTTTTCCCGGGCTACTGAAGAAAGACTATAACATTTTACGTAGGGTGTTAAAGGTTGTCAGCAGGGTGAGCAATGGGCCACTTAAACAGCTTGTTAATATTCCGGTTGACAGGCACATGGACTCATGTGAAAAATGGGCCAAATCCATTTTATCTAACTCACACCACCCTATCACTCGCAACTCTCCCCTTGCATCTTATCAGGCAAAACCAGAAGTCTATATAAAAAACTATATGCTCGCACCAGCAAGTACAAAAACTCAACCATAGCATACTTAGCTCGTGTTCTGTGTGATAAAGAAAGCATTAGACGTGATACCTATAATTCATTAAATAGTCAGTAGAACTACCGGACGTCGTCTTTCCAACTCATATCATTTATAGATACAACATTTTCTTTCTTTTCCTTTTCTCTCTCCCTTTTTTTCTCTTCTTTTCCGTTATGTGCTACTTTGTTTCTTTCTCCCGCTTACGCCAGTAAATATGATAGCACCTACTTTTCTAACACCTTCAAACACTGTTCAGCTTTACCTTTGCTACCGACATGCCAATATGTTGTTGTCCTAATGAACTGAGATTTCCTTAATCTATTTAGAATTCTATTTATTGGTAATGTACTAACTGGATGCAATACTGTAGTAAAAATGCTGAGAATTCCATTCTGTATCACAAGTACTGTTTTGGAATAAAGCAAATTATTATTATTTATGATCTTATTAACATTTACTACGTTTTTTGACAACGCATCACCACTACCCTCTTACCAGTCTTCACCCCCACTCCACCCCCAGTTACCATTTGACTACTCATCACATTTTTGAAATGTCTTGACAACAATGACACTAACTAATTTTTATTCTCATCGGAGAAATCTAATGTGCACTCACATACAAAAACAAGTATATACAATTTCGATTGTACAGCTGAGTAGGTGAATTCGCCGAAAACAAACTCTTTGCTGAACTACTACGTGTTTTGTTTTCATTAATGTCTGGTTGGGGATTATTCATGAATAGTTATCTCTAATATATTGGGATACGTTGCTACCCACAACTTTGCTTTTCCTAAAGTTTGGTAGAAACTTCCGGATTAGCAGGTTGTGGATAGTTTAAATACCCACAAGAGTAGAGAACACCATTAAAAGTCATGTTTTAATACATTAAAGCAAAATGAATGAGATAAATTATATGCAATATGATGATGGAGGTTGTCAGTAGTCCAAGATTTTAAACAGACCATCGGATTATTTCAATACACAAAAAGGTTGTTTACGTCGTTACTGGACTTGGTGTAAATCAGTTTATGAAATACTGAAAGTGAATATGTCTTATTTAAGTTTTCTGTAATTGTATGAAAAAATGCCATGACAACGGAATCGTTTAGAGCACCTGCTTCGCTCAAGATTATCAATTGGAAACAATAATATGAAGTTTAATATAATTTTCATAGCTCTAAATATTCTCATTGTTAAAATTAAAACAGGATATATCAGCGAACAGTATTGTTTTCAGTTATATCTTCAGGCTTTACTCTGATATACATAGCCTTGCCTATAAAAATTTAACCAATAACAGTGAGTTTTTGAATTGAAAATAATAATAATAAATGCTAGGTGTGTTTGAACATCAGAAGTGATGGTGATAATGATAGCAAAAATAAGTATACACGAAATATACACTGGTGGCGATAAAAATAACGAAGGTAGTATTGTAACGATAGAAGACAACGGCCACGCAACAGATTGTTTATTGACAAAAACAACAGATATTTATAGATTTTTATGTACATTATTATTAGCGTGATTGTTAGCAGACAAGCAACCTCTTCTGATTGGTTGTTTTCTTGCTCAACGTTATTCTGTGCTGATTGTGACCGTTTCTTACAAAGTTACGCCATATATCTGCGAATCGTATTTGCACACGTTAAGTCTGCTGTGATTGGTTGTTGAGTTCCTCAAGGTTGGGCTTTGTTTTTATTTTTTCTCATGACGCCGATTCGAGATGTAATCATTGACGTAAATTGTTTTCTACAGTTTTGGCTTGCAGACAGGTCTCACCACAGTATATTTATGTAAACAATTCAGCAAACAAATTAGCTCGAATCTTCAAAAGTTACGTAATATTAAAGATAAAATGGTTAGGTAATCAGAGTTGAAATCAATATGATAAAAGCCCAAGGGAAATGAAAAAAAATAAGGCGTGGGAAGTTTTTCAACTACTATTTAACTAGGTCAGTGGAGAGACGAAGGTAGAACAAATTTCTTTTGTATGCAATACTAGGATTGTTCTCTTGAATTCCCATAAATTCAGCTATTTGTAAAAGGCAGAGGAAGTGCTTTCAAGGTGATCTATCGCATTCCATCGAATCCTTCTGTGAGAACACCATCACTCATTGGGGAATGCGCGTACATCCAAAAGACGAGTTCCAAACAGGACGAAATACACATTCAGGATTCCAGTGCTAATCACCATCCACCAAATTACTTCAAGGTAATCCTCAGACATCATTGAAGCGTCTGTAATCTGGGCCGACATGCTAAAAGAGGCTGAATATTTCGGTCCAATCAATCAACAAGAAAATCAAAATTGAATTAAAAATGAATAACAACTGACACGCGTTGCATCAGACGTGGCTTTCGTAGATCAAGTGGTCTAGTGGATAACTCTTCAGCATTTGAAACGATTGGTACTCAGTGGGAAAACCATCAATCACCGAGGAATGCAGGCATATTCAGATGACGAATCCCGAATAGGACGAAATGCGCATGCTGGATCCCACTGCTAGTCAAGATCCAGCAAACTGCCTCAATTTATTATCATTTTTGATCCACAAACTCACCGTCATTGGTTAAATATTTATATATACAAGCCTATGTAAATTTGAGTAAAGTCTGAAGACCTAATTGAAAACAGTATCGTACACTAAAATGTCCAGTTTTAATATTGATGTGTGTATGAGTGCGACTCTCTAAGATAATCTTTAATTGGCTAAAACATATTTGGTGGCGTTTTAACGTGAACAGTTACTTAGCATAAAAGTTGGGTATATCAGTTGATGATTGTATTGAAAATACAACTTGATTGGTAGTTGAGTAAGCAGAATGGTAAGCTATTAATCTTGGAAGCTGAGAATTAACGTCCTTTTATTGCCCAGGTTTTCAGCTGACCTTCAGTAACTCCTTAATGTATACCATTTGATCGATCAAAATACATGACACGTCTAATTGTGACACAATGATTCATTGTAACAGATATGATTATTAGAATTAAAACAAAAGCATGAAAAAAATCAAGAATCAGAACAACAACCTTCATAGGTAGCTACCTGCTCACTAAGAAATCTATCAAATAATAAATTTATCAGTGGTGTATATTGAAAAGAAAATTTTAAGTATTACTGAAAACTTTTCTTCTCCGTAGTAAGCTTGTGGTGAGAGCTGTCTGCTAGCCAAAATTGTGGACAACGGTTTACGTCAATGTTTACGTCCTGAATCAGGGTCACGAGATAAAACAATAACAAAGCTTAACCCTGAGGAACTAAACAACCAATCACACTAGACTTAGCGTGTGCAAATACGGTTCGCAGATATATGGCGTAACTTTGTAAGAAACGGTCACAAGCAGTACAGAATAACGTTGAGCAAGAAAACAACCAATCAGAAGAGGTTGCTTCTCTGCTAACAATAATGCAAATAATAATGTACATAAAAATCTATAAATATTTGTTGATTTTCTCAATAAACGATTTGTTGTCTGGCCCTTGTTTTCTGTCGTTACAAGCTTACAGCAAGCAGCAAATGCGTACCAAAAAGCAGCATTGGATGAGTTCATAAATATCAGTGGGAATCTTCGGCTGTCTACTCTGCAAACATGATCATTTATATCAAAATTTCCGAATTCATTAAGTCCTATTGTTTCATAGAATAAATTATTTAGTTTTTGGATAAATTTCTGCAATTAACAATGAAACTTTAAACTGTTTTGAACCCTATATTTTGTAGAATTTTTAATATTTGTAGAACTCTTCAGTTAGGTGAAGAAATTTTTTAAAAATGTATTCATTGAAGTTTTTAATTCAGGCAAAAGTGGTCTAAAAATGCGTCATACTTTTGTCAACAGCTACCAGCAGTCGATACCGACGATGGCATGATTAAGAAGAATAAACAACATGAAACTCTAGCATCGAATCAATCAAGAACCGACTACTAAAAAAATATACGAAAGAAAACGAAGGTGGATTGGATATAAACTGAAAAGAGCGTTGAATGACATTGCACGTCAGGCTCTCAAGTAGAAAAGTGTGGGAGAAGCAAAGAGTTGGGCCTGGGTATGAGGATACCATGGAGGAGAACGTGTGAGGAGGAAATGAATGATTGTGGACGATCGTGAAACCAGCTGAAACATACTTCAGAGAACTCAGTTAAAAGTAGATGTGCTACTGAAGCCGTATATTCCACTTGGAATCAAATTATATTATTATTCCCTTGGGTTCTTAATTTAGCATAGGGCTTCAACAGCACATCTCCACTTTCTTCTATTTACTGCTGTCCTCTTTATCTGACTGACCCCACAATTGACCATAATCTCTCATCTCCTTCTTCCCAACACACGATCTCCTCAATGCCATCCTCGTACTGACGACCCACTCGTCGCTTCCCATTGGGATTCCACTCAAGCGATGGCCTGCACTGTCCGTGATATCATTTGAAAACCTCCTCGAAGTATACCCGATCCATATCCATTTTCTCATACATATCTGTTAAGCTATCGCCTCTTGTTGCTATTTCTTCCTGACTGGCTAGCTGGCCATTTGATCTTTAGTATGGAGACAATGAGGAGGGCAGCTGTTTATAAAAGTCTTTAACTTGTTGAAAATCCTTTTCGTGACATGCAGTGAAAGTTTCTAACCCGTTTAGAAGGACTGGCTTCACATTTGTGTTCACATTTCCTTGAAATCAATGGAAATCAAATAATATAATAACATAAAATGCACTCACAATAACTTGAGAAAACTCAACACTTTATGTTAAGTCATAAGGAGACATATTATGATTCGGTGTTCCCCACATGATGTATAAACTACATATTTGACTCTAAGGTAGATTTAAGGTGGAATCATTGAATTTTTATTAACACATTCTAACCGTTAAAAACATGGTTTTCATATCTTAAATTAGAGAGTTATTGGCTATATGAAATAACTACGTAATTGCCAACAGTTTCCCGTCATACGCCCTTTGATTTCTCAGTCAGCATTTTACATCTTTCTCAATCTAAGGATAGTAATCAGGTGATCAGTCGCATAGTGTCCTTTGTTGAATTGACCGTAAGAAGTAACCCAAATTCAGTATTATCACGTTTACACCACTCGACCTTGATTAAAGTGATCGACTGTATAAGTTTTGATGAAATATAAATGACTATCTTGAAGTAAATTTCGACGCTGACTTAAATCAGTAGGGAGGCAGTTAAATACCAGGTAGCATCTGTTTCTTCACAATATCGTGTTCTTATTAGTACTTCCATTGTGGACAAAATTTATTTTGATAAAGTCTCACAGTGTCTGTTATACAGTAATATCGACTGATGACCACGTTTCGAACACAATTTACTGCTGCTCATAATCATATCAAGTTACTCACACTACTTTCCAACTTCATTTATATGATTCCACTGTTTCTCATCTCTTGATTTGATTGGTAGTAATATTTTCCATATATCTGGTACTGGTGATGAGTCATTGCTAGTGCACGTGTTGGGTGTAGATTCTATGAACAAATATTTAATAATCAACCTCTCTCTCTGTCTCTTCACCATCCTACATTACTTTTTAGAATTTCAACTCTGTCCCACCTTATTGTGTGGTTGTGTATTAATCCATGCAGTGGAATTGCTGAGCTGTTTTCTAAACTGCTTGTCTTCTCGGGTCATTCATTCTAACCTTAGCTAAATTCTTATGTTCTGATAACCTCACTACTCCTGATCTACTAGTTTGACCTATGTAATTGATCTCACAGTCATTGCAAGGTATTTTGTAAATTATATTATTTTGTTTAATTGGGTCCACCGGGTCCTGTAACCTATGGAGCTTGTCCTATCTGAGTGAGTTTGTCGGTTTGAATGCCACCCTAATTCCTGCTTTATTGAGAATCCTACGTAGAGCCTCAGATGTCCCCTCCTCATATGGTAAAACTGTAGGTGAATTACATTCTTTCTTATTTATGTTATTATTATTAGCTTCACCATTATTTTTATTTTGCTTTTGATGTTTTTTGATATTACTAATGAATTTTATAGGATAGTTATTTAACACCAACGCCTCCTCTATTTGTTTCTTGATATACTACTTAGTGTTATTGCTTGGTTTGTTAGACGCTTAACTAGGCCTGTCTTCACAGATAATGAATTTTTTTTATTCCTTCACTTTCCCAGTGGAACATAAGGCTTCAAGATAGAGACTTGAAGTTTCAGTAGCAGTGGTGTTTATTTTTACGGGATGGGGTTGCTAGCCTCATGCCCAACCTTCCCTCTTCACTAGCCTTATTACTGGCTTAGTAAGGTAAGGGAATGCGTTAGGCGGGAATCGAAACCTGGACCACATGTGTGATCGGCGAGCATTCTATCACTGTGCCACGGACGAACAAATAATGGATGACATGAATTAAAGTCTAAATATCTATTGGAATGCGTTGACTTTTTATGAGCACTAGTGTGCAGTGTACCTTCTTCTGTTCGTTTTATTTTACAATCTAACGTCATAGCTAATTCTCCTTATTTATTTTCCGATTCAAATGTGAATTTTATTCCCTCTACTAGTGAGTTTATGTGTGTTAAGAAGTTCTGTTTTTAACACTTTGAAAGTGTCATCCACATATCTCCACCATATTTTTGGAGTAGGAATAAATGTATTAAAAGCAATATTTTCTCAGCTATCCATAAATATATCTGCTACGATAGGGGATATTGGTGATCCCATTGCTACACCTTTAGCTAAGGTTAGAATGAATGACCCCGAGAAGACAAGCAGTTTAGAAAACAGCTCAGCAATTCCACTGCATGGATTAATACACAACCACACAATAAGGTGGGACAGAGTTGAAATTCTAAAAAGTAATGTAGGATGGTGAAGAGACAGAGAGAGAGGTTGATTATTAAATATTTGTTCATAGAATCTACACCCAACACGTGCACTAGCAATGACTCATCACCAGTACCAGATATATGGAAAATATTACTACCAATCAAATCAAGAGATGAGAAACAGTGGAATCATATAAATGAAGTTGGAAAGTAGTGTGAGTAACTTGATATGATTATGAGCAGCAGTAAATTGTGTTCGAAACGTGGTCATCAGTCGATATTACTGTATAACAGACACTGTGAGACTTTATCAAAATAAATTTTATCCACGTCGGAATTATACTCAACCACAGTGCACAAGTTCTATTCTTATATCTTAATAGTACTCATCCATCAACTTATTAGTGACTGAAACAGAAACTGTTGGATGCGTGTATTATTATTCTTATTAATACTAATATTATTATTTGATGATTTTGGATGGTTAGAGGCAGTAAGCAGGAAGCCTTGGACCTAGGTTTCGTGCTAGTTAGCATTCACCAGTCAACAAGGCGTATCTGCAACCTTGAAGGAACTCATCTCCCTTCTGAGATTGGAACCCGCGTCACCCAGTGAGCACTGCTGTCAGAGACGTTACCGCTGAGCTATTCGGGCTCGAGATTGACTTCCTGTAGGACTGTAGTTGCAGATACGCCTTGCTGACTGGTGAGTGCCAACTAGCACAAAACCTAGGTACAAGGCTGGGCTTCCTGCTGATTGCCTTCAACCATCTAGTATCATCAGATCAATGTACAGCATGATGGCGAGCCACCTAGGATGGTCACCACATTGCAAACCTGACTGATAGAATTCAGTCTGCACCAAAGAAAGGACTAGATACATCACACTGGTTACTAGTGTCCAATCCAAGTATTATTATTATTATTCAGCTGCTGGATTAGAGTCCAGTGTATGGCACATGAAACCTAGTTTCTGTCATTTTGAAAAAATATGGTTAGATTTGTAGTCCATTGTAGCATTCATTTGAAAATAAGTATTCTGACTAAGAAAAGTAGACTTTATTTTATATTATTCAAATATGTTCCTAATTGACTTAAAATACTCAATTTTCATGAATGAATATTAGGAGAAGAAGAAAATACGAAGGCACTTAGCATAATAATCAGATTAGAATAAAGGTGGTGAGTATTTAAGGATGTAAACAAACAAAACAATTATTTCAGGTTTTGTGATATGACTTAGGGAACCACTGGAAACTAGGGGGTACTGGACAGCTTGTTATGTCCTAGTTTGGGGTTCTTCATACATCAGTCCACACACACTCACCAGGATTCGAATCTGCAGTCAAATTTGAAACAAATCACCTTACTTAGATGATTTGTTGGGGGAATGACTGATTACAAATATCTTCCTTTCAACAATAGACATCAGTTGCAAAATCAAGGGAAACCAGGAGGTAAGGAAAAAACTGTTTCGTCTGAGTGATTAGTAAGGGACAGCAACAAATTTATGTACTACTGAGCTCATATCCATCAAGTTCGATATGATGAACATCACCAGTGAACTTCATAAGCGCAATTTAATTAATTAATTAATTGATTAATTACAATAAGATCCTGAATGCGTTTTGTCATCTAGTCAATAGTTTGAATAGTTTTGGTCTCAAAAAGGAAAAAAATAACTTCCTATAGGTCGTAGGTACACTTTGCTGATAATTACCCGATGATCATTTCATGTGTATTTGATATATTATTCCGAAAATTCCTTTACCCACTGTGATTCAATGATCGGATTATTCTTATTCTTACATAATCTGACATATTGTTAACTGGAATATCAACGATTCTATATATTTAGGTTGGATAGTATGTAATTATGCACTTATTTCTTGAAATATTAGGGATTCTAAAGAATATCTAACTTAAAGTGAGTAAGGCAATTTCATCAGAACCAATATATCTTCAGAGATTCAGTATGTTGTGTATAAATCTTGAATGACAACATACAATGGCATTTATAGCAAGGTGTGAAGAAAAATACCTATGGATTATAAAATGTATAAAATCATGTCAAAATTTAAAAAGTCCTTAATAATGGGATCCTATATATGCGATGCATAGTAATGTCTTGATAAAATAGAGCTAAAAGCTGCAACTTCATTTGTGACAGAAGTAAGAACTCTACACTACTGTAGTTAGCCAGCTGCTTTGAGTAATACGCTAAATGATAACTCTAAACTATAGCAATCCAAAAGAAGGACTGAAATAAATGGACACAATGACCTTGATCAACCAATCAGAATAATCATTAGTAAATAGGCGGAATTATGGGCGCCATATACGAATTACATTGCAGATTTCATTCAAGGAATAAAATATGTAAATGTGGTGAAGTAATACATTTACACAGATATAAAGCCTCTATTAATGGGTATGTGAGCAGATGCCAAGACTGCTGTCGCAGAAAATCAGTTCGAAAAGATATTCAGTTGCTCTTAGATTGAATACCAATCAGTAATGGGTTTTGGGATTGTACGACACTTGATCGTAACGTCAATGTTTTACTACCGATTATTGGACATTTAGTGTTAGCAGGAACAACCATACACGCAGATCAATGGGGTAGTTATAGACAGTTGTGATCTCTGGGACTATATTCACAATGTCGCCAATCATAAAGATGAGTTTGTTAATCCTTTCGATGTGACACATACACACACAAAAATTCCATCGAAAGTTTATGGAGTCACTTAAAAAAGGAGGATCAGAACAATAAATTGGTCACGTAACAGTATGATATATAGTTATCTGGATGAATTCATGTACCTGATTCAGTTTGACCTATCACTCAGGAATCCTATGGGAAATTGGGACATATTGTCGGAACACAAACAACAACGCTACCCTGTATAACTACTTCATTTTTAACATAGCAATACTTTTCTATAAGACTTCTTTTTTTAAATTACGTGTTTTTATTTTGAACTCATGTGATTGGTTGACAGATATTCACCAAGGTCATTATAATGTGAATATGTTTTGGGTTGCTAATATTTAGAGTGACCGTCTAAATAAACGATTGAAGGGAAAAATTGAACTCAGCTAGAGTGGTACTTGAAATTAAAGTGTACTGGATAACAATTCCTTTCCAGTGGATGTCTATAAAGCTACCACTTGTTCGAGATAAACTGCTTTATTAATACTGGATGAAAAAGAAAATAAACACTAGAAAAACTGAGTGAAAAATGTTTTCAAGTGCACCAAATAAGTCTTGAAATATAATCGCTAGATTAAAAGGAGGTAATTCAGTACCCTTAAATTGTGTAGAAAAACGGCAATTCGAAAAAAGCGAATTACTTTAAATTTTCAAGTATTGGTTATTGTAGGGATTTTATTTGATTGGTTGAAGGACTTCTTCATGAGCTGAAATAGGTTAGAGGACCATTGGAAAACCTGCAGGGGG
Organism: Trichobilharzia szidati; assembly: GCA_944472155.2. Lineage (NCBI taxonomy): Eukaryota > Metazoa > Platyhelminthes > Trematoda > Strigeidida > Schistosomatidae > Trichobilharzia > Trichobilharzia szidati. The sequence continues at coordinate 85,951,009 of OX235272.1, forward strand.
TACTGGACAGCTGTTTCGTCAGCCTGATTTTGAGCTCTTCAGCAGTACGCACTCACCGCCTAGATTCGAACCCTGGACCTTTTGGTTATAAGGCGAGCTCGTATACCATTAAACCAATGGGATCCGATCCAGTGGCCCATGAATTCTAACTTCTGCCAATTTATGAACCCCGGTGGGTGCGTACTGATGATGAGTCCCAAACTGAGACGAAACAGCTGGCCAGTACTTCCAGCTGGTTTTCCAATGGTTCTCTAACTGATGTCAACTCATGATGAAATTCTGCAACCGCTTATTTCAAAATCAAAGTACTTTTTTTAAAACAAAGTACTAAGAGAAATAAGTACAAATTTTGTAATGATTTGATTGGATGTTTATATATTTACAAGGTCAGTATGGTAACTCAGGTGATTTTTATTCAAACACAAGGTCATTGCACCTGAGTTTTCTTTAATATAAATAAATAACCTATGAATAAATTAAGTGAATTCTATTAAATCAGTCGAATTAATCAATGTACATTGATCCATTGAATTATTTAGATAATTTAAAAAGTTCTATTTCAAGTGAAAATCAAAAGAATGAACTGTATCGTTTGTTTAAAGCATTGAAATGTCGTTTAGAAGATTTTGAAAGAATTTACAAGTTAAAACATTCTAATTGTCTATCATCTTCTGTTTGGTTCTTATTAACTGATTTAAATCTATCAAATCTTCAGCTAAAAATAATACCCGATGAAAATGTCTTTTCATCACTTCCATATCTTCGACGTTTATGGTTAAATAATAATAGAATTGAAAATTTGAACAACTGTTTAACAAAATGTGAACTTCTCATAGAATTAAGATTGGGATCGAATCAGTTATATACTATTTGTGGACAGTTATATAGATTGCATTGTCTTGAAATATTAGATTTATCTAATAATCATCTTGGCAATTTACAGGCAAGTTTATAAGTCCTAAATTTTTGAGAAACTTTTATTGTCACTGTTAGCATCTGTTAATTTTCTTAAGATATATGTATATTTTGAATGACTGTACAACAATATATTTGCGGATGTGTCTTGTTAATAAATCCGAAGAAAGATGAAATCGAATCAGGGACTCTTTCCTACTCCCTGCCCAACGATCAAACGTCAAAAAAAGCACAAATCTCACAGTGTATAGAGTTTACTAATGAAGTAGTGCGTCGGTGGCGTAGCGGTTAGGACGCTCGCCGACCATGCACATAGTCCGGGGTTCAATCCCCGGCCGGCGCACTCCTTTACCTCGCTAAGCCAGAACTAAAAGCTGATGAAGAGGAAAGGTTGGGCATGAGGCTAGCAACCCCATCCTGTAAAAATAAACACTGCTACAGAAACTTCAAGCCTCTAGTTTGAAGCCCAGTGTTCCACTGGGAACGTGAAGGAATTAAAAAAAATGAAGTAGAATCGGCTAAGGGAACTCTAAACTTTCTGGATTGTCTTGTAAGAAAGAAAAACAAACTGACGAGAAACTAAAGTTTACAATATACAGGAAACCGACACATTCCAACAAGTATTTGAATTTCCACTCAGATCATCCAATAAGAATGAAAATTTCAGTAGCTTTAAATCTCGTTAACAGAGCTAGAAACACTAGAACAGATAATGACGATATAGAGGATGAGATCTCCAATATAAAACAAATTTTGATTGGAAATCACTATCCGAAAAAGCTAATAAATAATATTACCAATAAAAGGGAGTGGAAGGGAAAACAGAAAATTGAAAAATCTTGGCTATCGACGATAGCCATTCCATTATTGAAAGGAGACAGCTGAACAACTTCAAAGACTATTTGCTTCATATAATATTAAAGTCTGTTTCAAGCTATCTAATTCTCTAGAGAAAGCGTTGGTGCATGTCAAGGATATGGTTCCCAAAATTTCACAAAACAATTGTGTCTATAGGATAAAGTGTTCAAAATATGAAGTTTGTTATATAGTGTAGAGCAGTAGACAGGTGAAGATCAGAGTGAATGAACATATATTGTACACTAAATGTCCACTTAGAAATGAAGTAGAATTAAAAATTCTAGAAAAAAGATCGGCTATAGCAATGCATGCGATAGACAGCGGATATAAGATCGATTTCGACAATGTCGAAATTCTTGTAAGAGGATTTCATTCACATAAAGAAAGGTTGACCTCTGAAGCCTTGCATATTTTAACCACATCGAATGCAGTGAATAGGAAAGAAGGGATAAACTTATCATCTATATGGCGGACTCTAATGAAGCAAAGCAGATGAGGCAGAAAAACAAATTCACTCCAATATTATGACCGTATTGTGAAATATTATCATGCCGAACATTTTCCATCCCTGTACCTACGATTAAATGACGACATTTTGTGGACTCTACTTCAAACTGTATCTACAAGTTCACCTGCAGTTGCTATGACACCTATATAGCTAGAACCAATAGAATGTTCCAATGTCGTCGAAAAAACATGTTCCAAAATGGTTACTAAATCATATAGAAAATCCCAACGCGATTAATCTGAATAGATATCCAGCATCATCCATTGCGAAACACTCATTAATGACAGGTCACAAAATCAGTGTTAATGACTGTTTCAAAATTATTTCACATAACTCTAATTCAAGGTTATTGAAGCACTTTAGATCAAGGACAAACAGCCTAAACTATGTGTACAGTCAAAACAATAGACTTCAATCTTCGCCTACCATGGACTACATGACCTATCTAAATATGATTGATCATTAGTATGTACTTTTGTTTTTTATATAACTGAGTCATGAACGTTGTTTTATTATTGTTAACCATGTTAGTTGTAAAGCGGTTGTAAAGAAACTACGAAATGACGATATCATCTCGCGAAATTTGTCTTCTAAATGCCTTATTGAAATATTATCATTGTATTGACGTGTTTTCCACATAACAAACAACGTACACACACACACACACTCATACAGACAAATACGCACATTCGACAATTTGACATTAGTCATTACAAATATGTGGTGACTGTTTACACTTTTCTGCTGGTACAAATATCTACCGATAAGTGACCTTCAAAAGAAATAGCTTCAATTTATGTAAAAAATTTTGACGATATATTTTGATGCTGGTTAATAAAATCCGAATAGTTTTGTTGTTGAAGAGGCTGTGGCTTACACAGTCTGTCTGTCTGTCTGTCTGTTTTCGACATAGAACTTTGCACATATGCGGAAAAATCTTGTTTTAATTTTTTCCTAAAGACTCTGGAATTATTTTAAATAATTTATAATGATTCAATCTGACTTGGTGTTCAAATTATTCGAGGAAATTCGTAACATCTAAGGTCTGGAGACTCATAATAGCTTAAAATTATACTAAAAAACATTAAACATTAGCAAAACTCTACTGTAAAGTGGAAATCAAGATAGGTTGGTTCCTTGTTAGCTTATTTTTAAAGAAACCTAACTTCTTGAGTTTACACTAATTTCATGTGGATAGTTTCAAGTGAAATGATTTGTTCCCATAGCAAATCAGTATCAACAAAAGGAACTACGCAAGGAAGGAACAATGAATAACTCTATCTTAAGTCTCCTTATCAACCCTCTGCCATTCAACCATTACGCTGAAACTAAATCCATCATCTTTTATGGTTTCTACTGTCCCTTATGCATAAACTTTCCAAGTGAACAACATTCTAATGTTCATCTGTGCTTTGGTTCTAGATCGATACTTACAAATTTCATTCTGAAGATACAGTCGATGAAGGTCATTATTCTTTGAAATAATTTAGTGGATAGTGATTAGTACTGGAATCTGGGATATGCATTTCGTCTTATTTGGGACTCGTCATCTGGATGCACCTACACTCTCTAGTGGATGGTGTGGTTATCACTGAGACTCGAATTCAGAACACGTCGTTTCAGACATCAAAGCGTTATCCACTAGGCCACTTGGGACACAGGTCCCATTAGATATAAAGACTTAAGTTTCTACATGTCTTTATTACATGTCTGATTTTATTTCTCTCACCCTACTTATTGATTTATAGAGCTTATTTCCCCTCACCCACTTATGACCCTTGAAATCCTATTGGTTACTGACTGTTTTGATTTGTCAATGTAATTAGTGTCTCTCATGGTCATTTAAAGCATATATATATATATATATATAAAAGCTCTTTCAATTATTTCGCTGTTGATACGAGGTAGTAGAAGCTGTCCACGTCAACACTCAGTCTTTTCTTCTAGCTTCGTGTTTTCGCTAGTCACCATCCACCAAGATTACTTCAAGTTAATCCTCAGACTTAGCCAAACCATACTCACAAGGAGTCTGTTTGTCAACAGAGGCCGGATATTACGGTCCAATCAGCCAGTGGGAAAATCAAAATGGAATTTCAAGTATCTATTCTTTCTGTGAGAACAACAATGGAAGATGGTACTGAAACACCATGGGTAGTCAGAAGTTTGATAAACAAGATACACTGAATTCCCACCAGGCAAATGAATAGTAATACGGTGACAGTAACATTTGACGCATACCTGTGATTCATACAGCATGAAATGGTAAGTTTTCAGGTTTCAAGAATCCGAATTCAAAATGTAGGAGATGTTGACAGATTCCTCACTTTCACTGGCCATCCAAATAATATCTAATCATAATAAAAATCACTATGCAGCCGAATAATTTATTTACCCAACTTCATTTTCTTTATAAAGTTGAACGAGTTAAGTCTGTTTCAGTTTGATAATCTGTGTCATCAAATGAAACGAGTTCGTCGCTAATTTGCTTTGTATATGTCGCCATCTGATATGATAGCGTTGACAGTTGATACTGTGGTGTGTGCTACTCATAAGACTTATCAGTAGTATATAAAGAGACGTTCACTGGCGTACAAATATCAAACTCTACTTGAACTTGGATTTCAAGGGAGATTCTGCAAGCGATATATTCTCAAGAGAAGGATCACATCATCTCTGGAAAGAACATTCTTTGCAGCAAGGCTAAGAATAGTGTTCTCCAGTCGCCCAGTGATCTGCAGACGCCTTAAGGACAAGATCCCGAATCTCACCACTTCTATGTGCATATATCAGTTCATCTGCTACTGTTGTGGAGCTAGCCACGTACATCGGTCGTTCGACGCACATCCTCTCCGCGAGAATTCAAGAAAACTGTCCAGTATGGTCGCGAAAAAGCAATAGTGGTGCTAAAAGGAGTGGGTTAATTGAACACCTGGTTAACACTGATCATTCCATCTCAAGAAACACCTCCTGCTTCAAAGTGATCTACAGAGTCAAGAATAACCTTCCAAAGGCAATACAGTTTCGTCTTCTTTGTATCGCTGAAGCTGTGGCCATTCACATAGAAAAAGCGGAGCTGTGCATACGAAAGAGGATTACTCAACCACTTCTTCTATCATGGTAACATTTTTGTTGATTTTTGATGGCTGATTTTTATTTGTTTGCATCTTTCTATAATCGCTAATAATTCTTGCATTCATTTAGAACTCTGACGTGATTTCGTATTCTATACTTTGTTCCTATGTGTATCCTGAGTACTACTCGATCATCAAACTATTTATATTATTACATAACTTCTTTTTAATAACTGTTTGTGACAACTCATCAACTTCGTTACTAAACTAGTTTCATTAACACCCAATTTTCTTGACGGTTTTTGTATTACGTAACTTCCTCCACCCAAAACTTACTAATTTTCACCGGTTTAGTTAAAATAACCATAACCAATCGTATTTTTTGTTTGACAAACTTAGTGTACACATGCATATAAAATAATCTATAAATATTTGTGATTGTACAGCTAAGCAAATGAATTCGCCGCTGAAAAGAGACTTTTCTCTGAACTACGTGGTTTGTCTTCATTGAAAATCAGATAGCATGGATATAGATTTGATGTCAGAGAGAGCAGATGATTCGGCGTTGCGGAGATAGATGGGAAACGTGAAAGGAATACAAAGAAACACTATATGAAGGAAGGCCAGAAGTACCACAATACGGAAGATCTGCGCAAATGTTGCGTTGAAGATTAGGTGTACATAATTTGGCTAAATAGAGATACCAAACTGCAAATAAACACTCTTTTACCAAGTCTCTCGTCTTCTACCACTACAATATGACCGAATGTACTTAAGTGTGGGTATAACTCAATGAACAACTCAACAGAAATGCTAAATACACCTATTCGTCCTCCTTATTGTCTGCTTCACTGAGCCACGTAAATATCAAAAGACAAAAACTGGCCAGTGACTGTTAGGATACGATTTTACCAAGAAAAAGCACGTCATATTCACATATTTTCAACCACCTTAAAATCCGCCTAGAACAGCGAAAATAGATTTTTGTGATTGGTAGGCGATTTGGCTTAGTCGACGAATCATATAATGAACCATAAGATGATTACTATTTTAAACCGATTCTTATCATCCGGATAAACAACAGCCATATAAAACTGTAAATACATACGAATTTTGACTTAAATATTGTCTTGTATGTGGTTTTAAGAACTAAGAAGTTCTCTACACTACTACTCACTATTTTAGGAAGTTGAAAAAGAATTATCGAGAATGCATTTTCTACGTGAACTAAATTTACTCGGTAATTCTATTGTTCTACAACCTGATTTTAAATATCGTCTGTTAACTATACTACCAACGATAACCGTATTGAATAAGCATGAAATTTTACCAGGTCAGGTAAATCGGATCAATTCAAAGAGAAATCATTATTTAGAAGATCATAGAGAATTGAACAAGAAGTAAGTTTCTGTTGTATATATTCTCTAAGATGTTTATTTATTCATTTTTCTAACTATTGCGTAGGTTAATTTAAATGATAGAATGTGAGAAGATAAGTCAACAAGATGAGACATTTTTTCGTAACTTCCCTTAAGTTTTGAATCTGACCGATTAACTGGCGTTGTTAATGATTCTCAGGATTGTACTTAGCTCGATAATGATAAGGATATAATCCATGTAGCGCTTGTAAACTCTGAACTGAATAATAGTCAGTTGAGGGTTATTAGATTCCAGGTACTCCATGAAGCGAATGGTGAATAATGGACTAAATGGAAGACCAACTGCTACTCCATGTTTTGTGTAACAGCTTAAGGAACAAACTACCGTTCATCAATATCGATATCAATAATGCAAATTAAGGCTTCAGAGAAGAAAAATGCTGCTGACGAATGCTCCTTTTGGCCGACTAAAGTTCAATAGCATGGCGGATTTCATCATGAGCTGACATCAGTTAGAGAAAAGCTGGGAGTACTGGACAGCTGATTCGTCCTAGTTTGGGACTCTTCACAGCACGCACCCACCGGGATTTGAACCCAGGGCCTTCTGGTTACAAGGTGAGCTCGTAGACCATTGAGCCACTGGGACCCAATCCAGTGGTCCCTGAATTCTAACTTCTGCCAATTCACGGCATAGCGCGACCATTTCGCAAAGTCTTCTTCTATGAGTTACTTCCTCATCTTCAACCTGCTGTATCCTACTGGTCACGGCTTCCCACTAGAACCCCAGGTTAACTGCCTGAATAGGGCCAGTCACTAGTGAGCATCAGATTAATTTTCAAGTATTGGTTTTGTAGGGATTTTGTTTGATTGCATGGAGGATTTCATCATGAGCTGACATCAGTTAAAGAACCACCGGAAAACCTGGGAAAATTAAAGTTTAATCGTCAGCAGAAATGATTGTAATGCTTGGAAGAGAATGTATGGAAAGTTTTGATGCCCCAGATTTACCAAGAGTTTCACAAATATTTCTAAGCATATTCATCAGATCTTTCTGTAGCTACTATTGATTAAATGTATCGTGAGAGCTGGCTGCAAGTCAGAGTTGTAGACAACAATTTGCGTCAACGTTCACGTCCACACCCAGGGTCATGAGAAAACAATAACAAAGCTTAACCTTGAGAAAATCACCATCCAATCACAGCGGAGTTAACTTGTGGAAATATGATTCGCAGATATGAGGCTTAACTTTCTAAGAAACAGCCACAAAGAGATAACAGAATAACCTTCAGCAAGAAAATAACCAATCAGAAGAGGTTACTTTCCGCTAACAATGATGCTAATAATAATGCACATAAAAAGCTATAAATACCTCTTGATTTTCTCAATAAACAATCTATTACCGGGCTCTTTTCTTCTGTCACTACAAATGAAACCCTTGAGGTAATAAGTGAAGTGTTTTTAATGCATTCATGTCAATGAGAATACAGAAAGACTATTAATTTATCAGTAAGCTTATTACGCTGACAGATCGACATAGTTCTTTGCAAAGAGCTGTATTAGTTCAGAATATCACAACTAATATTTAAGGTAGAAGTAAACCGAAAAATTAACAGTTGTAATCATCAAAAGACAAAGAAAAACTCCGTAACGATCAAAACCAACGTGTTGTGGTCTGAACGCAGAAAATCAATCTTTGTGGTCCATTGTATAGCAGTCCAAGACTTCGTCAAGCAATTCACAGTTACAGAATACCCCCATGACAACAAAAGAACAGTTATTTGTGATGAAATCTGTGAAACTATTCAACCCCAGTAATGCATCAAAACGCAAAATTACCTCATTAATGCTACTAGACAGCTATACAAATCCACTAGTTTCTTGAGTACAAAACAATTAGTGAATGGAGCAAAAAACGACTTGACCAAAAATCATCTGTAAGAATTGCCTAAGAATCAAATAGAATATGGTGAACAAGGTGGGACGAAAAACTCTGTAAGCAAGAATCACACACTGAACAGTTCTCGTGGATAGTTCAAAGTCAGAATCATCTTGGCTCACTCAAACAAAATTACAATTGTAAAAACAACACATTATCAATATCCTCACAAGACCACAAAGAGAAGTATTAAAATCAGAGATTAAACAGGGATAAAGACAAACTAATGAGGATTAAGTCAGCAGATGATATGCAAACGTTAGAACATTAATATATAGTCTAGGAGAAAAATGGGTAGTAATGACAAAGTTAATTGGAATATTTAAATAATTAGCAACATTGTAATTAGATCGTTCAGGAAAGACCTGCTCTACAAACTCCATACAACCAACTCCTATGGTACCTAGTAAAAATATCTGCATCACTGGAACTGAATCAAATCACCAATTATTTCCTATCTGATTCTCGGTTCGGATTATATATCTTTGATGAGAAATTTTCGCTAGTCAAAGTTATATTGTAACGACAGAACACAAGGGCCAGGCAACAGATTGTTTATTGAGAAAATCATGAGATATTTATACATTTTTATGTACATTATTGTTCGTTATTATTGGCAGAGAAACAGCGTCTTCTGATTGGTTGTTTTCTCGCTGGAAGTTAATCTGTCATCTCTTTGTGGCCATTTCTTTGACGGTCAGACTATATATCTGCGAATCGTATTTGCACACGCTAAGTCTGCTGTTAAGTTCATCTAGGTTAGACTTTGTTATTGCTTTATCTCGTGATCCCGATTCGGGACTTAGTCATTCACGTAAATTGTTGTTTACAGTTTTGGCTAGCAGACAGCTCTCACCACAATATTAGTTGGTTAGACCAGTGTCATTGGAGTTTCATTGGTATATGTCATCCAATCGGAATGAACTTTTCATATTTTTAACTTACAATTTATTGGTCATTCACAGTAGGTGTACAGTTAGATTGCCTTTCTCCTAAAGCAATGAAATTCTGCCTTCTTAGTCAATCTCCTATTTCTCCTCACTGTGGGAACAGTATTCGATTGATCAGTCTTATTTTGTTGTTGTGTTGAATAAACAGTTAGGAGAAGGAGCCCAGATCCAGTTTTATTCTCTGACACACAACACATTCTCTAACTTATCTTGTTATTATTATCATTTATTTATTTTATTATTCCCTAGGGTTCCTAGTAGAACGTAGGGATTCAACAGAACAACTCCATTTTATTCTATTCTCTTCAAGTGGCTCCACGATTACCCATAGTTCCTCACCTCCTACTCACACGATCTCCTCCACGCCAAACTCGAAACAAGCCTAACTCATAGTTTTCCATTCGAGTTCTCCTCGGAAGTCTGGCATGTGATGTCACTTGATTATCTCCTCAGCGTGTGTGTGATAGATTTCCATCTTCTTCTGCATATTTGCTGAACTATAGGTCCTTGAATGGTTTGTTCCTGGCCAGAATTTCTTGTTGCTAATTCTTTCTGGCCTTCCATCTGATCTTCAGTGTGGAGACAGAGAAGGTATTTGTTGATAAAAGTTGGTAGCCTGTTAAAAGTGTTTACCTATCACTGATGATATTCTTAATTGTGGTCGATTGAATTACGCGTCAGACTGCGCTTGGGAGCGAGGAGACAGGAATACACTGGACCTCCGATAAGAAGACTCTAGAAGATCTGGACTTCGAAGATGATGTAACTGGTGTCACACAAACTCAAGGACTTGCAGGTGAAAACCAACAAAATAACTGAATAGGCGGGTGGCGATGACAGGACTGCAGGTGAACATAAAGAAGACAGAGGTGATGATGATAACCAACGGCAAAAATAACGAAAACAAGCACCAATCACTATCAGTAGAAGAGATTAGGCAGGGGTGACTTCCTTCACTTATCCGGCTGGGAAGCACGGCTTCAACCACAGACAGTCAGAACGGATGGAGATGTCAAAGCCAGTCGGAATCGGAAAGGCAAGATACGCCTTCTTCAACCTGAAACCAGTTTCCAACAAGTTACAGACTTTTATCAACACACGCTTACCTTCGTAGGCTGGCTCCATAATGAAGATCAAATGACCAGCCGGCCTGACAGAAAGAATTAGCAATAAGAAACTCTGGCTGGAATCAAACCAACCGAGAGCCGTTCGCTCAGCAAATATGTAGAAAATTGGAGGAGGATCGGGCATACGTAGAGGAGGCCGTCGAATGCCATCGCACGTAATGCAGGCCCCTGCTAGTGTGAAATCTCAATGGGAAGCGACGAGTGGGTCATCAGTGCAAGGGTGACATGGAGGAGATGAGAGATTATGGTCAATCGTGGGGCCGGCTGAAGAGGACACCAGAGAATAGAACGAAGTGGAGATGTGTTGTTGCATCCCTATATTCCACTCGGAACCCAAGGGAACAATAATAATAATAATATCTCATAAGCTCTATAGTATAATGAAATATTCAAAATGAGTTGTATAACAACAAAACATTTAGATCTTAAGTTACCTCTGTGTCACAACCCTAGCGTCATGTTATAATACCAAGGCATTTATTTAATTAGGTTACTCACCTTTTATCATCCATCCACAGGCAGTACTTGAAACCATGAACAAACAAAGGATTCACTGGGGATAAACAAAGGTGTGTAACTCAGTGATAATACTTGAGATCTCAGTACCAAGCTACTGAAATCTTCTCCTCCTAATTACAGAAGATTCACCTTGCTGATGCGTAGCGAAACAAACACGAAACTTAAACTCAAAGATAAATTTTAAAGAGCAGGTTATTCTTGTGTCACTTAGTTGTGTAATTGTGCAATTGATTGACAGATTTCTATGTGAACTTAAGAATTAGGCAATCAAGTTAATTACTAATTTAGATTATGGGGATTTGGGTTGATTTTAATGGAGATTTCATTACGAACCAACATTATTGAAAACCATGGAGTACTACTAGATAGCCGTCTCATCCAAGTGAGGGACGAATATAAATATCAATCTCCAGCTCATTGACAGCTACTGGTTGGGTTTCCAGAAGCTGTACTGAGAGTCGTGGTCAGTGGAGTCCATGACGCCAAGGTGGAGAAGTGGACTCTGACTGACGCCATCGATCGAGGGTAGGCGTATGACACAAAATGACAAGGTTAGAATTCAAGAGTCATTGAATTCCATGCCAAATGGGAGAATGATGAACCATCCTGCTCCCGTAGCCTGTAGGTTCCAGGGTCGATCCCTAGCAGGTAGTGGATGCACACTTCTGAAGAGTTTCAAACTAGGATGAAATTAATAGTTTGTCTTTAACAGTTTCAGAAAGATAATTATCAGATTTTATACCAGCAATAAGTATTAATTTCTAGAGTAGTAAACCATTCTATAGACGTATGAACTTTAGGCAGGGTGAATAAATGAAAAAAGCTCTATTCACAAATAAGTACAATACCTTGTTTATTATAGTACTAACTAAACGCGACGTGGGCGTTAAATAAAAAAAAGTAAAAAATGATTGGCTGTCTGTCAGTTGAACTTATCACAAACTAACTGCTGATTGGTAAATTCCAGATTACATTTGTCTAGTCCACTTACAAAATTGGTATTGACCAGTCTTTAGTTGAAAGTGCATTCGTAGTAATCTTTTGTTAAAAGCAATGATATTGTAATCATTGTGCTCGATATTGTTTGTTAATCTATCTAACTTCTGACTCAATTATTTTACACCGTCTATAACAGCATTTGAATCTTCGTCTATAAACCTTATTTTTTCCATTCAAATCAAATATGTCGCAACAGACTACTCAGTAAGCGAAACAAAAAATTATTACTTGTAATTATGTAAATATGAATTTTGACTAACTGAATGACTTTTCAACGAAGAATTTAACACAAAAGCGAAATAGTTCAAAACTGCCACTCACTGTGAAGCACAAATATACGCGAGGAAGAATAATTACATGAAGCGTAATGAGCATCTAATGAATCTAGGAGTTCATGAAGGGTGTAATCATATGCACCACTGAGACCAATCTCGAGTCATATCTCAAAAAGTCACCAGCCTTTAATTGTTAGCGTCTCAAGGACCACAATCTGATAGTCGAAGATTTCATATATTGGTGCAATTTTATGATTTGACCACCACTAACCTAATCTTATGTCGGTTAGCACTCCTCGATGAGGGAGCTGAGGGCTTGGTATGCGTAATAAATGTCATTACCGTCTCAAGCGATGCAACTTCTCAACTTCATTAACTGAATTTTGATATCCCCAAATTTAATCCTAATTTTCAAGCTGAACTGATAAATTCACCAGAGGACCGTATGATTCATAAATGTAAGACATTGGTATTACTATTTCCATGGGTTGGTTAGGTATCTTTATAACTTGAGTCTTCTTCACGCTACCAGCTTCTTCTGCCAATTTGTTGGTTATCATCTGCAGATCTTCGAGTTTGTGTGACGGGCATAAATCACCCGCGAAATCAAGACCTTCTAGCGTCTTATTATCGGTCAAATTAATTCTTGTCTTCTCACTCCCAACATACGGTGTGCGCATAATCCAGTGTATCACAACTATGAATATCATCGGTGATAGTAGGCGACCTTGTCTTACTTCCGTCTTCACTTCAAAGACGAGTACAACATAGGGCTTCAACAACACATCTACACTTTCTCCTATTTTCTACTATCCTTTACAGCTTACCTCACGATTTGCCGCAATCTCTCTTCTCCTTCAAGTCACCCTCGCACTGACGACCCACTTGTCGCTTCCCATTGGGATTCTACTCGAGCGATGGTCTGCATTGCGCCCTACGTCATTCGACGATCTCCTCAATGAATACTCCACCCATCTCCATTTTATCCTACATATTTGTTGAGAGGCCGGCTCTTCGTTGGTTTCTTCCCATGGCCGGCCGGCCAGCCATTTAACCTTCAGTATGGAGCCAGCCAGCGAAGTGGGTAGCCGTTGATAAGAGTCTGTGGCAGACTGTTGGAAATCCTTTTCGTAACTCACGCACAGTGCAAGTTTCTTACCCGTATAGAAGAACTGACTGACTGACTCACTTCACATTTGTGTTGAATAGAATCCGAATCTTGTTCTTTATTCTGAGGCGGAGTGAGGAAGATTCCCAGACTGGTTTCAGGTTGATGAAGACGCATCTTGCCTTTCCGATTCTGACTGGAGCTGACATCTTCATCCGCGGTATGCGCTTGTGGTTGAAACCGTGCTTTTTGGCCAGATGATTGAGGGACGTAACCTCTGTTAAATTTCCCTTGTTGATGGTGATTGGTGCTGATTGTTGTTGTTGTTGCGGTTCGTTGGTTATTTTCATCACTTCCATCTTCTTAATGTTCACCTGGAGTCCTGTCTTCGCTGCCGGCCTCGCCTCTTCAGTCAGTTTTCGCCTACCCTTAAGTCTTTGAGTTTGTGTAACATCAGAAATATGTCATCTGCGAAATTCAGATCTTCTAGAGTTTTCTTATCGGTGGTCCAGCGTATTCCTGTCTCCTCGCTTCCCACAATCTGAAGCATAATCCAGTCCACCACAGTTAAGAATATCATCGGTGATAATCGGCAGCCAGCCTTGCTATACTTCTGTATACACTTCGAATGCCTCATTGAGTGAGTTTTCCGTTGAGGATCACCTGACACGTGGCATTGTCATATAGCTGTTGGATGAATTTGACTGCATTATAGAGCAATATTATTGTTAATCAGCTTGTTGGTCAAACAGTTCAAATAGTTTTGACTTTCATTTTATTTAAAGTCTTCTGAAAACCAAAATACATTTATTAATTTAACGAATTTACAAATATGTTAATACTTCCCCTTTTTACAGGAAAAGAAATACAATCATTCAGGTAGATATTAACAAAGAAACTGAAAAGCCTGATATCATTCCAGCCGAAGAAGCTGAATCATTCGAAGAAAATCTCAATAAACGTTTCCAACAGAAGTGTATTACTCAATTCAAGTGTCTTGACTGGTCGACAATACCAAACAGTGAAATGAAACGATTAGGTAAAGAAATACAACCACCTAAAAACCTCTTAATTCGATTACAGTTGTAACTAACATTTTAATGTCAACAATTGTGCTTGTAAACAATTATTATTATTACTTCCTTGGGTTTCAAGTGCAGTGAAGCGTTTTGACAGCATATAAATGTTTCATCCTTTTTTCACAGTCATTTTTAGCAATTTCAAAAATTCTCCATAAGCTCGCATCTCCTCGTATGACCTCCTCCATGCCACCATGCTCCACTAGCCGTTTCTCATTCGGGTTCTATTCAAGGACGTGTCGCACGATATCACTCCATGGTCTACTCAAAGCGTGTCGGATCTATCTCCATTTTCTTCTACATGTTTCTGAGCAATAGGTTCTTGATTGGTTCGCTCCCAGCCAGAGGTTTTTGCACTAATTCCTTCGGTCACCTGATCTTCAGTATGTAGCGAAGGCGGTAGCAGGTGATAAACGCCCGCAGTAGCCTGTTTAAAATGCTTCTTGTGAGAGTGAAGTCTATGAACCACTGTAGAACGACTGTCTTGATATTTGTGCTGAAAATCCATAGTTTGTTGTTCATGCTTAGTGCAGTAGATTTCCTAGAGTAATGAAGGTTTGTCTTGCTTTCCCGATCATTGGCTTTGACGTCCTCATCCGTGCTGTCTTTAGTTGAAACGATGATGTCTAGATAAGTGAACGGGGTAACTGCTGTTACGAGTGGAACTACAACCTAGTAGACTATGAGCGAGTAATAACTTAACGCGCTGGCTAATCTGTCCTAATCGCACCACAACCACAACGATAACAATAACACCATCCACACGCAAAATCAGATGCAAAGACTGGACGTTGATATGAGAGCTTATACTGTCTCAAACAACAACAGTCAAAAAAGATTGACAGCGCTTGTATATATATATGCTTAAAACGACCTTGACATGCACTAACGTGATTGATTAATTCAGAGAGTTAACAAGCAGTGGGATTTCAAAGGTCATAAGTAAGGTGAGAAAAAATCGGATCATAAATCAACAAGTGTGATGAGAGAAATACAGATAGATATGTGAAAATGAAATGTAGAGAATTAGGTCTATATATCAGGTGCCTTCGAATTTCTCACGTTGATGGGCGTTATTGGTTATTTGACTCAATTTCTGATCTTTAACGAAATACTCAAGCTTAAACCAAGTAGAATAATGGATTTAAAACATTATTCTACTTATAAGTAACTTCAAAAATATGAAGAAGAATTACAATTACCCAGTGTAACTCTAATAGAAAGACAACTATCAAGTGCGTATATTTGTCAAGAAACGGTTTTGCAGATCTGTGATAACTGAATGTTACTCCCCACAACTCACTGAAGTTGTGAATAAATTTCACACAGCCGGTTCTTTTTATTATTCTGAATCAAGAAAGAACGAAAATATTCGCAGATAGAAAGTATAAGCAACATAATTTCACCGATGATTTAAGTAAACAATTATTTAGTGTTAAAAGAGTAACTATTTATACAGTAATTAGACAAGAGCAGTAGAGTTCAGATTTCTCTTAGAAACAAGGATGGACTAACGACAAAATACAAGACAGAACAACAGAGTTAATTTAAACATATAATGGTATGGTGTTCAGGAGAGTGGTGGTGGGAGTGAATAGTGAAGTAAAATTATAAAATAGATGAAATAATTCAATTTAGTAGATTTTGAACTTTAATAGTGAATTCAACTCGGTGAGTGGAAATCGAAATCAAGATTGAGTGGAATGTTATGCAACAGATCAAAATACAAAAGCACACGAACAAAACAACTACAATTACCAGGGTAATGAGAAATTAGTGACGGAGGTTGGATCGAAGTCTTCTGATTGCAATGGATTCTGCAAACCGAAGTATAACCATGGTTTCATTTGTATGCTGATTGTTTTGAAAGCCTGACTGATTTCCAGTGTATATCCGGTGACTGGCGATTCCGCTTGAGAACACTTTGCTACCTTCCATACGGAGAATTTCAGGGATATGCTGGGAGAATCTGATAGACGCTCTCCAGTCAGTCTTTCCTATGTACTTGCTACAGTAAGTGCAGTTGGAATTGACATGAGCAGGATACTTATCTACTTTTGACTGCTTTAACGAGCATACTGTGTTGTAAAGTGGAATGAGTCTAGCGGTAGGAAATGTTCTTTTCAATGCATATGAAAATGCAATTTGAATAAATGACTACTATAATATTATCAGAAGTATGACGACATTTAGTTAAGCCGATCATCTTGGTAGCGAGACTTTCATTATCGAATATCGAGACCTGGAGAACATGAAATCATTCCTTACAGTTAAATTGTCTTTAGTACTGTTAAATTCACAAATGTTTGTATGAAGGAATTTGATTAGTTTTAGGTTAGACCACGCACCGATATCAGTCAGAGAACCACTAAAGACGAAGGAGTACTGGACAGTAATCTAGTCTTATTCTCGAACTCGCTATGAGCACACACACATATATTCTCATTGAGGACCGAATCCAAGACCTTCAGGTTACTAGGCAAGCCACCGGAAAGGAATCCGATGACCCGTGAATTTCAATTCCCGTCAATTCATAATTTATAGCGTCGTCATCAGTCAAAGTCATCAGGGAGCATTTATTCTTGGCGCTGGCTTAAATAATAAAATTATTAATGCATATGACAGCATAAAATGGAAGTCAGGGATATAGAATAGTTTTCATAGTAAGTCTTATTACACATTCACACACACACCGCAATTTGTGTTGGATTGAAAAAATAGAGAGAAATTGTTGCTTAGTTAGATAATGTCTAGAAGGATAATAAAAGCTTCGTATGTACTGAACAATGAAGCTCAGAGAATAAAACGACACTAAAGATAGTAATGTGCTGCTAGGATAAGAACAGCATTAATGGTCCTCAAACCATAGTAATTCTCATCATTTTCACCAATATATGAATACTCTGAGAGAGATTCAATCAAAACTTGTTGTCTTCTAGCTCCTTGCAAATTATGTGGATAGATTATAGTCACTGAATGGATGGTTTCAACGCAGAAATTTGCACAGATGTGCACCAGTACGAATTGCAACACATCCTTCCTGAAACACCAAAAGGAAGAGAACAGAGTAAAGAGAGATTAAAAAGAGAGAGATAAGAAACAGAAATATGAGGCAAAATGAATGGTAATATGGAAGAACAACAGACTTTGATTGAATATGATAGATCACAAAGAGTGAATGAATCTGTAGCAGCCATTGAGAACGATTTTCAGCCATATCACCAGTTGTCTCCGGCTATTCATCCTTAGAATCACAAGAGTTCCAACCATACAGTCTGCACCTCCCTATGTGGCTAACTCAAACTAACTGTCTAGGATTTCATGGACTGATGCCTAGTTTCTATTTGAACCATGCTAGCTCTTTCTCAACCTGATCCAACCTATATAAGCTAACATTACTCGTCGAGAAAGGTGATGGCTAGGCATGCGTAACACACGTCCTAACCATCTCAATCGATGTAACTTCACAACTTTGTCGATTGATTCCCCCTCCTTACATAGCACTCGACTGACGCCTAACCTCAATATCACTCACCTCGCTATACCACTTAACACAGGAGATAAAACGCAGACACCTATGATCAAAGACAACTAGCCAGGCTTTTCATGTATTCCAATTTCAATGGCCATGTTTCACAGCCATAGTGGAGGACAGATCGGACTGCTGAGCAGTATACACGGCCTTTGGTCGACAGCAAGCCGGATATCATGTCTATGCAAGAGATGACGTAATCTGGTTTATGCCAAACGAATCTTCTCTATCTGTGCTGAGATTTCGTCAGCTATCAACCCGCTGGCGTTGGCTGATGCAACATCCTAAATAAGTAAAGCGTTCGAACAAACTCCACTTTTCACTCCCTATCTTTAAGCTAGGAGTCAAAATCCAAAGTATGTCCTTAACGACAGAATGCAAGAGCAAGGCAATAGATCGTTTATTGAGAAAATCAACAGATATTTATAGATTTTTATGTACATTATTATTCGTCATTGTTAGCAGAGCAGCAAAGTCTTCTGACTGGTTGATTTCCAGCTGAAGGTTATTCTGTTATCTCTTTGTTGCCTTTTCTTAGACAGTCCGGTGATATATCTGCGAATCGTATCCGTCCACGCTAAGTCTGCTGTGATTGGTTGTTGAGTTCCTCAAGGTTAGGCTTTGTTCTCTGTTTTTCTCATGACCAAGATTTGGGACGTGTACATTGACGTAAATTGTTGGCTACAATTTTGGCTTGCAGACAGCTCTCACCACATGTTGAGCATCAGAGTCATAAATAAATTCTTTAGCTGACTTTTGGACGGAATCAATTTTGTCAGTACAGGAATGACTACGTAACTGAAAAAAGTTTATTATCGAGTGTTGGTTTGTAGAGATTTAATTGATTTCCAAGTACATCACTAGCCGACTTGATGACAGATAGAGAACAACTGTAGAAACCATTGAGTACTGTCAAATGTTCCGTTATGGTTCGGGTAACTTCAACAGTAGATTCTGTCCAAGTGACCGATACATCCATGGGTTTTCTTCATAACCTGTAGGTCTTGGGTTGGATCCCCAGTGAAGTCGGTGGTACGGACTGGCGAGGAGTCCAAGACTCGGACGAAACAGCTGCCCTGTACTCCCTGGTGTTCAGCTGTTTTGATAGCAACAACTGGACCTGTTCAAAACTGAGGAATATGATTTAATATCCCATCACCAAAATATCTTGATCAGGAGAATGCTGGATTTCAGTTTATTCTTCATGTCACTTCAGTGTACAACCATATATATCACTGATCCCTCGAATACTTTGACGTAGGATTTTAAGACAGTGACTAAACTATGCGACTCGACTTATAATTATTGAAAAAGCCAAAAGCATGCTCTGCTACAAGCTTTAATAGGACACATGTGATTGTGTGCATGTGGCCACACATACTAGGGAGAAGTGTTCGCACTTTGTGCATGTCGGTTGATGAACATATACCCGAATGATTAGAAAACCGAATGAACTGCAAACTGTCGATAAACGTAGGTGATTGGTAGACTATCAACTTCGTCTATACCTAAACACTTAAGTGATATCAAAACAGTTTGGGGACACTTTCTGAAATGCGTGCAGATGGTAGCTATTCCTAAACTTATGGTCCACCCTCTGTATGTACAAAAACAATTTATTATTACTCTTAACCTACCCCGAAAATCCTTGACTGAGCATATTGCCGAATGTAGTGTTACACTTGTTTTTAAGTCTTTCATCGTTTCGTTTATTTAGACTGACCCCTTCGTTTTTCATTTAGATTGATTTGACAGGTATTGCGTATTATGGTAATTATGGATTACTAAAACGCAAACTTAGTAAATCATAGACGCTACACAAATTCTGTTAATAGTTTGTACAAGGGTTGGAATAATGCTCAGATCGAAATGGGTGGTGGTTATCTTCAAGAGCCAACCGATCCCCCCCCCCAACTCGCCAAGACTTTGTTCCAGTAGGCAGTGTGAGCAGCATCCTCATGGTTGCCAGTGTCTGGAATAATATAATAAAACAATGGTTATCCTCAAAGATTCATTAACAAATATGGAAGATCTGAAGGCTCAAATATCAAACAAATCACAGTTGAAGAAAAAGCGTGTCTTCAATCAACTAGGTTTTAAACGTGAAAACATTGCCGCAATGGTCAACAGAAGACTGAGTACGTCATTAGCCAGAGCTTATCCTGCAGCTAAGTAGGTTTCCGTCCATCGAACAACATGCTCTTTGATGCAGTCAAAAGTCGACAGATACCCTTCTCATGTTAACTCCAACTGTGTATACATATTCACGGGAGAACAGAAAGAAGGGCACACCTCCGATTTTCTGAACATGTGCCGAAAAGCCTACGTCTCAAGGCAACAAACTCTTATAATAACGCTATTACTAGACATCTCCTCGATATGGGTCATGAGTTGGAAATCGCGAAATCCTTTGAAATTATCAATAGACAAAGGAGCCTGGATTCTCCTCTAGTTTGCCGAAGCAATTTCTATCAAACGCTTGAAACCAGATTTATGTGTTCAGAGTGAAGCAGTTATCAGTCTTTTCTTGTCCGTGCTGGTAACTGGATGTCTTTATTCTTTCTTTCATTTGATTACGCAATCTTTGTCTCTGATCTCACCCCCTCTTTTATAATTTGTAATTTTGCTTGTCTCTTGTTTCTATGATTTGAGTTACTCTGCACCTTACACGCATCTCTCGTCTTTATTACGCAACTCCTTCACCATTGTATGCATACATTTATTTTGTTTAAACTTCAACTGCCTGTGTAAAAACTGTATAAGCGCACTTATCTGAGCACTGTTCACTAATTTAAGGAACCTTCTGTCAACTGACATCATGAAAGAAAATTTTCAAGTATGTTAAAACCTTTCTGTACACAAACCTCATAATTTATTCAGACTGTAAGTAGATGAGCTGATGAGTAACCAACGAAATACTTGATGATGATGGTACCATATAATTGTGCACAAACCACTGCTGTTCTTCCTTTATTCAAATAATACCGTCTACACAAGTTCATAAGATACTTTAAACGGTTGACTAAAAGAAAAAGTCAGTCAATCCGATTTCTTGTATTTGGTTATTACAGGAAGAATATAACAATGCAAGACAAGAACTGTTTCACTCTTCTTTTCAAGTTAAAATTCTAAGACAATTAGAATACATTTAATGCCTAGTTGTGTTTTGTTTGCCTTAAACAAAACCGACAAGAAGGCTGCAGAAATACTCTCTCTCTCTCTCTCACACACACACACACACACACAAGGATACACACTGAACACATATCAGACAGCATACCTTCTATCTGTTAGCGGTTTACACTTCTTTCTACATATACAAAGAAGTCACACCAGTAAGTTAGTTAGTGAGTTGGTTAATAAAATTAATATTATATATATTATGTATATATATATATATATATTACTTAAGTAAATCCTGAAGAGTAGTCATATTTATTATTTTGTAAATTTTGAGGGGAAAATAATAAACAAACAAACAAACAAGACAGGGAAGTCAGTATAAACGAAAAAGAGTTCATTATCAAACAGATGAATTACATAAGAGAGGATCATTAAGCAAAAACTAACAATCAGGCAAACAGACAATAAAACAAGGATTATACACATAACACAAGACAGTGGAGTTCTTCTCACATTGGATACACTAGAAAACAAGTAATTGTACAATGTGTCAATTCACCTGTTCCTTACAGTTGAAAAGACCAAAAAAAATGAAGCAAGAGGGTGTGTGAAATGAATACAATAGATGATATTATTTAGAGATTATGAAATAATTTGACATAAGTATTATATAATAATAGCAATGAATATTAATAATAGAATATTAACTTAACTTTAAATACATATACAACATGAATATACTTTAAATTTATACACGCACACACACATACGTAACAATGTAAAACATCTTGTCTCCGTATGATGAAAGTGCATTTGCCATTTTCGTCAGGAGATAACAATGATAACCTTAAAAAAATGAAATAAAAACACTTACTACTTATTTTGATTTTCAGTAGTAGTAGTAAGAGTAGTGGTATTATTTATATCTTAGTAGTCTCAGTAACGATAACCGCATTTCGTCTACAAAGAAAGCAACACCCTGGAATAAAACCAATAATGAGAATAGGAATACGTCACTTGAACACTAAATGTTTCTCATAAAATGAAGGAGAGAGAAAACAAAGAGGAGGATTACTCGCATTCTTTTGCGAGGGGTGGGGGAAGTGGGATGAACAATGTGCAGGAGAGGCCGGGTGGAGGGAGTAAAAATGATACATGAAATGAAGGGATTTATGATCATCAGATCCAGGTATTATTATTATTATTAGTGGTAAGTAGCAGCATCCAGTTAGCTGAGGATGATACCTGTTGTAATGAAGTAGTAACCTATACAAAATGTTTCTTTTACTAAATAAATAAAAACGCGTCAAGTTTCAACAACAGCTGACTGACTGACTGTGTTGAGTCATTTGAAAGTACAATGTCAGTAGAAATAAACATATAAATAAATAAATAAATACAAGAAAGGTAAATACACATTAAAAGTTACATGTTCACACAAAGAAGTTACTCATTGGGGGGTAGGGGGGAAATACTCTACACTGCATTGTAAAAAGATGTCAGAGAGAGCAGTGCAATCGACTTTTCCCTTTTCACCCAAGGAAAGTCAAAAGCAACAAAAAAGTAAAATCACAGTAGCGTTATCCACAACAACAACAACAATGACAATAAAATAAATTTCAATAGAAATTAGGTATGTATATATGTGGGTGTATATATTAGTTATGCTTTTGTAGGAGTTAACCGACGACGTTTATTCGACCCAGCTTTAATCGATTTGATGACTATATTTGACTTTTTAGATATATTCTTATGAATCAATAATTGTGTTGGATCATAATCACCAAAATCTCCAGAAGAGGTGATAATTTTGTATTGTTCCGCTTTATCAGTAGTAATAGTAGTACTAGTAGTAGTAGTAGTAGTGGTAGGCACAGAGTTCCCGCCGTTAGGAATTATTTGATAGTTAGTTAATATTTCTGGTGTATTGACAGGATAAATTCCATTGACTTGTTCAACTTCAAGAGAATTGCTTTTATGCATAGAATGTTGATGTTCAATCGGCGGTTCACTGCTACCATCTCCACGATCAGAGATTTCAAGATGATGACAATCAGCATTACCATTGGTTAAGACTGGATGATGATGATTAATTGATGGATTTGTTGTCCAATCGGCGTTATCTACGAATTGCCATTGATTTAAGTTTGATGTGTTCTCTGACCAATCTAAACCATTAGAGACATTTTCATTGATAACAACACCATTATTCGTCTGTATGGGGAATTCCTTAGAAATGAGGAAAAGTTGTAAAAAGCACAGGATGAAAACTGCTAACAGTCTAGGTAACAAATAAACTAAGAAATATAGTAGTAATGTTAGAATATGTGTCACATTAACGTAGCCAATTAGATATGATGAGGAACATTTGCAGTTTAGGTGGATGGTATTGGTTCACTGCTCCTCCGCCCCGCCCCACCAAAGTGACCCGTTACGACCAAGGCTGGGTAGACTTCAGTCTTCTCCTCAAAATGCTCTCTCGTGTGAGCACACGTTCATAACCCCTGACGGATACGTCTTATTCGCTGCCTTCATGGGCTGGAGGAGGTGTCCCACATAAAAGTGAGAGGGTGAATACGAACGTCTAGCGCCTACAACAAAATCGGTGGACATTCTAGTCTACCTGAAGGAATTGGGAAACCTTGATTCCAAACCTATTGTGTACATGGGCTACATAATTCGAACGGCCCGAATAGCGTAGGAACTCGTTCAGGTCATCAGTTTTAGTGCGAAGGCAGCTGATCCACTGTCTTATGGATCAGATTTCATGTAAACCCTCAAGGTGGCCTTTTAAGGCGACCGCCAGGGTACTATCTCAGCCCTCTTAGTGTTCCCTAAGGTGGATGACTTAGTTGCGAAGCTTTCATTTTCTTCCGAGGCATCTTCATCAGCGCATACTTCAATTGAAGGTAAAATTAAAGCATGTGCTGAAGAAGTGGACACAACGGTCAACTCAAAGAATAGCGATCACGGAGTGAGAACGCAGCAGTGACCTGAGGCGTATATCATTCGTTGGATTACAGAACCTGTCGTTATTACAGCGCCAGTAAGAACGCTGTGCATTACACTGACGTGCAGATTTCATCTTGTTTTTAAGTATTGTTTGGACAATGGGTTGATAGTACTTTAGGGTTAATACAAGTATTAGATTTACGGCGTTTTATTATTGTCTGTATTTTTCTTGTAAACAGATATATGGAAAGAGAATATTTCCTTGTTCATATAGATGAAACTGTTTTGATAGCTGTGAAGCTCGAAAACCCCTCATCGTAATTGGGAAGTATTTTTGAGTTATGGTCTGGGGTAAACACATTTTATGTAGAATACACCTCAGGTTCTGTAATCTAACGAATAATATGCGTTCAAGGTTATTGAGGAGTTCGCAATGAATGATGCTATCCAATACAGTCCTACAGGAGGTCAACTGCGAGTCCGAATAGCTCAGTAGTAACGTCTCTGATCACACCAAAGGAGTGACGCGGGTTCGAATATCAGAAGGAACATGATTTCCTTCTAGGTTGCAGATACACCTTGTTGACTGGTGAGTGGCAACAGCACGAAATCTAGGTCCAAGGCTTCCTGCTGATTGCTTCTAATATCGTTATCCTTAAAGTTTGCCAACACAATAACGCCAATATGTAAGTAATTCAGGCGAGCAAATTAGACTAAACCACTCCGACAAGAATAGTTAAAATATAAAACTGGATTATACGCTCGAATTTTTATAAGTGAAAAAAACACTATAATCCGTGCTGCGTTGATTTTCATACAAAAATTCACGCAGTCCCATCCTATGTACAAAAGACATATTAAAACTAAACAAAGTAATGTGATAAAGTAATCAGAGAATAGTGAATTGAGGGTGATGTTCAACTTTCATCTTTATTGCAAAGCAAGGTAGCCGTTCACCAAATAAGAGATTGATAATAGATGGTTGGAGGCGATCGGCAGAAATCCCAGACTGACCTAGGTTTCGTCAGCTAGGTGCATCTTCAACCTTGAAGTAATTCATGTCCCTTCTAAGATTCCAGTCCACGTCAACTAGTGCTGAAGTCAGAGACATTACCACTGAACCGATTGCCTCAAATTACCTAATGTCAACAATTCAAAGTGTGCCGTGATCGCGAGCCACTAAGAATACTCGCCATATTGTAATTTTGATTAATGTTAGAATTTAGTCTCCATCAAAAACAAAGGACTAGACACACTATACACTAGTCATTGATTAGTGTCCAATCGAATGAGAGATAGTCTCACTATATTTCTTTAATATAGAAACTTAATATATTAGAAAAACATTCAGCGAATATTTACTATTTTCAGCGACATCATTCTCATTTAGTTCAATTTTAGATTTTCCTGTCGATTGATTGGACCAAAGTGCTCGGTCTCAGGTTGACATATCGGCTTCTCCTTGTGCAGATGCTTCGACGATGTCTGGGCATGTAACTAGAAGTCAGTTGGTGGATATTAACTAGCAGTGGGATCAAGGATAACGCGCATTTCGTCTTATTTGGGACTAGTCAGCTACTGGATGTACCTGCATTCCGCAGTGAGTGACGATGTTCCCACCCAAGCTCACACCCAGTACCCTAAAATTGAATTAAATAATTGATATGACCCGTCGCACAAGAGGTGGCTCTCATGGTCCAAGTGGTCTAGTGGATGACGCTTTGGCGTTTGAAACTATGGGCACTGGGTTCGAGCCTCGGTGGTAACATCATCATTCACTGCGGAATGCAAGGTACATCCAGTAGCTGACAAGTCCCAAGTGGGATGAAATGCGCATCCTGGATTCCACTGATATCATTCTCAAGCTGTACAGTCGCATTTTCAGAGCAACAGAAATGTTTCCAAAGATGTGTCATTGAATTTGTATGTTTTTGAACAATAATTACGCAATAGAGATAGCTAAAAAAATAAAGGGTGACTCTACGCTGATTACCACTTGTTTTATATAACTTCGAGTGTTCATGCAGAGACGAAAGATGTGAAGAACAGGAAAATGTGAAAAATTAAACAGAATAACTAGAGCATCCAAATTTTTGAAAAATTACAAACTGTTAAATAGCTGGACACAAAAGTTGTTTTGTTTTTTCGTAATCTTACTTTCTCACTTTTCTGAATAGGCAACTGAGGCTCAGGAGAAGAATTCTTCGATGAAGTTTGCTGTGATAATTGTTCTGAAGAACTTTGACCAGAGGAATCCACTAAACTTTCATCAATAGTATTAACTGATAGATAGGGAGTTCCGCATACAGATACAGTTGGACCTCCACCGTATATGCTAAATAACAGATTCCAAACTTCTGCTGATAAACATTCATAATTACCAAGTGGAGTAGACGAAAATGATGAAGAATGATTACGACAACGATAAATTGATGAATTACATGATAAGATATCTGAGTTATCAATAGGACCTGGAGGATCTGAAAAAAAAGGTGTACACCAAACAAAACAAGCGAAAACATTAATGAGAATGTAATATATTACAGGGGATAGAACTGATACGGATTATTAAGAAAATTACGTGACCAACATTGCCAATTGAAGTAACTGCGGGCAAAATCAGTAATTTCATTTTGCAAAGAAATATTTTTGTTTCGCAGAGACAGAATATACTTTTACTACAATGGGATATATGTATCAAATATCTTATGTAATCAATTCCGAACTAAGATTCTTTATTAAGGTTCTGCAAATAAAGTTTAATGTTGAACAAAGGCCGTGTGTATATGATAGATACATGTACGTGTGTAGCTATAGCATTTAACTTTCAATGAGTTGGCCCCTTGTCCGCATTCCACTCCACCAACTTCACAGGCTGGGTGAGCGCACACATTAAGAGTAGACTGACATGCATGAAAAACACCCGATCTGGTTAGCTAACATTTAACTTCATATCTCCGTTCAACTTTACGATATCGATCTTTCCCAAAAACGGTTATTGTAACATGGAACTTATTAGGATTAATAACCTGTTAATAGAGAACACAAAAGACTCGTGTGGCATGTCGCAAATTACGCCATCTCTAGCGTAGACGTGATATCTAGCTATCGATCAAAGGACGTGTATACTGCTCAACAGTTCCCTCCGTCCTCCCCTCAATGACTGTGAGCGAGACATAGCCACTGAAAGTGGAAGAAATGAAAAGCCTGGCTAGCTATCTTTCATCACAGGTGTCTGCTTTCTATCTCTCGTCTAAAGTGGTATAGTAAGGTGAGCAATATTGCGGTTACACTTCAGTCGAGTGCTGGGTAAGGAGGGGAAATCAATCGACGATGTTGTGAAGTCAAGTCGACTGAGATGTTTAGGATCTGTGTTACGTATACCTAGCCATCGATCGCCTTCCTCGATAATGGGCAATGTTAGCTGAAATAAGGTGGATCAGGTTAGTGTTAATCAAACAGGAACCAGATATCAGTCCATGAAATCCTAGACAGTTAGTTTGAGTCAGCTACGTAGGGAGGTTTATACTACGTGACTGCTTGGGGTCCTCGGGATGCCCAGGACTAATGGTGGAGACAATTGGTGATATGCTTGAAATTGTTCTCACTGGTTCTTTCGAATCTCTTTTCTTTCTTTTTTCTCTTTTTCGTCTCCCTTTGTGTCCTAAATGGAGTGTAGCAATTCGAATTGCTGCACTTCTGTGCAAAGCTCTATATTGAGACCACACCAGTGAATCACTCAGACAACAAACGAGTTTGCTATTTCATAAAAAACAAACGACATAAAAGAGTTGGAATAAAACTTTAGCCAAAACAATTACAGTACTCATGAGTAGTACAAATATCGAAATGAATTCAATATTCCATCTGGAATCAAGTGTCGCCATAGTATATATGTGCTTTCATATTAGCAAGAAATTATCCATATGACAAAGACAATATATATAGATAGGCCTATATACACTAAATATCTGAAAAGCACCCTAGTTAAACTTACCCCAAGCCTTCCCTTTGACAAACTGTAGCCATACATCCAACCATTTTTTACTAATAGCATAAGACGTGGTTGACGGGGATGTAGATGAGCAAACCTATAAAAAATATTTGTGAAATCACCATTTTAGTAGGTTAAATGAATTGTGCATAACTAATGACTTCATCATACAGCGTGGATATTATCATTAATGGATTTAGTCGCGACATCCTACAATTTTCAGACTACGTACAAAGTATCCAAGTCGACTTCAATTATAAGTAGCCTGTCTGAAACACCAGAAAATGTTTTTACTGCTGCACCTAACTGACTAGAGGTTCCTGACTACCACCGGACGGACACACCAACAAACGGATTAAAACAGAACCCTGCACAAAAAGTATAAATCCAAGTTGTCACAGATTACACAACATAAGAAAAAACTGAAGAACACGAATACAGCTGCACTTCAATAAAAGAATATAGCTTCGGCTAATTTAGGAGAAATTGAAGGAAAATCAATTAAAGCTAATG
This sequence comes from Trichobilharzia szidati, assembly GCA_944472155.2. Lineage (NCBI taxonomy): Eukaryota > Metazoa > Platyhelminthes > Trematoda > Strigeidida > Schistosomatidae > Trichobilharzia > Trichobilharzia szidati. The sequence goes on from OX235272.1 coordinate 85,979,847, forward strand.
GTCACTTATGAAGGGAAGAAAGCATTCCAATCGAATACATAATATTCATTCGACAGCATATTATTGTTTTCTGAAGAACACGTTTGATAGCAGCCGCTTCTGCAAATTGGAGGAGAGTTAAGCTATACTGTCTATTAATAATCTTGAAGGATTTCACATTGTCCACCTCGTGAGCCGTACCAAAAAGATGTCTGACATTAGTAATATTCAAAGTATTTCTTCATTTGAAACGTGAAGCTTTTCGTACATGTTCAGATAATCTAAGATATGTCCTCCTTTCTGTTCTCCCAATGTAACTGCTACCGCAGACACATGTAAATTTATGTACACCATGAAGGTTAATATAGGAAGGGTATCTATCAACCTTTTATTGTACCGAAGGGTACGTTGATCGGTACCTACTTAGCTGTAGGATAGGTTCTATTTAGAGAGATATCCAATCCTCTGCTGATTATTCCTGGGGATATGATCACACCTATGGTTTGTATCACACTCAGGTTTACAGATCTTCGATACCTGCTGATGAATTTCATAGGATAATCGTTAAGAAATTTTTGTTCCAGTTTTCCAGTAAAGCAAATTCGTCTAGTTCTATAAAACAGAGTTTTGATCAATGCTCATTTATGGATAATTGGACTAAAACTAATGAAACTTAAGTATTGTCCATTCCACTTGGATTTTCAGTCAACGGATATTTGCAGACTTCCATTTCCCAAGCACTGTATAGCAATAACAAGAAAATGGAAATTCCCATCAATTTCATGTACCATAAGTGAAGTCACTACTTTCATGCGTGTGAATGAATAAGTTCAAGTAGTAGGTGAGTTGCATGACTTTCATTACCACAAATAATACGAAAGTATCATCAATATTATCCGACAACAGGAAGTTGTTTCATCGATCGCACCTTTCAGCTCTATTATACCAAGATTGAACATGAAGATGTCTGCCTAGTACGGGGCCTAGTGGACTGCCCATAGATACACCATCCGTATTGTCGAAACGGAATAGTACATTCATGATGCAGATTAGTAGTAGGTGTTTAAATTTCGGTGTTTGCAAAAAGGAAGTAGTTCGTAATGTTGGAAGATAATATCGACAACTTCATGAATTGAAATCCTAGTGAAAGGGAGGTTACATCAAATGGACACCATGAACTTATTGGAAACGTTCATGTTGTTTAGGCTTTCGACAAAGTCGAATGAGTCTTTCACTTTTTATGCAGAAATAATTGTTGACCAGTAGGCTTCAACATTTCTGTAAGCCAACGAGCAACTTTTTGCTTAGGTGAGTTCAGAATAAAAAGTACTGTCTAATGGGAACATCTTGCTTTGGTATTTTTGGCAGGCCATATATGTAAAGCATATGAGATCCTCAAAGTTTTAAGTTATTGTAAGTACTAAGAAGTTAATTGGTGGATGGTAACTAGCAGTGGAATCCACCAAGATGCGCATTTCGTCCTATCTGGGACTCGCCATTTGGATGTTCCTGCATTCCCCATATAGGACAAAATGCACATCCTGGTGGATTCCACTGCTAGTCACCATCCACCAATTAACTTCTAATTACATGCCTAGACATCGTCGAAGCATCTGCACAAGAAGCCGACATGTCAACCTGAGACTGAGCACTTCGGTCCAATCAATCGATGGGAAAATCTAAAATTGAATTAAGTATTGTAAGTACTGTTGTTAATCCATTTCCTTTTAAGGAGCTCTCTCAATAAATTCGTGATGCATTTCTCAGTTGCATCAATTCTGTCTTTATTTGAATTTTCCAATTTAAACCTCAGCAGGTCGTTGAGAATGGATTTCATCTTAGTAATATAGTCTACCTTGTCGTCAATCAACGCCATCTCTGAGATCTTTATCAAGTCTCAATATCACGATTTCATCATTATTTTTGAGAACTTTATGGTGTTCTTCAGTTAGGAATTCGAAATGTGCAATTTATGAAATTAGATATTTACTAAACACTTTCCCTTCTATACACATGAAATCATTTACAGACAAAAGAATAACGAGTTCGCGTGTGTGGGGGTGTTTTTTTGTTTCAACTACACTTGTTTCAATGAAATTGATACTTTCATCAAAACAATTTGTGTTTAACAAGCGCATGATCATGACGATCTTAGCGAGAGAGAAAATGTCATTTACTGACAGAAAGAAAAAAAAGATTCATGTGTAGGAGAGCACTAGTTATTAGCACGCTACTTGAAATTAACTTCTGTTGTTTTTATACGAGATATAATTTCAAACGTATTTAATAAATTTGATTTTCTCTATATAGCTGATGAATTATTACTCTCTATCACTACTATTTTTTCTTCCTCACATTTCTGCTTACTGTCGTTCGTCTGAATCTCTTCTGTCTCCCTTTGTGTGCTACATGGAGTGTGACAACTCGAACTGCTACACTTCAGCGCAGAGTTCTATGTTGGAACCAGTCAGTTAATTGCATATAGAAAATGTTTAGTAGATATACGATGAATAGAACTATTATATAGAGATGTCACTCGTTAAGCATTGGAGTACTAGACAGCTGTTTCATCCTAGTCCGGGACACATCGGCAGTACGCATCCACCACCAGGGTTCGAACCCAGGACCTTCCAGTTACAATTATTATTATTATTATTGATTCCTTCACGTTCCCAGTGGAACATAAGGCTTCAAGCTAAAGGCTTGAAGTCTCTGTAGCAGTTGTGTTTATTTTTACGGGATGAGATGCTACTCATGTCACTTCTCTTACAGCATTATTTCTGACTTAGCGAGGGAAAGGAGTGCGTTGGCCGTGGATCGAACTCCAGACCATGTGCATGGTCGTACAGAGTGATAACCGCTGTGCCACTGACGCTCCAGTTACAAGGCGAGCTCGTATACCATTCAACCCCTGGGACCCGATTCAATGGCCAGCCCATGAAGTCCAACTTCTACCAATTCGTGATTTACCGCGTCCTAACAAGATTTCCCCCAAAATTCGTGTTCTATGTATATAATTAAAAGGCGTCAAAAAAATTTGAACAATTCATTCAATCAAGTGTATATAGTTGTCAACCAGAACCCTTTTAACCAACTGGTCTTGTGTATTTCCTTACAATAACATCAACATCAACAACAAGATAATGTGAGAAAGAAAAAAAATATTTTGATATAGCTATTTAGCTGACTCACCCTCATCACTTCTGAAAGTTCATATTTCTGCCTTTTGGTTATAGCATCACAACAGTCAGTACAAGGAATCAATTCTCGAATAATTTCATGACCTCCAAACCTTATTTTTAAAAGAAAGAAATATATAATAATAAGAAGAAGAATTAACTTTTGCTATACCATAAAATCGATCCTTACTTATCCACAGTTCATTGAGATTGACTAAGACAAAACCATATTTATTAACATATGGAAATATATTATAATCACACAAGATGAATCGATTCAATTTCTTAAGAGAATGAGCAAAAGGATGCTGTGAAAAAGCCTGAAGTATAACAAAAATGTATTGATTATGTAAGGTGAAAAGAATTACTACATTTTTAAACGTTACATCAATGAGAAAAGGAGTATCAAATACCAACTGTGTACTGCACTGGACAATGCGTATTGTAACGATGTAGAAAGAGAACATCACATCAACAAAATAATAAAAAAGACTGTTTGTAAGTAAAGATTTCAGATAGATAGACATTCAGTTAGGGAGTTAGTTAGTTAGTCAGCAAGGGAACTGCTAATAACAAACAGATATATACATCAATCTGAGTTGGAAAATCTCAGAGACAGGAATGAGACCCAGTAGATAAATGGTATTGTATTGTATTGAATTCAAAAATTCGCGAAATAGTGAGGGTGTGTACCGCCAAAATCACAAACTAAGACAAAATAGCTGTCTAGTGATTTCCCACATCAAATTAGTGCTAAAACATACCTCGGTAGAAGACATTTTTAATCCAAATAAAAAGTGACTCAATAAACAGACAAATATTCAAATTATAAGCTTTTGTAGGGATCTGAAATAACTTCAACATAAATTTCATCACAAGCCAGCATCAGTTAAACAGATCATTGAAAACTAGGGAGCACTGGACAGTTGTTTGTTTCTAAACGCAAGGAACTGATCTTGACGCTGTTCTGTACAGCTGTCCGAAACTTTCATCAGAGACTCATAGTCACAGAACGCCCCAGAGACAGTAGAAAAACTATTATTCTTCGATAATCCTACAAACGGTTCTATTGAACAATAGTAACACTGGAGACTTAAAATTACCTCAAAAAAGCCGTTAAGGCAGACGATATGAGTTTCCAAACATAAAACAAGTGCTGTGGAACAAAATTAGTTAGCCAAAGTTCAACTGTATGAGGTACCTGAGAATCAAGTAGTATATTCTCAACAAGGTGGGGTCAAAAACCCTATATCCACAAGAATCACACACTAACGCTTCCTGTGAATATTCCAAGATAATTCTTTTTTATTATAGCTTGAATCCACACCGTATTTTTGGTACAAGTATGGAATTTTCAGCACGTGATATCGGTAGCCCAATTTTGCAGGCCAACCATTGATATCGGCTGTGCGTCGACAGGGGATCGAACCCCGGACCATGTGCATGGTTGGCGGGAGTCCTAACCGCTGTGCCACCGACGCACAAATATATATATATATATGTTATGTCCACCTTTTAAATCCCTATCTGCATTATTAGATTTGGTTACTGTTTTTATTTTTATGTGTCCAAACCTCCTACCCATTTCGTTAACACTACATCCTTACCCCGTAATTATACAAACTGACTAGTTTTCTAGTAATTATAATCCTATTTTTCTTTTCTACCCGATCTTCCTGATTACTATACATCGGAATTTTTAATTTGACCTTTGGCCTGAAATATTTCTAGAATAGTGCCACTACCTATCTATCTTCTGTTTATTACATTGAGTAATTTTAATAATCTGACCACCTCTGACCGGAAATAATTCTGGAACTTTCTCACATATATTTAATATAAATACACGAATGTACAGCCTATTTGATGACTTCGTCGAAAAGAAAATCGAATTCCATTGAAGCATTTCTTGATAATTAACTGTTCGATATCATAACGAGTCAAAATATATAATAGCTTTATTCTGAACAGTGTTTATATAATGTAACCAATCTTCGGCGGGAATTACTGCATATTAGTTTCTCTTTGTCCAGGATCTTCAAGTAAAGTGTTAATTCATAGTAGGTAGTGGGACAAATTTCTGCCTTCTCACCTTAAGCAAAAACCAATCCGCCTATATGATATTTCTTCCTTGCCTCCCTCCTTCGAGAAATGTACAGTATTTAGTTGAAAGCCAATTAAGAAAGGTGCAGGAGTACATTTTTTAACCCAAGAACATATTCCTAGCTGAATAATAATTGAAGACTGTGGGTATTTAGTTTCATTTCTCAGACATTGGGAGTTTTTAATAAGAATCTAAGGTAAAGGTATCTCATTTATTGGAATGCGTTGCCATACAAGATTTTGCTTTTTCCAAAGTTTAGTAGAAACTTTGCGAATCAGCAGGTTGTAGACAGTTTAAATACTCGCGGGAGTAAAAAACACCATTAGAGGTTAAAAGAAACTGACCATGAGAGATTATATGCAATGTGATGACGGAGTATTTTGATAGCTAAGGTTTTAAACAGACCCTCGATCAACAATACACCTACCTGTGTAACTTATCATTAGTGGTTAATTAATTAATGATGTGTGGAGATGGAAACTTTGAGATTCAAGGGAAAAAACAACAAATTAAATAGCAGTCGGGTCCAATTTAAAGTCAATTATAATCCAGGATAATCAATCTTGAATTGTCTGTGTGAAAAGAAACTAAACACAGAGAACTTATAACTATTCAGGGCATGACTGCCTATAGCAGCACATTGAGGTAAACTTTTCCATGTAAGGCTAAGAGATCGTTCTTATTTGGAAACATCTGTAGATAAAAAATACCATGATAACAATCCAAACAATTAACTACACAGAGTGTTACATTAACACCATCATTCGAGCTTAGAAACCCATACAAGTACAAAAGAACAACAAGAGCATGATAAGTAAGGCTGTGGCGTGTACTACTGAGGAGACTTATCAGTAGTATGTTTGAAGAGATGTTCATCGACATAAAAAACATCAAATGGCAGAAAGATAGATTTGATGTCAAAGAAAGCAAATGATATGAAAGAAGGCCAGAAGCAGCACAACACGGAGTATTTGTGCAAATGGTGGTTTGTAGATAAGCTATACATAATTTCGTTATATAGAGATACCAAATTCGTCTTCTATCGTTACAAGGCAACGGAACAACTTACACTACACTTCACAACGTAAACATGAACACAATTCAAACACAATAGTATTACATGAAAGCATTGTACACAACTTAAGGCAAAAATAATTCTACTTACATATTATGAAGATTAGACCAAATATTTTCTGGGATAGATAAAGTCAATGCATTGCGTAATTCCCATAGCTCTGGTCGAAAATAACCATGTTCACATAGGAATTCTGAAGTCATAGGACCTGGTTCAGCCCATGTCCAAAATCGAATAATCCAAGGTTTACTTACATAGCACATTTTACCAGCTGGAGTAAGCTATTTTAAAAAGAATGGAAACACAAAACTAAGGTGAATATTACACGAATTTTACTATCAAACAGTTTAGTTTTAAGATGAAAATTGAAAAACCATCGTTAATCGGTAAAAGCTGTATACACGTATGAAGCAGATTTGAATATTTAGTACATAATTAAGTCTACTGCAAAGCATGTGTAAACCTTTTCTAATGAAACATTACTGTATTAAACTGCAAAGTACACTAAACATTTGGAAGCTTATCACACTTCACGACCGTCGACGATGAAGTCAGGGAAGTTCTACACCAGAAGTAATACACAAATACTGACTAACTGACTGATTTCAACGTAGAACTTTGCACAGATGAGCAGCAGCTCAAGTCGCCACACTCCATGTAGCACACAAAGCGAGAGAAGAAAGTAAAAAGAAATGCAAAATAGAGACAGTAGACAGGGATATGAGACAAAAGGAATAGTAATATCAGAGCACAATATAGTTTTATTGGAAATTATAAGTCACAAGGACAGGATGCATCTGCGCCAGCCATTGAAAACGATTGTCTTCAGTCATTGGTGTTTACTGTCCCGAGAACCCCAACCAGTCAGGAAGTCTACACCCACCCTATGTGGGTGGCTGGCTTAAACTAACTGTTGTGGATTTCATTGACTGATGAAGCAATGTTTTGGTTTGACGACCACTGAATCATTTCCATCCTGATCCATCCTATGTCAGCTAACATTGACCGTCGAGGAAGGCGATCGATGGCTAAGCATACGTAACACATGTCCTAACTATCTCAATCAATGTAACTTCACAGCCTCGTCTATTGATTTCTCATCCTTACCTAGCACTCGATGTGTATCTGATACACAGATACACATCTACGTAAGCTTAAGTTTCGACTAACAGTTCCCTAAAATTTCAACACTACATGGATGGAAAGTGGAAAAAGTGTTATGCATTTGGCACTATCACATATCCACAAACAAAACTGTTGACATACAAATAAAATTAGATGACTTTTGGTAAACCGATGTTCTTCATTAACATGTTTGTTTTTTAAATAGAAGAAGAAAAGATCAAAGTAAATTCTGGTTGAAAATTTATTTTTCAAAAATTTTTACGTTGTGAACAAGAACGAGTCAGAAAAGCAGTAAACTATGGGAGATATATCAAAGTGAAAAACAAAACGTAAATCAGAGATTATGCAACTGATTGTTTTCAACATAGAACTTTGCACAGAAGTGGAGCAATTCAAGCTACCACACTCCTCCATGTAGCATACAAAGGTAAATTCAAAAGGGCTAGAATAAACAGAAATGTGAGGGAGAAAGAATAGTAACGATTTATATGAGAGATTCTAGAGAGTAAATACTCATCTGCGCCATTGAGAACAATTTTGAGGAGTATAAAACTTGGGCATTGTGGCAGAGTATAACTCCATTATACATAAGAATTTATTTTGATAAATCACATAGTGTTATACAGTAATATTAACTGATGACGTTTCGAGCACTCATGTATATGAATGAAGTAAAAAGTTGTGTGAGTGACTTGATATGATTTATGAGCAATAGTTTGTGCTCGAAACATCATCAGTGAATATTATTATATAACACTTTGTGATTTATCAAAATAAAATCTTATCCATAATGGAATTTTGAGATCATAACAAAAATGAAAGTTAAGTTAAACATTCCAAAGACTTAAAAGACACTATAACTAATTTATGTGAAACGCAGTATTTCTACTTATTCTGACAAACCAACTAACTGAACTATATGAGTGAGAAATACATTCATCTCAAGGAAGGAGCGTTAAGAGTTCAAGTTCTTCAGTTTCTGTCCTAGTGACAGCAATGAAGTTTCACCGTTAATAGAAAAAAATAGCTAGTAATCTATAGTGTAAGGAAATAAAACAACTTATTTCGTCAATTCTGACTTGTAATCACTTATGAATATTAAGTTTAATGACTGCAGGTGAAATAAGAATCTGGGCCACAGTGGGATTCCAGCTAGTGGCATCCGAAACACCATTACTAAAAGGACATTCCAGTACACATAAGAATGTGCAGGTAGTGACCTAGATCCACTTGAAAATTATACATATAAATTAATCGAAGCACAAAAATTATCTGGAGTTCTTCGAGTTTCATTGCTTGATCGTGAATATTTCATCACTATACTAGATGACTTTCCTTCAACCTCATAATGAAGCGCTGATGAAACGTGAGTAGATATAAAAAATTAAACAATCATTATGAGCCTCCGGTCTTCTCTACTACTTTATTATTACTATTATTGTTCTCTGGAGCGCCGAGTAGGATATAGGGCTTCAACAACATATCTCCATTTTGGTTGGAGGATTTCATCATGAGCTGACATCATTTAGAGAACCATTGGAAAACCTGGGGGTACTGGATAGCCGTTTCATCCTAGTTCTGGACTCTTCAACAGTACGTACCACTGGGTTTCGAACCCTGGAACTACTGTTTACAAGGCGAGCTCGTAGTCCATTAAACCACTGGGAGCCCATTCAGTGGCTTACGAGCTCGCTAGCCTTGTAACCAGAAGTTCCTGGGGTTTGAGCCCCGGTGGTACGTACCGCTGGAGAGTCCCGAACTAAGACGAAACGGCTATCCAGTACTCCCAGGTTTTCCAATGGTTCTCTAAATGATGTCAGCTCATGATGAAATCCTCCAACCAATCAAACAGAAATCCCTACAAAACCAAAACTTGAAAACATCTCCATTTTGTCCTGTTCTCTGTAATCCTCTTTAGGTGACTCCGCGATTGCCCATAATCTCTCATCTCCTCACATGGTCTCCTCCACCTCACCTTCCGAGCCACACCCAACTCGTCGTTTCCCTTTCGGGTCTCATTCTAGCTATGGTCTAGTGCACGATGTTACCTTACGGTCCCATCGGTGTGTATGAGAACCATCTCCATTTTCTTCGGGATATTTGTTGAGCAGAAGGTCCTTGATTGGTTCTTTGCCAGAGTTTTTTGTTGCTAATTCTTTCTAGTTGATCACCTGATCTTCAACATGGAGTCAGAGAAGGCAGCTGTTGATGAAAATCTGCAGCTGGCTGTTGGAAATGCTTTTCGTGACGCGTGGGCCAAGTCCCTGAACTATATAGAACTGACTTAACATTGGCATTGAAAATCCGAATTTTGTTTTTTATGCTGAGTGCATCAAATTTTCTTCTCTACTACTACTATGAACTGAAATAAGCATTGCCTTCGAATTAATCATATCAAATTCGCCGTGCTTTGAACAGTTCGAAAAGGAAAATGTCTCAATAATGCAGTATAACAGACGACATATCTACTTTTACTCCATACTACGGTTAGTATTTATTTTGTAAAGTATTACATAATAATACGATTGTATTTGATAACATACACAATGATATAGTATTATTTACTGATGAAATTTCGAGCTCATAATCACATCACGCTGAAAATATTCTTCTTACAAACGGTGATTCAAGTTGACATACATGTATACCTACTTGGTAGATTTATGACTCGTCTTAAGCAAATGACAACTAACTAGTGGATTTAGCCCCAGTAAAGATCACTCTTTTTGTGGTGTCCGGAACGCCCTTGTCAGACTGTGAAAACCCGAGCCAGGCAGTATAATTTCAGTGGCAGGCCTTAGTCATATCCGAAGCAGTTCGTTGAGGTGAACAGCCCAATATAACTGAACAATGTAGGTAGAGGAAGTCGGTAAATCGGATACGTAACTTTGGAAGAAGGATTCGTTTTGGAGGCCGAGTCAGATAGGCTGAGATCAGATATGTGTCGGATCAGTTGTTCATTTGTGCGGTTCGATGCGCATTGTTAAGGAGTTAACGTACTCTAACCCTGATCGATTGTGGGCAGTTTCAGATGTTAGTGTTGCCGAGCTATCAACGTACGTGAATTTGCTTTGAGTTGCATAAAGCGGGTATGTTTCCAATGTTCGGTACATAGCAGGGGAATCTGATTGTCTAATTAAAGCAAAGCGTTGCGTTGAGATGTCCTCAGACCAAAACTTAATGCAACTAGTTTAAACTAGGCACTCAGATAGTATAATAAACCATTATACACTAAATGTGGCTCACAGTCTAATAAATAACACTGCTTAGTAATTTATTCGATCACTGTATAATTCACTTTCTGCCATTGAATATACCAAGTGAGGATACAAAAGACTCGCTCGTACTTTAACAGATTCTGCTGCTTACATTGAATGCGACTGCATACTACTACAAGTGTGAAATGTACGATAGACTATTGTGCCCTATTTTATGATTATGTAACAATTCTATCGAAAAGATATGTTCAAAAACACTAAAAAAAATACTTAACTAGTGCTGTCTTAATTGTACTACCTCACACTTAGCAAAATCATCACAAGAGCTCTACACAAGTTGGCCAAAATATCTTAGGTAACACAGAAAAATCGATTGATACTATTATAAACCTAAAGAAGGTGTGTACTGCTCAGCAGTCCACTCCGTCCTCCTTTATGATTGTGAGATGTAGCCACTGCAGGTGGAAGACATGAAAAGACTAACTGTCTTTGATCATACGTGCCTGCTTTCTATCTCCCATGTTAAGTGGTATAATAAGGTGAGCAATATTGAGGTTAGGCTTCAGTCGAGTGCTTGGTAAGGATGAGAAATCAATAGACGAGGCTGTGAAGCTACATCAACTGAGATGGTTAGGACATGTGTTACGTATGCTTAGCCACCGCCTTTCTTGGGATCAGGTTGAAAAAGAGTTAATGGTGGTCGAATCAAAACATGGCACCAATTAATGAAATCCACAACAGTTAGTTTAAGCCAGCCAGCCAGCCACTAATATAGTATTTAAAATCCTACGCTCAATAATACTGCGTGGACTAAGTGGTGCTCGCGAGGCACAAACACGAGAAAACCAGGCAGGTTTTAGGCCAGGAAGAGGGTGTATTGATCATATCTTCACCCTTCGACAGATTCTAGAACATAAGCATTCCTACCGGCGTCCGACAATCACTGTATTTCTTGACCTAAAGGCGGCATTCGATTCTGTCGACCGAGAGGTTCTCTGGCGATACTTGGCTGTAAAGGGAATGCCGAGAAAATACATTGCACTGATCAAGGCACTCTACTCGTACTCATGCAGCCAGGTGAGGGCTTACGGCGAGTTGTCATCTGAAGTGGTGACGACTAGTGGTGTCCGTCAAGGAGGCTCATTATCCCCATTCCTATTCAACTTCATCATAGACGTACTAATGGACTTAACCCTAACACACTTCAGCGACTCAGGGATTGACTTGCTACCAGGGAATAATCTCGTCGACTTAGAATATGTGGACGATATAGTCCTTCTAGGTGAGGACGCTGACAAAATGCAGAGTCTACTGAACACCTTGAGCAACAATCTTCGTATGTTTGGCATGCGATTCGCCCCTGTAAAATGTAAGATGATGCTGCAGGATTGGACTACACCGACCCCTAGATTAGAAATAGGAAGTGAAGTGGTAGAACACGTTGACCGCTTCACTTACTTGGGAAGTACCAACAGCCTCAACGGGTTGATCTCTGACGAAATCTCAGCACGAATACAGAGGGCTAGTTTCGCATATGCCAGTTTACGCCGTCTCTGGCGTAGACGTGATATCCGACTATCGACTAAAGGGCGTGTGTACTGCTCAACAGTCCGCTCCGTCCTCCTTTATGGCTGTGAGACCTGGCCATTGAGAGCAGAAGACATGAAAAGATTAGCTGTGTTCGATCATAGGTGTCTGCGTTCTATCTACCGCGTGAAGTGGTATAATAAGGTGAGCAATATTGAGGTTAGGCGTCGAGTGCTAGGTAAGGAGGGAAAATCAGTCGACGAGACTGTGAAATTACATCGACTGAGGTGGTTAAGACATGTGTTACGTATGCCTAGTCATCGCCTTCCTCGACGGGCAATGTTAGCTGATATAGGGCCAGGCTGGAAAAGAGCTAGCGGCGGTCAAACGAAAACATGGCACCAGTCAATGAAATCCACAACAGTTAGTCTAAGCCACGTAAGAAGATGTAGACTTCCTGACTGGTTGGGGTCCTCGGACGGTAAAAACCAATGGTCGGAAACGATTGGTGACATGGCTCAAAATCGTTCTCAGTGGCGCAGATGCATCCACTCCTTGTGACTTATGATTTCCAACTAAACTGTTTTGTTCTTCGATATTACTACTCCTTTTGTCTTACATCCCCATCTACTGTCTCTATTTTTCATTTCTTCTACTTTCTTCTCTCGCTTTATGTGCTACATGCAGTGTGGCGACTTGAGCTGCTGCACATCTGTGCAAAGTTCTACGTTGAAACTAGTCAGTAAGTCAAAACTAAAGTTTCTGAGGTTCCCGGAGGGGGTCAGGTGTTACTCGTGTCTACTTCAATATGCAATAATAATGGGACCAGGTTATGAAGAGGATCGATACCAACACAAATTAACATAAGCATAAGAAAACTTCTGAAGGACAACAGTCACAGTCGAGATAACAAGAGACAGTTATATGATTGATGAAAGGCTTCAAAACTTGACTTCACATTGAAGTAAGAAAGTCTAATCTACTGACTAGAAGGACAATGGAAGTTTCTCAATTAAACTACCCAGTTTACAAAGCACAACCACAACCAAGAAGCGGGATTAGTTCTGAAGAGATTACACAGTGAGTAGATTCAAACATGATATAAATCCTTGAGTTAATTGACTATAGGTGATCTGAGTATTGTAAAGAAATGCAGATATTCATCCAATATGACTACCGAAACCGTTTACAAACAGTTTGAATGATGTGCCTCAATCAAGATTGGGATCGATGGTATCTTAACTGTAATACCGGCTTTGACTTAGTTTTGTTTTGTTTGAGTGTACAACCACCTTTAATTTCGACTTGATTCTAGTGTCTTTTACTTGATGTACGATATGCGGTATTTAGGACGAGGACACATTAATACCAGGCCCCATATGTTGGTGATAATGATTGGCTGATATGTCAAGAAAAAGTTGCATCATCACATGACGAGATGGAGTCTTACAACATGAAAACACATTTTTTTAAAATAATCATTATTTACACATACTTGCCACGATTGCCGAAGTGGTTCCAAGTGGGTATCACGTTTGCTGAAATAGAAAGACAGAGGAGAAACAAGAATCACTTCAATGAATGATAACTGTGGATACATCAAGGAATGAAAAGTTCCTATTAATATTCATTTCAGAATATGTACACATACAGTGGGTGTATTCATTATTCATCAAAGTGGTGAATATGAATATGATTAATTTATGAAGATACTACATCAGTGAAGCAAGATATATTGGGAACTAGAGACAGACCTCCTGAAGAGGTTAAACCAAAGAGTAAGGATATCACTTAGCACAAATTATGGCTGATACTAAAAAAATACATGAAGGCTTATGGGAAGAGGTGGAATAAATGAGAGGTCACAATGCACTCCATTATGAATAAGATTTTATTCTGATAAAATCACACAGTTTTGTGCAGTAATATTAAGTGATGACCATGTTTCGAGCAAAAATTATTGCTTATAATCATATCAAGGTACCGACATAACTACTTTCTTGGTTCATTTATGTACATGAGTAAAAATTGGTTAGACATTTGAATAAAATCAATATAAGATAAAGTGCATTCGGAATACAATAAGATGGGAAATAAGATGTTTTTTACAGTAAAAATAAGTAACTTGTTAGAATGTTAGAATGTATGTGAATTGAAATAGAATTTTAAGATTACTTATTATCCTCCTCTGATTTGACTGGTGATAATATCTTCCATATCTCTGGTATTTGCGTTGAGTCAGTGCTATTGCATGTGTTGGGTGTAGACTCGATGAACCGGAATTTACTAATCAATCTTTTTCTCCACCTACTTATATTACTTTTTAGAATTTTAACCCTCTCCCACTCCATTGTGTGACTATGTGTTAATGCATGCAGCGCTATTGCTGAGATTTTTTTGAATTGTTTATCTTCGTGGGATCAAACATTCTAACCTTAGCTAAATTCTTATGTTCTAACAGGCGATCGCACTGCTCCTGATCTACTAGTTTGACCTATGTAGTTGACCTCACTCACAGTCATTGCAAGGTATTTTTTAAAGTATATTATTTTGTTTCATTGGATCCCCCGGGTTCTTTAGCCTACAGAGCTTGTCCCTGAGTGAGTTTTTAGGTTTAAATGACACACTAATTCCTAGTTTATTGAGAATCCTACGTAGGGTCTCAGATGTCCCCTCCTTATATGGTAAAACTGCAGATGCCTTATATTCTTCTTATTTATGCTGTCATTATTAGTTTCACCAATATTTTTATTCCGCTTTTGACCTTCTTTGATATTCCTAATGGGACAAGAAAGTTGTGTGAGTGAGTACCTTGATATGATTATGAGCAATAATTTGTGCTCGAAACGTGGTCATCAGTAAATATTACTGTATAACACTGTGATTTTATCAGAATAAAATTTTATCCACAATAGAGTTATACTCTATCACAGTGCCCGAGTTTTATCCTTATATCAATAAGTCACAAAGCATTTTTATATTCCCAGTTAAACAAAAACATTTACACATACAGCATTGATTTAGCACTACGTTTAGAAGAGGTCTAAGGGCTCTGAAGTCTTATTCCACTGGCAACCAACACTGTGAGTAAAATTAGTTTGTTTCAAGTTTGATTACGGATTGATGTCAGTCAGAGAATCATAGTGAACCAGGGAATAGTGGACAATTGTTTCGTCCTAGCCTGGGACTCTTCATCAGTACATACAGTACGCAGTCACGATCCCACCATGGATCGAAACAGTGACCTTCAAGCTACACGGTCAAACTCTTTTACCATTCAGCCACCTGGGCCAGAATACAATGGTCCATGAATAATTTCTGTCACTTCGCAATTTTTACCTCGACCATCATTCAATGTCATCGGTATTAATCCGTGACCATATATCAATCATTAACTTGGTGAATATTTGCTCAAATTACAAATAACTATCCAGTAGAAGGAAAGTTTCACAGCAGTAAAGATCAATTAAACTGTTGATGTTTTATTTTTTTCGGGTGGGGCGGCGGGGGGAGGGTGATTTTTAAGATTTTTTCAAGATAAAAGAAAAACCAATCTATTCTCACCGATAAAATAAAATATAAGCTGAACTTTTCAATGTTTCCACTTGTTCAACATCTAATTTTCGAACATGTTCATCGTTGAATTCATACCAACTTTCGGTAGATGAATTATATGCACATGTTGTATAATGGCCACCACCACAACCACCAAAATGACATATCACACCGATTAAATCATAAGTTGTAATCTAAGGACGAAAGAAGGAAAAAATAATAATAAGTTATTTATTTTTGCTTAAAAAATAAAAGAATTTTAAAATGTAAAAAGTGTAGAACTATTCATATTTTAAGTGTGTGTGTGTTGTGTATATGTTCATGTACTTATCGGTACACCAAGTGCATTAAACGACAGAAATGAAGTTCAGTTGATAGGATGAAGTATTACTGAAACCTGTAGTGCACTAGTTGAAAGTCGATTGCTTGCAATATTTAGTCAAAACTTCACTATAGACAAAAACGTAAGATGCAAAGTAGGAATTCACCCGTAATATGATATATATATATATTTTTGAAATGAGCTTTTAGAATTCTTCACGAGTTTATCAGTTATCTCTCTTCGGAACTTTAAACTTGATTGGTTGTTTTTGTGTGTTTTCTTATCCTCTAGTCTACTTGTATGAGTATTTGATTATTTCCTTGACCTGAAGTTTGACCTTTTATTCATACGATTTCCTTCTTATGGATTGGTAAATCTTGTCCATGTGTCAATGTTTCTATTGGCTAACGATTCATACTTGAATGAATGCCAAGCTTCTAGAAATTCTCTGGCACTTATGATGTCTCCTCTGTCTAAGATTCGAACATTATCCCAATTGAATTGGTTGGTGTCCATGGTTATCTATATGCAGTGATATGAGCGGGTTGGGTATCGTGTCTTTTGATGGTCAGTTCATGTTCATGGATGCGAAGACGAAGAGTGAGGGTTCACTTTGATCAACGTAATAATTTTCACAGTCATTGCAGTTTAACTTGTTGGTTTTGCCTTCTTTCAACCGCTGAGTCCTATGGTTAACATGGAGCCGAATGAAGTGATTTTAGTGGTTTTCGGGCGACATTAATTCCGAAAGGTTTGAATAATCATGTAGTGATTTCGGAGATGTTCTGAATATATGGTAGGACAATTTTCTTTGTGTTTTCATTGGGGGCCTTTGATTCGGTTGGTTAGCTTGGGGGTAGATGCCTTTTGATGAAGTTTCGTGGATATCCATTTTTTGGAAGACATCGATAAAATGTTTTGTCTTGAATCTTCCTCGAGGTAGGAATGCTGCAATATGTCCTGGTTCGCTTGAATCATGTTCGTATGCAACTCTTTTTGTGTGCTGTAGGATTTTTGCTGTTTTGGTGAAGTATTCGATCCGTGTGAATTGATTTTTTGTATACTTGAGTTTTTAATTTTCCTGTAGTTGTTCGCTTGACTAAGACCTCCAAAACTGGAATTTTTACCACCGGATTCCTCTTCACTTGTGAATTTTATGTCGTTGAAGATGCTGTTTATTAAGCTGTTTTTTTTGGTTAAGTCATTTCTTCTGATTATCACGAATGTGTCATCCACGGAACGTATTCAGATTTTAGCCTTAATCTTTGGTAGGACTATGTTTTCAAGTCTTTGCATAACACCTTCTGGAATCAGTCCTCATATGGGCGATCCCACAGGTGTCCATTTAATTTATTCATATATTTAGCCGTTGAATTGAAAATATAACTGATAAACTCGTGGAGAATTCTAAAAGCTTACTTCAAATTAAAGTATGCGCTGAAGATGTTGTCCAGGAAGACAATGAATGCTCCACAAATACAAACCATTCAGCTCAGAGGACACAACTACACCAAAATCATCCACCTGAGCTACAAATCTCCTCTATGTTCGGCAACATTCTACAGACAGTCACCAGACAATTTTTGTACACAAGGAAGTGAGCTCTGGAGCACCTGAAGTAGACACTCATCAACAACCATCGTTGTTTATTATAAGAAGTGGTGAAGATGACAATCACATTACCTTAACTATTTTGACCATTGATTACAGCTTTTTTCCCTTGTAAACATCGCGAGACACTTTTCAAGCCATTTTAAGTAAACAAGTTATTAACTTTAACTTTAAAAAACAACATTATTCACGAGATGTTAAAAGACCATCCACCAAGCTGTGATAATTTAACCCAATGAGAGATAGATAGTGTATGTGTGTTGTCTGAAATGAAATGCATCCGAAATCATAGGAAGACAAAAAAGGAAAATAATCTACGGGAAAAAACGATATCATCTGAAAGGACGATGACGAGAAAAACTATTTAGTCTAGCCAGCATATTGTTTAAACAACTGGCACATCAAAACAACAACAAAGACGTTAATACTTTGGATCAGGGGATTTAAGGGCAGAAGACGTTGTAACGTAGAGAGATTGTTTGGAAAATCCACCCCCCTGAAAGATGGAATCACAATACTGATGCTTATTTGGACATTTCCACTAACTGATCGATTAATATATGTGCAAAACCTGGGCACTGTGGTAGTAAGTAATTCCATATTAGTTTGTTTATTAAATATATCACATATCACACAGTAATCAAACAGTACTATTTACTGGATGACGTTTCGAACAGAATTTATTGTTCATAATCATATCAATTATGTGTGTGATACATCTAATAAACAAACTAATATGGAATAACTGATCAATAATTGTCCATTTTTCTCCTAGACTGTATATCATTGCCCTGACATTTGTATACCGTATGTCAACCTGATCCTTACTATTTGTCTTTGTCACTATTTAATCTGTAATTCTAATGCTCCTCTCCATTGTTGTGCGGTGATATTGATAATGTGCTGTTTAACGATGTGATTTTGTTTGAGTGAATCAAGGTGATTCTGACCTTGAACTGTCAGCAGGAAGCGTTGGTGTGTGATTCTTGTGGATATGGAGTTTTTGAGAATATTGTCCTTGATTCTAAGTACTTGTTTTGTACTTAGAAACTGCTATAACGGAAATAAAAGCTTACATTGATTGTATAGCTGGCCTAACTGTACTGCAGAGAATCATAGACTTATCTAGGGATAATCGTCTTTTTTCTATCTTTGGAGTGTTTCGTGACTGCGCATGGTCTCAAGGACATTTTTTCAGCTATACAGTAGGATGCGGAGATCAGTTTCCAGAGCTTAGGCCACAACAAGCCAGTTTTGGTCGTAACAGTAACTTGGTGCTCGGAAGACATGGTAGAGAAAGAATTAAATTTATTACATGAAACCCTACTAGAGAATGGGTATCCACCAAGATTTATCGACAAAAACATGAAGGAGAAGCCTCCGGTGTCAAACACCGCAACGGCTTCTAAGAAGACTCTCTTCATGAACCTAGAATTCAAAGGTGATATCACAGCGGAAATTCTCAGAAACCGCCTTTCTAAACGTCTGAAGGAGACATTTCCAACAGCCAATCTACGTATCACATTTTCCTGCAGACAGTTAATCCAGTCTAACGCTAAGGACAAGATACCACTTTTGGCCACTTCAATGTGTATTTATCAATTTACTTGCTCGTGTGGAGCAAAGTATATCGGGCCGTACGCAACGTCAAGTCCACAAACGTATTCTGGAACACTGCCCAACTTGGTTAGCCAGAAGAGAAAAGAAAAATAACAACAGCTGGATCCTCGAGCACCCCCACAATAATGCTTCACAGTGTTAAACAGAGTCCCTCAATATCGTACAAAAGGACTTCGGATACGCCATCTGTACATAGCTGAAGCATTAGCTATTCGAGATCTGAAACCGGACCTCTGCATCCAAAAGCGATACATACATTCTCTTGCCCTACCATGGCCAGAGTAAAGTTCTTACCACAAATTTGCTTCTTTCTTTTATTATGTGAGTTCACTATTATTTTTATTTTATTTTATTAACACTTTTATTATCATTATTATTCCCATCATCCACATTTTATTACCATTCTATTACTGTTTACAAATAACATTGCTTTTCACGCATATTTTATACAAAAACACTTTATAGACTTTCCACTAGTTTCTGTCCATTTTACACGAGCTTATTGATTATTCATTATCTCACACTTATTACGTCATGCCAACTTCTGTCTCCTTTCTGACTTACAATTAGTCATCCCTTCTTACACCTTACATTATGTAATACAATTTTCCAAGGACAAAATTTACCAGTATCTGATTGGTCTAAAGATTTCTTTGTAAATTATAATTACGATTGTACAGCTAGCTATATGACAATGCCACGAGTCAGGTGATCCACAACGGAAAACTCGGCGACGCATTCGAAATGAATACAGGAGTAAGACAACGCTACCAGCTTTGAAACGGTGAATGTGAACGTCTGGACTCGTGGGCGTGCTGGTTTATCTAGGGGAGCTTGGAAACCCTGATTCCAAACCACAATCCGAACGAATCGAATGGTATATGAACCTATTTCGAACGTCGCTAACCATGGGAACGCACCACTTGACTCTGTTCCACTGACTCGCAGATCCAGCTTCAAGTCAAAGGCTCGAGATTCTGGCCACTTAAGACAACCGCCTGCTTCGGTCTGGGAGTTTAAGCAGTAACCCAGCTTTCGCATAAACTATGGGACTTCACGTTGTGTTCCTTGGTGCCCTCATAATGTACCAAGTTATGTTTCAACAACAATAATAACATTTCTGCTATGCTTTATTTATTTTGTGTAAACATATCCATTAATCTACGGTGTACCAAAATTGCCCCCTTAGAAATAAACAAGAGAAAATATTTTTGTAATACACATCATCATCATCAAATCAAAAATACTCACCTTATCTTTACAATCACGATGAAGAAACGGTGATAGCTCTAAACTCTTCAATGGGAAATTTACTGGAGTGGATAATTTTGAAGAGTACATATGATTATTGCTAAACCTTTTCAAATGAAGAGTAAGTATCTCTGGTAAGGCTATAAGTCTAAACTGTTTCAAGCCATTACATCGCCTACAAGTAAATAAAACAAAATTTTTAAAAAATGAATAGTTAAACTACAGTCAACCCACCTATGATAAATCATCGATAACACACAAGACAACATAGTATAAACAGGAAAAGTAGTAGTATATGATGACGATGATGATAGCATAGAATTGCATGTAAATAAAACAAACCGTCAACTGTTTATAAAGTGATTGTAAACTGTAAGAAATTACTAATTATTTACAGTTTTAAACAAACGCACCAGGCCATTTTATGATGCCAATGACGATGACATGCTACTTTGATAAAACTTCGATTCATAATATAAGAATACAGAACTGCATGCATATCTCAGCAAAGTTCCCGTCTCAATTTAATACGGCTAAGAGAAGGTGACAATTGCAATACAGCTGTGGTGAGAGCTGGCTGCTAGCCAAATCGGTAGACAGCAATTTACGTCCCAAATACTGATCATGTGAAAACAAGAACAAAGACTAACTCGACAACCAATCACAGCAGACTTTGCGTAGGCGGATACAATTTGCAGATAGATAATCTGAACTTCAAGGAACGATCACAAAGAGATGAAAGATTACCGTTCAACGAGAAGCCACTAATCAGAAAACTATGTTTGTTCGCTTACAATAATCTATAATAATGTAAATTTTCTATAGTTTGGTTTGTAAGGGTTAGTTATGTTTTTACGAGTTGATCACGGATTGATATCAGTTAGAGAACCATTGAAAATCAGTAGTGAGTACTGGACAACTGTTTCATCCTAGTTTGGGAACCATCGGCAGTACGCACCCACTGGGATTCGAACCCAGGACCTTCCGGTTACAAGGCAAGCTCGTATACCATTCAGCCACTGGGACCCGATTCAATGGCTTATGAATTCTAACTTCTAGCCACCATTGTCGTTGGTGGGACATCCATCCACACACGTGACATCTAATTGGGTCCCACTACAAGGAAGAACTAAATGTGAGCACTACGAAGTAGCAAAAAGAACGATGAATAGGCGGAGAGTTAATGACTACCAGGAACTTTATAATTCCGGGAAATATTCTAACAGTTACCATCTAATATACAGATAATCCAAATATTCTACGTCACAACAGCAACAGGAGTGGTAGCTCATTGAATTCAACATCTGCCTTTCAATCAATGGGTTTCTAGTACAAATTCAACGCCCTCTAAATCAACCTAAATGACCAGGTTGTACTACTAGTTCTTAATTACAGCTAGTATATGAAGAATTTGCTAGGCTAGATGGATTGATTGTATTAAATCACCATTATCAAGACTATAAGCATCAAGAAATTAACGCTGCTACTAAGCTTAACCATATACTTGAAACCTGGACCGAATATCCCATGCATAAGTGCGCACAAAGGTTCAGCATTTCAAATGAAATTCACAATTTGCAACGTACACCCTTCGGCGGGGGGGAGTGAAATATTCAACAGAGTTTCCTTTAGAAATTAAACTATGCAGATAACAAAACGTGATTTGCTTGATACGATAAATGGTAATCAAGAAAGCAAGAATCGTTGTATAAGACGACATAGTACTGGTTGATTGATTGATTGATTGATTGACTGAGATGAGTAGTTGCACACCACTCAAATCAGCCATTAGTGCTTCACAGCTCTTTTGGGGCCAACATCATCAGTAGTATATCTGCTCTGACTCAACTGAGAGAGCCGAATGCAATCATGTTTGCACCAAACGAGTAAAGTGGCCGTCCAGTGTTTTTAAATCACCTCGATATGGCTGGCTAGCAAGAACTACTGGTTGATGATATGAGTGGTATTCAACTACTCACTTTAATCGATCAGTAGTATATAGTTCCATTCAGCATTTCAAACTGTAACAAACTGTAATGTGTGGAAAAAGAATCAGATGAAGAATAATGACGATTTAATGAATATTTAAAAAAAATCACAAGCAGTGAATACATTCACAACATGGAGAACGAATTTAAGTCATATGACCAATAGCCTCTAGGCATTAATTCTTAGCGTCTGAATTTTGTAATACGTAACGCCTATTGAACACTATCATCCTGCAAGTCAAACAAGATGAATGATTGTGATACTTACTATTCAGGCATCAGTGTGAGGAGACATAAAAACTGATGAGATTTATTCTCATCACAATTAGAAATAAACAATGGGTAAAACCAAAATATATATACGATACACCATCCAAAAAATGAGAGTCATTATGCAGCCGCTTGCCAACGAATCTTCATATGAGAAACATACTTTGGCGAGTTCTACTGATAAGATTTATCAGTAGTATATACATGAAGAGACGTTCTTCGGAACATAAACATCAATTAGCAGGGAGATAGATTTGATTTCAGAGAAGGCAAATGGTACAGCGTTGTGGAGAAACGTAAAAGGAACATAAAGAAACATAATATAAAGTTCAGAAGTACCACAACACGAAGATCTATGTAAATGGTGCGTTGAAGATAAGGTAAACATAATTTGGCTGTATATAAATACCAACTTCCAAATGAACATTCCTTTACCAAGTCTTAGTCCTCTACCGTTTCAATTGGTGTCTCTGCCTCCAGACAATCAAGATTCCATGGCTTGCTGCTTTCGAGGAAGGAGACATAAGGAGCTTCTTGTGGGACTTTGAAGACGTCGCTGAGTTGGTGGTCGCCATGGATCCGACGGTGAAGGCGGTCGTGCTGGGGACGCTGCTCCGAAGTCGAGTAAAGGTGGTGTATGACAGTGTCGTCTTCTACCGTTTTAATACGACAAGATGTTAGTCGAACGTTTTATGTACAAAGAACAAATGAGGAGTAGTTGTTATAATAGAGTGCAGTAAGTGTAAGCAGTTGAGTATAACCGCTTTCCTAAACGCACTTTTTTTCATTTTCAATTAGTAAACTGATCGTCGTAGGCTAGGATATGTCCAGCCTTTGATATATACATATGTATTACTCCTAATTAACTCTCCCAGCCTATGAGCAGACACAGTCTATGTCTTAGACCATAACCTTTAGTGAAAGGACCCAGCATAAAATAGTAAATCATCCTTTCTCACGCATATTACGCTTTAGTGTGTGATCAGTTCATCGTCTTTCGTCTCACCTTGGTCTGTGTCGGATCACCAACCAATCAGAATACACATATCCAGCCAATAAGATCAGTCCATTCCCACGGTTATGAGCCAACTGTATTGTGATACATTAAATATATGAATACGACGTGGTTTGTTTTCTAATAGATGTCCCATACAATCTCTTACAGTCACAGGCCAGCCTTTATCTTTCTGATATTTGCACGGCTCAGTGAAACGGAAGGTACAATGGACAAATAGACGTATTAGTGTATCAGCCGAGTTCCTTACTGTTATGGTAATTAATAGGCGCGGGTATAGCAAAGTAGCAACGGATTTATTCAATTCAGTTCAGTTAAAGCAATTAGTGAGTCAAAATATTAGCCGACTGAATAAATCACAAAGTAAACAAACAGTAATTTAAAAGACTGCTTACTGAACAAAGAACATTGCTGTCTGTCAATTCATCATTAGGGTCTACACTTATATATCACAGTAATAATCCAACAAATATTGTTATTAACAACATTAATGCTGCTCTAAATTACACTGAATCAGTAGTTTCGACAGATGATAACATTTCAGAAGCATCAGTAAGAGAAGAGAGAGAGAGGATATGCAACAATATAACACTAAATTGAATGTCAGATAAATTAAGGGAAGTAACACAGGCTCAACATGTCAGAGTGACAATAATGGCTGGACTTGTCTCTTTTGCACGCAGATCTCTAGTTGATTTATGCGAATCGCTGTTTGGTGAGCTTGGTATCTACAGGCTTCCTGTTAACGGATAGAAGACAATTCTTTTGTAGTCTCTTGACCATGTGTTTCGTGATGAATTCTTCAAGGCAGCGGTTTTATTAGATTTTAGAGTTTCTTTCTTATACAAACCTTTCACTGATCAGTGTACGTATATTGTCAACAATAGTATAAACAAAGAGACTGAAGTAAATGCTAGTGAGAATCAGGATTTCATCATGAACTGACATCGGTTAAAGGACCATTGGAAAACTACGACGGAGTACTGAACAGCTGTTTCATCCTAGTTTTGGACTCTTCATCAGCACACAATCACCACCAGGGTTTGAGCCCAGTACCTTCTGGTTACAAGTCGAACTCGTAGACCGTCAGGCCACTGGGACCCGATCCAATAGCCAGCCCATGAATTCTAACTTCTGCCAATTCATGATATGGCGCGACCACTAGCAAATGTCATCGCTAGCGAGTATTTGTCCTCACACCCGACCTGCTGTACCCCACTGGTCACGACTTCCCACTAGAACCCAGGTAACTACCTACCTGAATAGGGCCAGTTACTAGTGAGAATCAAACTGATATTCAAGTGTTGGTTTGCAGGGATTTGATTGGTTTCAGGATATTGAGAATATTCCCTGTCCATTTAATACTGCTCGAATTCGTAATAAGGATTTTAAAGCATTTGAAAATACTCTCTGCAAACAAAGTAACCAGTTAAATGAGTTTCAATTAGAATTATGTAGGGCATATTAAATTCAGCCTATTAAAACTGAATACAATAATACCTCAATTCAGTGAAGTACATTCAGCTATCGAATTCACATGTGAAGAAGAATCTCAAAGTATAATTGCCTTTTTAGACGTCTTATTGACAAGAAGACCAGATGGTAATACAAAAAGGAATCGGCATAAGAAAAGTACTTGAACTGGTCAATATACACATTTTCACAGCTTTGTTCCTCCCATTTTATATGGGAGACATTTGGTAAAGACCCTCAGCTACAGGGCCAGACCTACTTGCAACTGAAGACGAAATAAAGCTTGTATATGACACATTAATCGAAAACACATACACATCACTGAACACATAGCCAAATGAGTAGAGATTGATTCTTCTATACCTCTTAATAAGCCTTTATATATACGACTACACTTCAAAGATGATATAATAATAAATAAGTTGAGAAAATCGATTCACAGGAAGTTTGACTGACTGATTTCAACGTAGAACTTTGCACAGATGTGCAGCAGTTTAAGTTGCCACACTCCCTCTATATACCACACAAAGCAAGAGAACAGAGTAAAGAGAGTTTTAAAAGAGATAACAGAGATATGAGGCAAAAAGAATAGTAATATAGAAGAAGAATAGAACTTTATTGGATATGATAAATGACAAAGAGTGAATGAATCTGCGCCAGCCATTGAGAACGATTTTGAGCCAATTGTCTCCAGTTATTGGTTTCTACCATCCCAAGTACCCCAACTAGTCAGGAAGTCTACACCTCCCTACGTGACTGGCAGACTTAAAATAACTATTGTGGATTTCATTGACTGAGGAAGTCATGCTTTTGTTTGACCACTACTAGCCCTCTTCCAACATGATGTTATGTCGGCTAACATTGCCCGTCGAGGAAGGCTATTGCTCTTGGAACCTAATCTTTCGTGCTTGAGAACACCTACCAGTGTGGCTATATGAAGCTGCTGTTAAAGTCGTCAATAGTACCATATTGGATCACCTCGTTCAAACAGGCCACAAATCTAGCAGCACTGAAGAGTATTTCTCTATCATCTATCGAGTATCGAATAAATCACCAAAAGACTCTAAACACAAAGCATTCCAAGCAGCAGAGGCCATTGCAATTCGGTTAAATCAACCGGAGGTCTGCATGCAAAAGAGACAGGTCCAGCCACTGTTTCAACTCTGGCCTGCTGTTGAACCTATAAATTCATGAATTCTGTGTTAATTCACTTAATTTATCTGACATTCAATTTAGTGTTATCTCTCTCCTACTGATGCTTCTGAAATGTAATCTGCCGATACTATTGATTCAATGTAATTCAGAGCAGCATTAGTGTTGTTAATAACAATATTTGTTGAATTATTACTATGATGTAAGTGTAGACCCTAATGACGAATTGATCGGAAGCAATATTCTTTGTTCATTAGTCAATCGTTCAAATTATTTTTAACGGGTATCTTCAATGAACTACAGCAGTAATTTATTTACATTTATTAATTATTTCATAGACTTACTGATTACACCTTCCACAGAAATATCTATTCTCTCCGACCAATTCTGCTTCAGAAAAGTAATGGGATAAACAATCATCCAACGTTAGCGTAGACCATTTGTCTATCCATCGTTTGGGTCTACAAGTGAAAAGTTAAATGGGAACTTAAGGTGATCAAGTTATACAAATGCGTCATCTAAAAAATTATTCAAACAGTTTAATAAAGGCAGGTTCCAAATCATCCAAGTGGATAATCAAAAAAATGTATGACTTATCATGGTAGCTGAATATTGAGAACTAGTCTTATCAACAAATTTAATACACTGAAAAGATAGTATACACAATAGTATACATTCTATTTACCCTCTTCAATACCCACGATCGCCATATTGATCCAAGCTACTATTGTATTCAGTCTGTTGTAGAAAGAGGTTATCAATTACCAACTGGTAAACCCTAACATGTTTGCGACCATTGTAACGACAAAAGGTAAGAGTCAGGCAACAGATCGTTTATTAAGGAAAATAAACATATATTTATAGATTTTTATGTACATTATTGTAGATTATTGTTAGCAGACAAACACAGTCTTTTGATTGGTTGTTTCTCACAGAAAGTTAACCTTGCATCTACTTGTGGCTCTGTCAGATCATCCATATGCTAACTGTATCCGCCTACGCAAAGCCTTTGTTCTCATTTTCTCACCACCAATATTGGGGACATAAACATTGACGTCGATTACTGTCTGCCAACTTTGGCTAGCAGCCAGCTCTCACCACATCATCTGAACCGAGAGACAGGTGACAGGATTTGAGGATACAGGCTCAGTGAAGGTATGGCCAATGAGATGATCATAGAAAGAGATGGATCTCCAATAATCTTCCAGAATAAGATCCCCAACAATGTTGAGAAAATAATTTAGTCTCCCTATAGCTCTTTAAAACGGTTGAAAACCACAGCTCAGCTGAAACGTATAGTCTTAGTTCAGATAAAAATTTCGACAAACTTAATGATAAGAAATACTTAAAAATTCCAGACTTATTTTACAGTGATCAATCATAATAACTACACACTCTGAATTCTAATTTTCGACCAATTCACAGTTAAACAACATTAAAACTCTCCAAGAAGTATTCAGTACGAAAATGACTTTACAAAACAATGCTGGAATATATACTATAGATTATTAGATGGTTGGAAGCAATTAGCAAGGAGCCTTAGACCTAGGTTTCGTGCTTCTTGTGGTACTCATCAAAAGGCGTACTTGCAGTCCTGAAGTAACCCATGCCCCTTATGAGATTCGAATCCGGGTCTGCCAGTGCTGCAGTCGGACGACACGTTACCGCTGAGCTATTCGGGTTCGCTATTGACCTCATCTAGGGCTGTAATGGATACCTTCATTGGAAACTAGGCAGTAAATGATGTCAAGCATCTGGTCCTTGGTGTTGGCGCAGATGTATTCAATCTCTGTAATCTTTCATTTTCTTTTCTACCATTACTCATTCTGTTTCATTCTTATACTTGTCAAAACTCTATTGATTCTCTTCACTCATTTCCTTGTCTACCTTTGTGTGCTATTTGGAACGTGGCAACTCGAACTACTGCACTTCGGTGCTAAGTTCTATGTTGAATCCAGACAGATCTTGGTGTTGGTGCAGAGTAAATTCTACCAGTCAAGTAGACAAAGTGACTAACATGTTAGATGCTTGCCATCAAAGTACACTCTGAATTATTGTTAGATAGTTGAAGACAATCACCACGAATCCTTGGACCTAGGTTTCGCGCATGTTGGTATGTTAGTCAAATTGCAAACTTGGCTGACAGGATTCGGTATGCATCAACACCAAGAACTAGACACGTGATATTAGTTACCGCCTAGTGTTCAATGAAAGGATACTACAGATTAAAATTGTGAACTATTGAATATTAGTTTCTTTATAACTGTACTAAAACTGACCAAGTTGACAATATTTCAAGAAGCTAGTGATAATTTTGATTGATTTAAAGTTAGTCATGAACCAACACCTACTGAAGGAACCATTGAAAACCAAAGAGCAAGGGATAGCACTTTCGTCCCGTGAAAACTCGACTCTGCTTATTTGAAGCAGACTTCAAATTGAAGTATACGCTGAAGATGTTGCCTATCAGGGCAATTGAAAGCTTCGCAAACAAACCAACCAACTCACAGAACACAACTACATCAAAATCATCCACCTAAGCTACAAATCTTCTCCATCATACTTCATTAATTCTACAGGGTGACATCAGTAATCTAACTGTAAGACAACAGGTGCCATCTAAATGGCATTGCTAAGCGTAGGTGTTATTATGACAGACCGTAAGAATCATGTAAAAATAATAGAGATGGATGGGTTTCGAAGTTACCTTAAGTAAGTGTAGAGGTTTCTCACACCACTCTAAAACTGTACATAGTCGCATAGATCAATAACTGCAATCTGTGCGGGACACATGCAAACGTGTAATCATGGATTTTCTATAAACCACAACATGAAAATTATTCAACTAAACAGCAAAAAACCAAAAAACAAATATCTCAGAGAAACTTACGAAGGCATAAAACTCTGTACATATGAAAACATTATATGAGTAAGCGTTAAAAGCAGAGTTAAAAGCCAAGGGATTGCATTTACTAAACGATCTATCACCGGAAATGAAGATAATAAGGAAAATTTTGTCCTCAAACTATGAGTTGGAGTAGATTTCGGACTTGGTGAACAACAAGATTGTATACGCTGTGAATCACCATCGGATGTTTTAACATAAACAGGCCCATTTTTTATTACAGAGCCATTCATAAAAGAGGATTTTGTAGATTCTTCAACTGGTGAGGATAAATTACAAGTTTGTGCAGTCGGTCTAGCAAGGGAGAGAGATAAGTCCATAAATGTTTCTTCTCGATTGGAAAGCTAAAAGATAATAACAGTAAAAAAAGAATATTAACGCTACACATCAAAATGGTAGTAGCAATAAAAAAACAAAAAGACCGCACCGATTAATTTATGATAGATGTATATATATAGCCTAAACCACAGGTTATAAAAATTTTCGCTTTTTTTAATTAACGTGAATAAATACAAGTGTTAATGCAAACGCTTTCATATTACGAAAGGTATTTGACAATAGAACTGCATTTACGGTATTAGAGATAACAACGAATCTGCCAGTAGACTTTTCACACACTTATAAAAGTTTAGGTTTACTAACACGTTTTTTTTAAAATAACTGATTTCATTCACCTGAATGAATGAATGAAGAAAAAGCACGTCTCATAGAAACATGTATGTTTTCATAAAATCTAAATAATGCCAGTAAAGAAGAAGCGTTTCTCACGCAAGTTGTACAGCTGATTTAATTAGGGAAGAAGATGGAGAATAATACACAACTAAGATTTAATTATGAACATATAAGTCAGAAAAAAGATCTCTTTTCGGTTTACACTGAACTTTCGTAAAACATGGGATTAGTTTGAATAAATGTGATGAAGAGTAATAACAGTAATTTCCAGTAATCCTTGACGCATAACTTGAACAATCAACGCGCAATCAGTTTCCATGAGTTATCACTTCAGATTTCTACTACACACTAGGTCCCGACCGAAAGCTGCTACCTTGACGTGGTGGTCGGGCTTGCATATCGTAATGACCCAACGAGCTACATTGGCTGGAATTTATGTTCCTGTAGGTCCTACCATGCCAGAAAGGTTGTTTGGATAGCGGTTAGACAAAAAGCAGCTACCCAATCCAATACTATGACTCAAACAAAATCACAAAATATCATGCTGGATCGGTCGGGGCCCGGATTAACAACGACCGCCCTTCCTGCTGCCGTGTCACAGGGCAGAAGTGATAAATATGCTACTGTGACACACCAAATTATTATATTATTATTATTATTATTATTTCCTTTAATTCCTAGAGGAACATAGGGCTTCAGCCATGCGTCTCCATTGCGTTCGGTTTTCTGCTGTAGTTTTCATCTGGCTCCAAGTCTGCCCACACGCTTTCAATTCCTCTTCACATGATCTCCTCCAGGTCACCCTTGGACGACCAACTCGTCGCTTCCCTTTCGGGTTCCACTCGATGGCTTGTCTAGTGATGTCACTTGCTGGTTTCCTCAGAGTGTGTCCAATCCATCTCCATTTCTTCCTGCCTATTTGTTTCACGATCGGTTCCTGGTTGGTTCGCTCCCAGAGATCTTTGTTGCTGATCCTCTCCGGCCATTTGATCTTGAGTATTGAGCGAAGGCATTTGTTAATGAAGGTCTGTAGCTTGTTTGAGCTGCTCTTTGTGACACGCCAAGTCTCTGATCCGTATAGTAGTACTGACTTCACATTGGAGTTGAAAATACGGATCTTATTTTTGACGCTGAATGCTGTTGACCTCCACATAGACTTGAGAGAAATGAAAACTTGTCTTGCTTTTCCGATTCTGGCTTTGATATCCTCGTCAGTTCCTCCTGTAGTTGAGACGATGCTTCCCAGGTAGGTGAAAGAAGTTGTTTCCTTCAGGTTCCTCCCATTTATGCTGATTGTTGTCGGTTGTTGCTGTTGATGTTGGCCAGGAATCTTCATTACCTCTGTTTTGTCTATGTTCACTTGAAGTCCTATCTTTGCTGCTTCTTCTGCCAATTTGTTGCTTTTCACTTGCATATCTTCCAGTTTGTGGGAAATCAGACATATATCATCGGCGAAATCCAAATCCTCCAAGGCTTTTGTGTCGGTCCATTTTATGCCTGTTCCCTCGTTGGTTGCCGTTGTCTGCCGCATTATCCAATCTACTGCAATCAGGAAGATCATTGGTGACAGTAGACAGCCTTGTCTCACTCCCGTCCTCACTTCGAAGGATTCCGTGAGCCTCCCGTTGTGGATTACTTGGCATGCAGCGTTGTCATACAGCTGTTGGATGAGATGAATAATTGTCGGCGGCACGCCGTAGTAGCGAAGTAGTTGCCAAATCACCTCTCGATCGACGCTGTCGAAGGCTTTCTCAAAATCGATGAAGTTGAGATAGAGAGGTGACTGCCATTCCAAACTTTGTTCAATGATAATCCGTAGGGTGGCGATTTGGTCAATGCATGACTT
This sequence comes from Trichobilharzia szidati, assembly GCA_944472155.2. Lineage (NCBI taxonomy): Eukaryota > Metazoa > Platyhelminthes > Trematoda > Strigeidida > Schistosomatidae > Trichobilharzia > Trichobilharzia szidati. The sequence continues at coordinate 86,011,734 of OX235272.1, forward strand.
GTTCCTCCTGAATCCGGCCTGTTCCGGACGAAGTTTTTCATCTAGGGCTTGTTTAATTCTCTCCAGGATGATGCGACATAGTATCTTGCTTGGAATGGACAGAAGCATAATTCCACGCCAGTTTTTACATTGACTCAAATCTCCTTTCTTTGGCAGTTTGAATAGGTATCCGTTCTTCCAATCCTCGGGTACTTTGCCCTCTTTCCACACCTTCTCTAGTAGTGGCGTCATCAAGTCCGCTGTTGTCTCTGGGTCTATTTTCAAAGCTTCTGCTGGGATTCCATCTGGTCCTGGCGCTTTCCCAGCTTTTAGCATCTTGATGGCATTCAGGACTTCGGATTTCGTCGGAGGGTCGATGTTCATTGGTAGTTCTGCTTCCGTTGTTGGTATTGTTGGACGCGTTGTAGGTGGCGGACGATTTAGAAGTCTTTTGAAGTGTTCAGCCCAGTGCTTCCTCTGTTCCACCTCTTTGGTGATTGACTTTCCATTGTCGTCCTTTATTGGCTTAATCTGTGTCGAACTTTTGCCCGAAAGGTGCCTAGTTGTTTGGTATAGTGTAGCGAGGTCTCCTTTGCCTGCAGCTTGTTCTGCTTCGTTTGCCATGGTTTCACAATATTTTCTTTTGTCTTCCCTGGCACTTTTCTTCACTCTTTTGTTCAGTGCATTGTAGCTTGCATTCAACTCCTGTTTCTGTTGCTCGTCGGTGCACTGGATAATCTTTTGTTTCGCCACCCTTCTCTCTTCTATTAGTTTCCAAGTGTCCGTAGAGAGCCACTGTTTGTCCTGTCTCTTTTTTCTGCCTAGGACTTCCATGCAGGTTTGACTCCACACCGTTTTCAATTTGTTCCAATGCTTTTCGACGCTGACCTTTTCGTTGGTGTTGATTTGTGTCTCGGCTTTTTCCTTTATGTTTGCAATGAAGATGTCCTTTGTAGCCTGGTCCTTCAGCTTTTGAGTGTTGAACTTGGCTTGTGGTCTATCTGCAGCTCCTGTTTCCCTGAAAGCTTTTAATTTGATTTGGATTGTCCCTTGTACGAGGTAGTGGTCTGAGCCAACGTCTGCTCCTCTTCTTGCTCTTGTGTCCAGTAGGCTGCGTCTCCACTTCCTCGATATTGTGATGAAGTCAATTTGGTTTTTGGTTCGCCCGTCTGGTGACACCCATGTAGCCTTGTGGATATCTCTGTGCTTGTAAACACTGCCACCAATCACTAGTTCGTTGAAGGCGCAGAAGTCGGCGAAGAGTTCTCCGTTTTCATTCATTTCTCCAAGAGCTTCTCTACCCATGATGAGTTCTCTTCCTGTATTGTCTGGTCCCAGTTTGGCGTTCATATCTCCCATTAGTATTTTAATGTCGCCAGTTGGAGTATTGTCTATTGCTGCCTGTAGTTGTCTGTAAAATTCTTCTTTCGCTTCGAGGTCTGCGTTGTTGGTGGGTGCATAACATTGGATTATTGACACTTTTCTTCCTTTGGAGTTGAATCTGGCGGTCATTATCCTGGACGAGATCGCTTCCCATTGCATCAGGGCTTTCGTTGCCGTTGGTGACATCATGATAGCCACGCCCTCGGTGTGCGTGTGGTTATCTTCTGGGTGACCGGAGTAGATCACTGACTCTCCCGTTGATAGTTTGGTGAGTCCACTTCCATTCCATCTGCTTTCACATATTCCCAGCACTTGGATTCTGTATCTTTTCATCTCGCTGGCGATCTGGGCAGCTTTGCCAGTCTCGTACATGGTGCGGACATTCCATGTCCCCACACAGACTTTTTCTTTTGTCGCAAGGAGATTGCTCATGGTGAAGTTTCTGTAGCAGGTTTGTTTACAGGGTGGGGTTGCTGGCCTCACGCCTGAGTTTCGTCTTCGGGTACCTGAAATGGAAGAAAGGTTAGTGTTGCGTGACCGCAGAGTCCAGGGGACATCTGCTTGAGGCCGGTCACACGCGGCCTGGTGTGTCTCAGTAGCGTACTTATCACTTCTGCCCTGTGACACGGCAGCAGAAAGCGCGGTCGTTGTTAATCCGGGCCACGGCCGATCCGGCATGATATTTCTTAGATTTGTTGGGTTCATAGGTTTGGATTGATGAATGATGGCGACTAAGTCCAGCCCCCACTGATACCGTCGCCAATGTATCAGTAGGTTGTGAGGTTTGAAAAATTTCGTTGGCGTCCGCTGCTACTGTCAACGGAGCTACTCATGAAGCGGTGTGGCGACCCAAGTTACCTTCTACTGATACCGTCGCCACAGTCATACCAGTAGAAGTCCGGTTAAGCTGCCGGTCAGCCTCGGGTTCAAGCAAAAAAAATGGAGAAAACCAGCAGAACATCAAAAATTCCATAATTTCGCAACGGTAAAGCCTACAGGGACGACACAGGTACCAATCGATTCGTCTTGTTGAGAGGAATCCAATGGTATATAAATCAGAGGGTAAAAGCTATTCCTAAGAAAAATAATCGAATTTTCCTTCCTAGCAGTCTCTGCCCCCCTACTGCCCTATGGTTGGTAATGCCCCCTAGCTACATACACAACGGCAAACAACCTGAGGTCACGGAGCTAAAAGTGTCAAGAGAACAGCCAGCGGCATGAACTCTGAGCCTAGAAACAGGTTTCCCCTATAGCCTTTGAAAAATTCCCTATTCGGCTGAGGAGAAGCTATAAGGTGCGAAACCGGTACCAATAGGTAGATCTCGTCGAGAGCTATCCATTGATATATAGCTTACCTAGGTCCTAGCCTCCCTAATAAAATTTCGGCAGCATTCCCCCTAGGGGCACTAGCCCAGACAAGACAAGTCCCTATTCGGCTGAGGAGAAGTTACAAAGTTCGAAACCAATGTCAAAAGATAGGTCGCTATGAGAGCTATCCATTGATATATAACTTCACCTAAGTCCTAGCCTCCCTAGAATAAGGAACAAACAAAAACAGACCGTGTGTGACTGGCCTCAAGCAGTTGTCCCCTGGGCTCTGCGGTCACGCAACCAACTTCCACGGTGTGGGCAGCCAGGAAGTAACAATCGCCCTCACAATCCGAAGTGCACGCGAAACCTCTTCACTCATCTTTGTCTTCATCTTCATCTCTATTATCTTGCCTTCCCTCTACTAATGCAACTCCTTTACTTGATGGCTCTTCACTCTATGTGCACTGAAAACGACACACTAGGTTAGTTGTTTCGGAATTTCTGATGTACAGCAAATCAACGGTTACGATATTAGTACTTCAGGTTTGATCACGGACTGATGTCATTTAGAGAACCACTGAAAACCTGGGAATAATGGACAGCTGTTCTGTCCTAAAGAATCACGAATTGGTGGCGACAGTTAGAATGCATGAGTCCTCAAGTCGGATCTCAGTGGGCTAAATGGTCTACGAGCCTCCGTTGCAACCAGAAAGCCCTGGGTTGAAAGCCCAGTGACTGCGTACTGATGATGAATGCCAAACTAAGGGAAAACAGCTGTCCCTGCTAGTTTTCAATGGTTCTCTAACTGATATCAATCTATGGTCAAACTTGCGACATATCAATCCCTACAAATAAAGTCTTGAAAGTATCAGTACTTAGCGAACAGCTACAGTTGTATGCACTTAAATCATAAAACATGACTGACCGACTGACAAATATCTAGACTGAGCAAAATTTAACCTGCAATCAATGGAGTAGAGAGTGAAATATCCACAGTTACAAAAGTTATTTCTAATAAAAAAAGTCAATCGCAAACCAATATATTTCGATAAACGCGACAAATTCATCCCAACAAAACTTTTCTCATAAGAAAGACTTGAAATGAATTACTAGATTATCACATAGAAAGTCATAAAATTCAGTGGCTACTCTGTCAGCACTTAATTTTAAAAACCCAGAAAATAGGAGGAAAAAGTCACAAGTTAGGAAAAGTTCAGTCCCTTTTAAAGTGACTTACCCGATTGCAAGAAAGACAACGCACAGTACTAACTAGTCTACCTTGAAAGACATCGGTGATTATGCTGCTGCTGTTGTCTGATGGATTAGATGTCGTTTGTTTTGTACCTGATGAAGCTGTTCAAAAAAGAACGGTTATAATCATCAAAGACTTTGAGTATAAGAATAAAAATTAAGCACTGTGGTAGAGTATAATTCCATGATACAAAAATTATATTACGATAAATCAGTGACCAAGTATTGTATTTTTTATTTCCTTACATTCCCAGTGGAACGTAGGGTCATTGTTATTTTACAGATGGGTTGTTAGCCTGATACCCAACCTTCCCTCTTTACCAGTCTTATTACTGGCTTAGCGAGGTAAAGGACTGCGTCGGTCGGGGATCGAACCCCGGACCACATGCGTGGTTGGCGGGCATTCTACCGCCGTGCCACCGACGCAAGCACTATTTAATGATAAATAAATAAAACTTTATAGACTGTGCTGCATCACAACGTTTCATCAAATAAAATTATTCCACTAAGAAGAAACTTCTGGTGTTTTAGCAGTTTCCAGACTAAATGAAAACGATAAATTAAGGTAACTTTGGCGGTGGCATACACTTAAAGGTGAATTTTCAAAAAGTTCATCACAACTTGAAAAACTTTTTTCTATGAAACTCACTTTCAAATTAGAAATAAACACATATATGAAGCCCAACTGAACACTTATGCTTTATGTAAAGTTCCACTGGTTAAATAACTGGTGAACTTAATACAAGGTGGACAAAATAGTCAACCAGTTTCTAAAATATGTGATTCTTGTTATCAAAATGCACTGTCTAGTTCAGTCTAACCAAAGTAATCTATAGATGAATAGTGGGTGTAATTTCTTAGTGTTAATCATGAAAGTTGAACAATTACAATCACATGTACTACACAAAATCTGCTGATTCAAAATCCAGAATGCACAACAATTTAACTCGTAAGAATATATCACAGTTATCAAATAAGATCACGTGAACTTTAGGGAGCTAGCTACACTCACAATTGTTAATCAATAAATTAGTGTCAGCTCAAGTGAGCAATAACATATCAATGATATTGAAAATGAGCCACATTTATTGTCTGACGGTTAGTGACGCTACCATGTTACCTAGACCAAAGTTATGTGGAATCTAAACCCTGAACACATCTGTTGAAAGTTAAGCTTTCGGGTCAATAACCTATACACGACTACTAGTAATCGTATTGGACCACTGTTTTTAGTGTATGTACGGTTAATTTATAAAACATAGCTCACGATTATTTTAGTTTTATCACCGATATCCTTAAATTGCTCATGTTATTCACAGTATAAACATTTTACTACACTCATAATGTATTAAAGTGGTTAACTATTTGAAAACTATGAGTATCCATCTACGACCATTCCGTTTTCGTGTTCATAGGATGAGCTAAGCTCATACGATACCGATCTTTAGAAAAGGTAATGCTACAAGGCCTCACAAATTCAATTTACAGAGCTTTACAGTAACTTTTGCAACAATATGAATGCACCTGATTAAAAAATAACAATTAGTCTAATTATAAATGATAAATAGCTTATTCGAAAAATTGACTCGAAAAGGCATATTAAAATTTAGACACGAGGGACTGTACCAAGACACATGAAAGATATTTCGTTTGTAGTGACTCCATACATACCTCGCTTTTCTGAAATTGAAATTTTAGAATGTTTAAGCTCTTCATGTAGCTGAACCAAGAAAAGTCTCAGAAACTCTTGAGCATCATGTTGTGAATAACCTCTGAACATTGGGTGAGTAGTGCAAAAAGCATCCAAAATTGTATTTGCGTTGAAGCAACGTTGTCTAAATGAAGGGATAAAAAGTCAGTATAAGAATACGTACGACAAAAATGTAGTACGACGACAACCTGTGGGGAAAATCCCAGTTAATCTTGATAAGTTTGAAAAAACCAAGTTAGCAAAGCGGTAACCCAGTAGGTCAATTAAGCACTAATAAACTATCAATTTGGAATAATGGCTAAGTTAAACATAAGGATAAAAAATTAGGCCCACAATTACAAACTACAAACACTAGAGATAATTACGACTGAAACCACATTAAGGAGAGTATGCACTTAGGATACAAAGCTGAGTGACTCAAAGCACTTCAGAAAGCACGATCTCGTACTTACTTCCGAAAATTTAACGAAAATTCATAGTAATTCCGTTGAGTAGATTTATTTTATGGATTAGAGAAAATGAAAGTATCCCAGGAAACGCATCTGATTTGATTATGACCAAAGTACGTTGTTTTACGGTTGATATAATTAAAAATATTGTGGCTGTAAGTTTTAAGTCACACTTATGAAACAGTATTGATAAAAAAAAGTCAGTCAATCCGAGAACCTGTGAATCGGCGCTAACCAGTACCTATTGCAATAATCAATATCAGCCAAGGCATAGATACCTTGGGTGAATGAGACAAATGAATAGGAAAAGTCGACGAAATGGTTCACAAACATTTATGGCAGCAGGTACGATCCCACCCTGGCTAAACTTCTAATTGTCCTATAAATTCGATGCATATAACTTTATAAATAGATAAAACTGCTGAGTAAGTGTAGTTCTGATTTAGTACCTCTATCAAGTAAAAAACTTATTTCGAAAATCATGAACATTGACCTTCCGGATAATGTCTGACTAGCTGTCCTAAAGGAAGAGATGCACTGTGAACTACAACTTAATCATAAAATATGAATTATAGTAAGAGGAAGTCTATCGTTGTGGGTGCTATTTTATGAGTTCTAAGAATTACAAATATGTTTACAAGCACAAAACTTTGTTACCTTTCATTCCCCCAAAATTCAGAAAGCAAAGTATAATAGTGAGACAGAAGAACAAGCTTCCGATTAGGGTCAAGAATATCATGACACTCCAAAAAGAACTCCGTCAAATGAGGGCTGAAAAGCTATGAATAAAGTAATCACTTCAAATTACCAATTTGATAAGGCTTGCAAAGCAGCATTCATGTAGCATGTGTTCCCTATGTTACGAAGACCACCAAGACCAACTGACATCAGCTGGTCTGAATTCAACATAGCATCTCCGAAGTCATCATTCATATTCACTAACATTACTAAGACACATGACGCTAGTAGCGTCTACGTACAACCACCGCCAATGCTCTAGGACCAAATTTTAAATGGTCAATATTCGGACGTTAAACATCAGACTACTGTCACCTCCACAAGAACTGTTTTTTCATTTTCCACCGTAAAACTGAACAACCTCATAAAGTTAGTGGTCTGAACCTGACCCAGAATTTGAAATCAGATACCAATCTTCACTGTTCCAGTAAACGCATTAATTTGAAAGCATTGAGTTAGTTACCCTTGCTATTTGTCATGCTGTGGCACTGAGTTCAGTTGTTCATGAACAATTTGTAGCCAGCATAGTGCAAATCTCTGTTTGAAGGGACCTCTTTTTGATTCCTTTGCGTTCCTAGTAGGACATAGGGTTTCCTACACCTTACCCACGCCGTATAGTATTGCGTCTCTCTGTCTTGTTCGGATTCGTTTATATTCTTCTCAGGCATCTGCACATGTGTATGTTCAAATTCACTTGATACTTAGGGAATTAACCTCTAAAACTTATAGTTCTATATCACCAAAGCCCAATAACATGAATTTAACCGATAAATTTAACAGATAAAAAAATACGTATCGACACAAATCAACAAGATGTGTAAATTTACTCTGTTCTCTGACCCTGTAATATGCCTCTAACCAATCTGTGTTGTTTTCCAATAAAAATCTGAACTCTTACCCCTCTTATCTAATTCCACTATATATAATTAGTTGTTTTTTGACACCGAATAACCTGTCTACCTACATCAAATTCTGGAATTATGTTCCTTATGCCTTCTATCTATAACTCAAAGTAATTATGAAAAAGTATGTTCCACAACTTTCTTGAAACCTATAATTTGATTTTGTTTAGGATGTATGCATTGATGAGAATCCACGAAATAAAACGAGCTCGTATTATCCTGCAAACATGTTCATTCTTTCTCTCTTCAAACTAATAAAGGGAACCGGTTGCATGAAATAATAAAAATGCTGGGGTATAGTCAGAAGCCATCAGATCTTGACTCAAAATATCTGACTTAGCGGTATTTATAGACCGGTAACTTTCAATTCTTAAGGGCCTCCGAGCTAATTTGCATGTTGACCTCAGGTCGAAGTAACGCACATCATCGATGATCGGCTACACATCCTTCTAGAACTCGCTTTTCTACACATATTCGATGACTCCTCAAAATGCCTTATGGTAATCTGATGAGGAGGATGCTTCCTTTGCCACTTCTGCTGATGAGGAGAGAACATAATAATCATGCCTGCTTATATAGGTTCATTTCGGGTGGTAAAAAATTATGGGAATTCACAACCACAACAAAATGCGGTCATCAGTCCCTGGTCTCTGCATATCCACTAACATTTTTCTTCTATCAAGCGTTTAACAACAGCATCGTGAGTAAGTTCATACCAGTGTGTGATTGTCTTTGATGCCTCTCGTATGTATCACTTTCCACACTTTATGGGAGAAATTCCAAGTTATTACAGTGATTCCAAGTGTAGTAATTTTACTTTGGATCAGCTGGGCAACTAAAATAACCGTGGAAATATACTAACGTGGACAGATATCACTTAGTTTGCAACGAGCCATCTGCTACCATCTCTTTTGAGTTTCATTAATACTTCATTGTTTTTATTCCCGTTTTTGTCAGATTCTTGTAACTTAGGTGTATTGTGCATTTCTTTTTTGATAACGCCTCACTTATATGACGGCACATCTGCCATCAACTTTTAAACCAATAGGGCGAAATTATCGACAGTAACTAGCACGATCAGAAATTGTGATCCATCCAGTTGGGACACTATTCTACTGACTAACAATGAAGTTGGCGACCACTAGATACCAATGCTACGTTTGATGTTACCTCATTCAGTTGGTGGATAAGTTCCCGAGAGGATATTTCACTCTCCAACCCAAAAACCTCGTGATATGTACAATCAAGAGGTACTTAGCCGCCTCTAAATGGCTCGAAATCAGTTCATGGGTAGGTTATTTAAAAGAATACCCTGAGGGATGGGATTCCATTTCACTACTTGAGACATTTATAACTACTGGATGGTGGGACTATGAGTGGAACATACTGCGGCAAACTGGACGCGTCAACTGATCCTACATGAGGTTAACACCTAATTCATAACTCTAACATTCTACAAATAGGCAGATTACTAGCCTAGTCGAATGAATAATACAGCGAGATCGTTTGACAGAGAGAAACACGTAAATCGTGCTGGCTCGCAATGTACTGGTGGCAACATACCAGTTTCATAAATTCGAACAACTTCAAGACACCTACAGAAACTGTAGCTGAATGATTGTCCCAAAAATTTTATCTAAACAATATGCTAACAATACCAGTACCTATTTGAGAACTCCAACTCTTTTATAATTACTGTGCTTTACTACCGACATTTTTCGCATCTTCTGATTAAGTTTTTATGTGTCCTTGTTCACGGTTGCTTCTTTTTCTTAGCGCTTCACTTCATTTTCATGTGTTGCTGAACAGTTGACCATAATGTGCTTCTTTTGTCCATTAATGAATTATGAAATAATAATATGATCATTTACGTCCTATTCTTCAATATTATGTTAATTAGACAGTTTTGTTGTTCATCTTTCACTATTGCTCATATTATTTATTCAAATTCAGGCTTTCGTTAGCCATCCATATGCTTGGAGTTTTGACTCTGGATTTGTGATGTAATTAACTGATATTCTTCTTAAAAAACAATTCTCAAGTCCTCAACATTATTATTTTGATACAAATCTGTTTGGAACAATCTAGCATTTGATTTATTTATATCGAATGGTACGTGTTTATGTTTTCACTGCTACTTGGCTATATATTCCATAGTAACAGTGTTGCGTTTTACTTTTGTCGATATTTTGTTTGGGCTGACTCAGGGTTGTGTCGTCCGGTTTATGCCTGCCCTAAGACTGCCTTCTAGAAGTGTATCTCTTCCTGACGGATATGTGATCCCATTTCGTCACGATTAGTTTTGCTGCTTCTCACTACGTATTTTATAAAGAAAAACCTTCGGACTGTGAGCGTTGTAGACGTGTTTTGCGTCTTAATTTAAACTATCACTGTTCAGTTGTTTTACAGATCTCATCATGCAGAATCGAGATTGGATATTGCAAAGACATAATCTCAGACTCTGAAACACGAAAGATGAGCTGACTGTAAAGAAGGACGGAGTAAATCATAAGAACAGGGTGATAACACTCAAGTCATCTTTTGGATTTGTTGTCAACATGCATGGCTTTCAGCAGTCATAAGGACAATAGGGAAACTGATTATGTGTAATCGGAGCTGACAGTCTAATAGAATGGACCTAAATTAAGAGTTAGACCCGGATAAGCATTACTCATTCGACGTTTGTGAGTCCCATTAGTGGTCCAGCTCATAATCCAAAAATGCATACAAGTTGTGCTTATTCAGGAACCCAGATAAGTAAACAGTACTTCACATACTGGACTTTGTTTACTAATGCTACTGTGTCTACGAAAGCCTGAACTAGGCTGTGCTCCGTATAAAATCTTATTGGCTGAGGAAGATATCTTTAGGAAAACCACATTAACCAACTTCTGACTGTTCAATTTTAAGAAAATGTATATATGTTTATCACAGAATATTTAATTAGTAGTTAATAACAATATTAGCGATTTTTTAAATAATTTAAGTATGATCATGTATGCAGTCATTAAGATAATTATATAAGATATATAGAGAATAGAATATCAACTAAATCAGGGATTCACAAAATCTGATTATTACGAAATAAAATATAAAGTATGCGTAATACCTGAACTGTTTTTCAATTGGTTACAGGATTTCCATCATGAGCTGACATTAGTTAGAGAACCATTGGAAAATCTGGGAGTACTGGACAGCTGTTTCGTCCTAGTTTGGGACTCTTCAGCAGTACGCACCCACCGGGATTCGAACCCAGGACCTTCCGGTTACAAGGCGAGCTCGTATACCATTAAGCCACTGAGACCCAATCCAATGGTCCATGAATTCTAACTTCTGCCAATTCACGACATAGCGCGACCCCTAGCCAATGTCTTCGGCGAGTATTTGTCCTCACACCCGACCTGCTGCACCCTACTGGTCACGACTTCTCACTAGAACCCCAGGCAACTACCTACCTGAATAGGGCAAGTCACTAGTGAGCATCTCATTGATATTCAAGTGTTGGTTTGTAGGGATTTGATTGGTTACAGGATTTCCATCATGAGCTGACATTAGTTAGAGAACCATTGGAAAACCTGGGAGTACTGGACAGCTGTTTCGTCCTAGTTTGGGACTCTTCATCAGTACGCACCCACCGATTTTACAGGCAGGGTGATGTTCGGAAATTCGACAAGAAACACGCCTAATTGTACGGCCTATGTAACTGTCACAGAGCAGTAATTGGGAGAAAGGCATTTGTCTTTTAGAACGCAGAAGAATTGGTAATTCACTAGACGTTATATTGTTAAGCTCTCGTCAAGACATTCATCCGAGCAAATCTCTCTTGCTCTGTGGACCAAGCACTTTATTAGATTGCGTTTGTATTTCAAGGGCACAAAGCTGAGAAAATGTGTGTACTGGCCCGTTGATGTGGTTTCTATAAACATTTCTTCTTATTGTGCCATCCTCTTTTCTGGTCATAAGGACGTCTAGAAATGAAATACTAGAGTTTTTTTCTTTCTCAATAGTAAAATTTATCTCGACTCTCATACTAACAATATTTGGCATTAAAACAGTTAGTAACAAGAAATAACATGGCGAGAGATCAATTTAATGTCTTCCAGCTCAAAGTGCAGGGCTCCAGTTGCCACACCAACGAAAATTGTGAGATGGTGAAAGTGTGGAAACTGGCTGTCCCATCAAAATAATTACCTAAATTACCAGCTTGTATTGTTGCAGAAAACTAATTTTGGCTTTACACAGCAGCTGTGGCTGGGTAAAGTGGAGAAACCTAATCAAAACACAGCAGATCATTCACAATTCAGTAGATTAAGGAAGCATTACAAATCATAAAGAGGATATAGTTCTTACCCGTTCACTTTTCATATCCTTCTGAATTAATCAATTACCGACTGCCCCTGAGTGACCGTAACATCCTGTGTCGTAGAGACCCCACATAAGCACTAAAACGAAGTGGACGTCATCGGAAAGTATCCACTAAATACTTGACATACTCAAATCAGTAATCCCCCCAGATGGATCAATATCTGCATTGTAAATGCAATCTTTGAGCGATGCACTAAGAGAAAAACTGGAGCATTTTAATGGCGTTTTCCATGCCTTGTCGAATTTTGTCAATGGAATCACATACATGAAACCTGAAGGGCTTGGAGTTATCGGTGGATTCATTAGATGCAGCCTCACGACGAAAAACTGAATTGACAGGCATTACAGCTTTGCGGTGTCCTGATGCAGACGCACCTGTCATCATTATGACAGGTGTATCGTGCATTGGAGTAGAACAGGCCTTCAGCGAACTATTCGAGAAAAGCTAGCAGCCCCCGGCACTTTCTTTCAAGTCAAATTACCACAGAACTGGCACTTTACCTCTAATAGGGGGTAGTTTGAGATATTCCTAACAGTTGGGCACTTCCAGCAGAATGTTGAATATTAGGGATCTGTACAGAAATTTTAGTGAATGATCGATTTAGGGCTGTAAAGAACATAGTATGTATTTCACGAGACTAAGGTGAACATGCTGCTGCTATATTTTGACTGAATTAGAATACACGTATCTTCTAGTATTTCTTCGCGTTTATAATTGTGCCCTAACGTTGCGATTACTCGACATCCACAATGTAATTCAAAAGGCACTTGCGAAGGAATACGATAGTGTATTATTGCAGCAATCAAGATTCAAAAATCGAGCGAGTACAAAAGTATCAATTGTTAACATGCATGATTCAGAGTAATAAACAAAGCAAAGTACAATTACATAGTGAAAGTATACTGCGATGATGAGTAATTAAACGGGTCACCACAATAGCCCCTCCGTAGAATGCAGGTAAATGAAGTTTACCAGTATTCGGAATGATATTGTAAATTACAATTACAGAAAAAATATATACGAGTTTCTGGTATGAAAACCGAATTGAGGATTTTAAGTTTTTGAGGTTTGATAATATAACTGTATATATGCAAAAATGTTAACAGCTTCGAAACGAACCAAAATGTTTATAAAGTGGTGCAAAATGTAACAATAAAAGCAGAAAAATTATTATTAGAATAATAATGAGGTTGTAATTGTAAAGAGTTACAGAATAGATTTATATCTTAACATACAGTTAATAGTATAGTAATAAGGTAGTATGGAAATGAATTGGGTAAACGTTCAGTTACCTCTATTTCCATGAAAGCTGGTTGTACAAGTGAAATTGTACAAGAAGAGATGGCTGTGCCAGAGAAGAGTGCAGCAGTAGCTGCTGCTGATACGGTTGAAAGTGCACGTCCGTCAGTATGTTGTTGTTGTTGCTGGGGTGTTGTTACTCGGCGTTGAGGAGTAACTTGAATTGATGTTTGCTGAGGTTGGAGAGTAGAAGTTGGTTGATTGATAGGCATTCCAGCAGAAGCAGTGGGCATAAACTGTGGTATACCAGTGATTTGAATCACCTGACCGTTAGGACCAACAGCCATGACTTTTAATGGAGCTCCTGGTGCCAGAGTGATAAACTGGGGAGTAACATCGGAGCATGCAGCTACAGTACCAGGTTGACCACTGACAGAGACGTCAGTTGCCATCATTGTTGGTTGTTGCTGATGTTGTTGGATATAAGTTTGCTGTTGAGCTGGTTGTAACTGATGAGCTTGTGCTTGAATCTGTTGTTGTTGAGGTGATTGGGTAAACTGTTGTAATTGAACAGCTGTAGGACCGGCTTGAGTAAATGGAGTTGCAGACCATTGTAAGAGTGTTTGCACACCTGTAGACAATGCTGAAGCTTGAGGACAGAGAACTGGAATTGAGGTGTTGCATAAGAGCCAGCTGCTACAGCTGCTTAAGTATCAGGGTGAACTGGGATAGCAGTCGCTGTGCCGCCAGGTCCGGAGGTACTTTTAGCAGAAATATCAGTAATTATACATCCAAATGTTATGAGGTTATAAAAGTTAATGCGATGGCAAAGATGATTTATTCCACTGTGTATACTTCGAAATGATGTAGTCCATCAATCAGCTATGTCGGGCTCGCCAATTTGTTGCTGCTGAATTTTGATTAAACTGGCATACACGTACATCTTAGTACTTCCTCGCGTTTATGATTGTGCCCTAACGTTGCGATTACTCGACATCCACAATGTAATTCAAAAGGCACTTGCGAAGGAATACGATAGTGTATTATTGCAGCAATCAAGATTCAAAAATCGAGCGAGTACAAAAGTATCAATTGTTAACATGCATGATTCAGAGTAATAAACAAAGCAAAGTACAATTACATAGTGAAAGTATACTGCGATGATGAGTAATAAAACGGGTCACTACAAACAAACCGCTGACATTATAATAGGAAAATAGTCTTCAAACGAAGAATAAAACTTCCAAAGAATGTTAATATTGCTTCAAGAATGAAAAATATATATGCAAGTCTCTTTCTTTTTGCCCCACCAAGAAATTATCTCCTGAGGAGAATACTTAACTAGGTCGAAAAGTGGCAGCAAGTCTTTAGCCGCAACCTTCTTACTATGTCTCTTGATAATATGTCTCCTTCCAGACTGGAACATTTAGAAGTTCAATCACTTGTATTAGACAGTCCTTTTTCAATAAGGACGGAATGTAATGATAAAACCTTCTTCCTAAGCGATTTAGTAAGCGTAGTACCGCCGGACTGCTGCTTATATCGACGAATTCCGTAGACTTACGAAATTCACTCGAGTTTAGTGTGCTGATGACCCAAAATTCTATTGGAAGTGTAAGCAGCATAATGGGATTCACGTTACATAAACAGATCTCAGAAATACTAATGAGGTCGTTACAAAATCATTGGCGTATATCGTTGTTGCTAATCGTTCAAACCACATTTGTTAAGGGAGCTTGTGCAAGCAAATGCCACTTCGACGGGACACTTCAGTGTCTATTTTAGACATAAGGCAATCTAGGAGTCTCTTGTGTGCTACTACAGACTAGGTCAACAGTCCATTTGCCAGGATTCAAATTACATAAATACTGATCATCTATCACATAGCCAGTATCTTTGATTACCGTCTACTACTTGGCCTGTGTGCATCGGTGGCACAGTTGTAGAATGCTCTCCCACCACGCATGTAGTCCAGGGCTCAATACCCGGCCGATGCAGTCCTTTATCTCGCCAAGCCAGTAATAAGTCTCGTAAAGAGGGAAGGTTGAGCACCAGGCTGGTAACCCCATCCCGTAAAAATAAACACCATTGATGCCGAAATCCCAACCCTGTAGATTGAAGCCCAATGTTCCACAGGGAAAGTAAAGGAATAAAAAATCTCAGCCTGTGCTGCCGTGTGATCGACCTCCATGATGCGATTCTGCTTTTTATTATTCCAGTTATTACATACTTTTCTTTCACCCAGTATATCAGGATACAAGTTTTAGTATTACTATGGAACTTTTCTCGTTCACTAGTTTTAGCTGTGAGGAAATCGTGAAGAGTTCATTTTTATTAACTCATATCCATGTGAATATTAATTAGACATAAGTAAGTCAGATTAAGTCGCGAACAAAAGTCTGAGACATGACACTTATGGTTTTCCTCTTTTGAATGATATAGGAATGTTGTGCTAATCACATGCCAAGTCAGTAGGGCGTATATAATTAACCAGAGTAGAAACAATCTCCCCTTTCCTAGAAGATAAGAAATAACTGTAGCGGGCCTCAAGGAATTGTCAGATGTAGAACAGATGGTATGACTGGTCTGTCACACAATGCCGAAGACAGAACGGGAATCTAACAGTGCTTTGCAGGATCTTCAGTGTTGGCAACAGATCGGATATTCATTTGCTTCTTTTTCATTTGACATCGGAAAAACTAAGATGATATAATCAAAGAATACAAATGCCAAAGATTAGCTATACTGCTATGCAGCATCTGTTCATTCACCAGGTTATGGTGTACTTATTATGATACTATAGTACATCCACATTTTCACGTTCTTTTATGTGCTAACGCAGTACACGGTCAAAGACGAACAACGTTCTGTTAAGAAGCACAAATGGAAACTTGCAAAGATATGCTGTCAACGAAACCAAATTTCAAAAAGCGTGAGGTGAAGCGAACGCCAAAAGTACATAATCGCATAAAATATATATGTAACAAACGAAAAGCAATGTTCAATATTATAATGGCAAATATTCCACAAGCATATGTACAGTTGACTTCTGTAGGCGTATAACATGCATTCATGAACTGGTATTATAAGAGTACAAATAGGCTTTTAGAGGCTGAGAATATTGGCGTTCACGGACAGTACGAAGTATACTAACGCAAGATCTAATACTAGCAACTTCCACAGTATTCACTCCGTATAGACTGAAGGAAAATCAAGTCACAAAAATTGATCGTTCAAATTACGAAGTATATTTCGGGGCCAAATCGGGGTGCGAGATGATTACTTAACTGGCTAGGAATCGTACACAAACGAACGTAACACGACGGCGTGCCGTATGACTCGGATGCTTGACCGTTATCCTTCAGCTAAACAAATCGACTTAAACAGTGAGGGTCAGCATCCAGTATTCATTGATTACTGCTGTGGCTAATAATTCTGGGGAATTACCCACCGCTACAGGCTTAATGTAGGGTCGCCACAAGGTCATAACTCTTATAGTAATTCCCATAAGAATTATTTCTATCTTCGGTTGTAACTTTTGAGGAGGAAAATGATGATCTGCGATACTTGATAGGAAAAGATGAACATGGGCTTCAAACCCTTTATCATGTACCGAAATGTGAAACTGAACATAACTTTGTGCCGCGCGTCATTTATGAATTGATGGTTTGGCGGGATTCCATCAGAAGATGCAGGACCCTACTCTACAGTTCTTGCGTGCTTTAGTCACACACGGTGAGAATAGGTATTGTTTCGACTGCCATCAGAGAGGTCCGACTTATGTCAACATAACCATTGGTTCCTTCGTCTGCACAACATGTAGTGGTGCATTGTAGGTTATGACTATACTTAATTATTTGCGTGGTAGGAGAAAGTATAATCATAGAGTAAAGTCAATTTCCATGTCGAATTTTTCACAGTCAGAGATTGATTTCTTGTGTACACGCGGGAATAAGGTAATTGTCGAGTATTCGGTAATTTTGTTTAGGCATGTCGGAAAATTTATTTGGCACTAAGTGATGACCAGACTATGACGGAAAAAGATCTGAAGGACAGTGCCTTGGATAACTTCTTAAGACAAAAGTACCAGCTGCAAAAATGGTGAGCAAATCATTTTTACGGTAATATTAACGATTGACTTCAAGTGTCTTTTGCATTATATGCGTGATATGGAACCAGCCCAACGTTAGAGTTACCCGCATCATTTTATGTAAAGGAAACAAATGAATATCAACAGATGATAGACCGCTTCTCTATAAGAGCAATCTATTTTAAGTAAGGTTGGACCGCCAGCTAATAACGAAGTGCAGCTCCATGCAGTTGGCAATGAGCCATACCTACCTTACGAGATTTAATAGTGTTACCTGACTACTGAAATCAGGTAGAACAGGGTTCGTTCGGGTTAGAAGTCAAACGCTACAGCTCCACTGAGCCACGGTCTATCAAGTAGTTGAAGGTACTCAAAACGGAGTTATTATAAAGTCAGTTATTTTTCTGGAGTTCTCAATGCCGAAAATTAGTGTCTGGGGACTGCATGATAACTTTAACTACGTCACAGATGTAGTATTACTTTATTTCTGTCTGCTTGCTGTTTTTCTTCTGAGATTGTCTTGCTTCTGTGCACTGTCACGTCTGTTTGTCCGTCTAAATCTTTTATAAACGGAAGCAGTTGTTGAGTAAAAAGAGAATTTCATAATCCAGGCTCCCAACTAGTCATTCTGCTCCCATAGCATTGTTTTTTAGTGTGTAACACGAAGACAGCTAGATGTAATTAATCCTGTAAATAAGACGAATATCCTGGTCAACTTTTGGTATATAGCAGTGGTTAACTGTTATATTGGGTTAAGCTTTTAGTAACGTTTTCCCATTCGTCATCGGTTTGGTCTCAATATCGAGTAATCAGTGCTTTTTTAAGGAGAATTCGATTAGGTGCTGATAACTGTGAATTTATATATTTTTGCTTGTTTGTCTAGAATTCTTACGCACATGAATGCAAAATGTTACTCTTCATTTACTTTATCGAAATGTCCTCTACTGTACATACTGTCTGGGTCTGTTCATTTTCAGTTTTGTATCCGGGATAACTAATTAGTAGGTAGGTAATCGTCTCAAAATCTCGTCAACCATCAACTTATCAAAGTTGACGGTAATTTCTCGGCTGATAAAATAGTTGTCTCATTTGTATGTCACCATTTGGATCCGGCTACAGCACAGATACCAACCAATGCTGAGAAGTGACCACTTCTGAGAAGTGAATAACGCACCTCAGGCATATTCAAATTATTACTTAACGTCTTCAAAAGACTGCATATCTACTATATAGAGTTTTATTTTTGTGAGTCCTATCCATATAATCATTCGGTGACAGCAATCTGTATTATTAGGCCGTTGAAAATAGCAGTGGACATCCTAGAAGGATTCATTAATGCAAATGCCTTATTAAACAGGTCTTCATCGGCTGTAACTATTATTTATCAGTATAGAGCCTTTTAGAAAGCTAAGTAATCAATTGATGCCTCTTTAAGAGAACATTTCTATTAATGGAGTCAAAAGCTGCATGCGTGTTTACACATAATTTTCCTCCAGGATCTCGTTTGAGAATATCAGACCAATAAATATGTGTCCGTGTTTATAACAGGCTTGGTTATTTCAGTTTCATTGTTTCCTAATATGAATTCGAATTAAAAGTAAACGATAGGATCTTGGAATCTATATTTTTTGAAGCTAACTGCCGTATAGTTATAATAAGAGAATTCTTCTGTAACAACAGAAGACAAGGGCCAGGCAACAGATCGTTTATTAAGGAAAATCAACACATATTTATAGATTTTAATGTACATTATTGTAGATTATTGTTAGTAGAAAATACAGTCTTTTGATTGGTTGTTTCTCACAGAAAGTTAACCTTGCATCTCTTTGTGGCTGTGTCAGATCATTCATATGCTAACTGTATCCGCCTACGCAAAGCCTTTGTTCTCATTTTCTCACCACCAATATTGGGGACATAAACATTGACGTCAATTACTGTCTACCAACTTTGGCTAGCAGCCAGCTCTCGCCACACTTCTGCATTCTGAAAAACTGGACTAATTAGTTTTTGGGTCAGGTTAAAGGCAATTTTATATGCTTCATACCCTTGCTAAACGCCGCCACGCTTATATGACTCCCCAGTTGTCGTTCATTTAAATACTCTCCTCCACAAGTCATGTGAAGGACAACAGCTACTGCTTCTGTTCTGTAAGTATTGTTTACTCTTAGTCTTAACATCTACTCTGAAAATTGGTATTTACCCACTCATACTCTTCTACCTTAACAGTACTATCTCTTAAAAACATTTATTGCATTATCTGAAAGTACAGCAACCAAACAAGGTGAATAAAGTAGGGTTTAATGAATTCACTAAAACTCTGAATACTATATACAGGGATATGTGTGCCATTAGAATCACATTGGGGGATACAAGACTGATAAGCAAATAAACTACATTGAATCAATCATGCAAACGACAGCTGTGAGTAATTTTCAAATCATGTTGAAGTTGATAAGGGGAAGTGAGCATGAGAGATTGAGATAAGATGCATTATGTTTCAATTGCATCACTTCAATAAACAGTTTTCAGAGGAGAAACTTGAATATATCAAAAATTGCTAACCGAGTAATATTGATAATCATAGTAATAATGTTAAAATGGGTTGAAATAATGGTGCTGATAAGAGACAGTTTTAAATGAATCAGGAATAATAATAATAGTGATAATAAGGGGTAAAATACTACATTAATAATAGTGGTAATAATAATAGCTAATAAGTAAAACATATTACCATGGTATATTCAGAGTGACCACCATTTCCTTCTGTGCGCAGAGACCTGGTTTATAAACTCTAATTGCACAAGTCTCCACAATAGCAAGCATCTTCCTATCTGCTAATAACAGTGAATCACTTGAAAGCGTCAATATCATGCCCAAAGTTTACAGGATGCTTTGTCATTCAACTTGTTGGCACTTTGATTTCAGTTGTTTTTGACCACTCTGGCGAATTCTCCATCATGCCAGTAGACAATCGCCTTTGCGTACGACCTATGTGTTTGCTTCCACAAACATACTCAGATTGATATACTCAGTTTGAAGTGTCGAAAATAGGCGACCGGTATTTCCAAAACTGTTGAAGCACCCTCTTGATGGTGTTAAGGAGCACGAGTTTTCCAGTATAATAATTTCTCCTGATAGCCTTATCCAGCCTTCGTTTGACATTTTTTAAATCATCTCTTTTAAATGGCTTATTTATACAGACAGTTTTCTCTGAGACTGTTTGGATAGTTTTACTGGGGCTTATTTCCTTAGAGTATTTATTGATGAACCTCTCAGGATATCCATTCTTAGACAAAATATACTTCAAAGTATTTATTCCATATTCACTTGTACTGTCAAAACAAATTTTGCGTGCTCTATTGAACAGTGTTCTGATTAAGTTCTTTTTATGTTGGACTGGAACAAAACTCTTAACATGTATGTACTGTACTGTCCTGTCCATGAATAAATACAAATCTTTCCATTGTGATGTCATTGCTTTTCATTAGAGAAACATCTAGGAATTTAATGGTATCATTTTCCTCGTGTTCTATTGTGGAGTTAAGATTCGGATGGCATGAGTTGAATTTTATCGATAAGTTTTCGGCTTTTGATTTGCTTTCACAGACAATAAAAATGTCATCAACATATCTTAAGTATAATTTCGTTTGTTGTATATGCTGTTGCAAAATACCGGGTTCTGGGTCTGACAAGAATAAATCTGCAAAAAGTGGCCCCAGGTGGTTTCCCATTGCAGCACCATTAAATTGACAGAATAGACACCCATAGAATTGGAATTTGGCATTTTTAGTACATATCATAGCAGTGATTTCCTCAGTTCCGATGTTGAAATGAGTATGTTAACTTCTTTACATACAAAGTCAATAGTCTCAATGACTGAAACATTTGTGAATAGGGAAGTGACACTGAAAGAGACTACATGTTCACCGGTTACATTAAGATCCTAAATTTTCTTCACAAACTGGAATGGATCAGAGACTATATACATTTCAAAGCGTTGTCGCAAGGGCTGCAATAGTTCACATAGCCACTGGGCTAATTTGTGTTATTGTGAAACTTTCATTGGAAAACACAAATTAGCCCAGTGGCTATGTGAATTATTGCAGCCCTTGCGACAACGCTTTGAAATGTATGTAGTCTCTGATCCATTCCAGTTTGTGAAGAAAATTTAGGATCTCAATGTAACCGGTGAACATGATGAAACAGCTGTCCAGTTACTCCCTGGTTTTCAATTATTATTATCATGTTCAGCAATAATATATTCCGTTCCTCATAACCGTATCTTTGATATTGATCGTTCTCTTACTGCAATTGTTTAGTTTTCCTCATATTTCATGATAAAGATATTACTTCTACGGAATTTCCGCCCCCCTCCCCCACCCCCACAAAATGATTTGTTTTTCAGGTATCGTGATCCAACACCTCAGATAGAAGCTGAGGCTTTAAAAGAAAATCGTGAACTGCTTGAACAAGCAGAGAAAAATATGAATCAGAAAAGCAATCGTACTACTTGCGGTAATGCAGCAGCTGGACTTATCGTCTTACCTACTCGTGTAAATGCGAACGCTTCACAAGTCAATTCAACCGGTGGGACAAGTCAAAGTAGTGGTGCTAGTAGTATTAATGGCGAAAACACGGTCAGTGTACATTTTCCCACTTCTTGTGTTTCTTTTTACATTGTGAAAATTTCTACTTTGATAAAATTTGTCTTTGATAAAGCCCGAGTTAGAGTAAAACAATCATATATATATATATACCCCCGAAAACAAGGGGGTACTGGGCACCTGTTTCGTCCTAGTTTAGGACTCATCGCGAGTACGCACCCACTTCCAGGGTTCGATCTCAGGAGCTTCCGGTTACGAGGCAACCTTGTAGACCATTCAGCTACTGGAACCTGACACAGTGGCTAGTCCATAAATTCTGACTTCTACCAATTCGTGACTGGCACGAGCCATTGTGATCAGCGAGTATTTGTCCTCACTCTAGACTTGGTGGAACCCACTGATCACGACTTCTCACTAGAACTGCAAGCAGCTTCGTCTTGCGGCCAGTCACTAGCGTGATCAAACTTGAAACACATCAAATCACTTCAAACAAACTCTTCAGTATATATATATATATATATATATATATAAAAGTTCCTAGAGGAACATAGGGCTTCAGCCGCATGTCTCCATTGCCTTCGGTTCTCCGCCAGCGTTTTCACCTGGCTCCACGTCTGCTCACATGCTTTCATCTCCTCCTCCATGTCACCCTCACACTGACAACCAAGTCACCGCTTCCCATTCGGGTTCCACTCGAGTGATAGCCTGGCGTCTGATGTCACTTGATGGTTTTCTCAGAGTATGGCCAACCACCCACCTCCATTTCTTCCTGCGTATTTGTTGCACAATTGGTTCCTGATGGGTTGGTTTGCTGATTGCCAGAGATCCCTCCCTGTTGCTGATCTTTTCTGGCCGGCCATCTGATCTTGAGTAGTTAGTAGTGAGCAAAGACAGCTGTTGATGAAGATGTGTAGTTTGTTCACAGTGGCCTTCGTGACACGGCGCGGCGCGGCGCCAATTCTCTGATCTGTATAGTAAGTAGCACTGACTTTACATTGAAGTTGTGAATCCGCATCTTGTTTTTCATGGTGAGTGCTGTTGATCTCCACACAGTATATATATATATATATATATATGGTACTAGATCACAGGTTATGTGTACTGGGCTGTAGTTTGTTCAGTCCCGCCCTATTGCAGAATGCATGAAAATATTGCACAAGTCCGACAGTAGGTATTTTTATTCTGTTGCTTCTGTTAGTGGGAAATGAAGAATCATGAGTAACATTAAAATTGAATGTGGGAAAATATAGGTTGCTTGACAAAGGTTCTTAGCATGTTAAAACATCAGTGGTTGATGATGACTCGGTGAAACGGCTCAAAGTTGTGTATGAAAGCGTATTTGTATCCGTTGTTTATCGTCTTCGAAGTTTTGGATGTCATCCCTCCCTAATTTTTGCCAAGTTATCCTCTCCACACTGTTTTTCCATTGTATCATCATTATTCTCTGTCTGTTCATTTTTTGCACGTGATACTGTATCATGTGACAATCAGAACTGATGCTTTTTATGTAGGGTTTTTAGTGCTAACTAATTGTTGGTACTCACGAGATTTCAAGCCCTACTGATAATGTGATATCTTGTAATACTGGTCGGTTGCTTGGGTTGGAGTGATTAAACCCACGATTCGAATATAAATGCCTAAATTAGTCAGCCACATCTGCATGCATCAGAGAAAAAATATGTTTTTATTTTCATCCCTATGGAAAAAGTGCATACAATTGCTCCCCACATACTTCAAAATTTCTTTCACTAACTGTTTGTGCTAGTGCGCCCGCAAAAGAGGGGGAATTGCGTGTGTGTGTGAGACTAGCATCTCCACCATCACTACCGGAGCCCCCCCCCAACCTTAACCCCCCACTATGTTCCACTCGAAACGTAAGGAATAAAAACACGGCTATGCTGTAATGTGTTGAGCTATTCCTAAACTAGCTGGGTCGTAAATTCAATTCCACTTACTTCATTATTAGTAGATATATCACTGTAAGACTTTAATTATTTAAAAAAATTCCCACATTTTGAGTATATAAGTATAGTTCTTTTCAGATGAATGATTTCAGTCAGCGATATACTTTACTTCGGCTATCTCCTACGGAAGGATGAGCCGGCTTCATGAACATCTCGAATCATCGCTGCCCAGGCGCGGCGATCTGATGAAGAGAGTTCATGAAGTTTCATGGGAATTTGGTACGAGTGATGTCCCCAGAATCGCTCGGCCTTTTGTTTGAGAGTGCAGCTCTAGCCTTTACACAACCAAGTGTGACCTACAAGGCAGTAGGAGTGGAGTAGGGAGTCCACTATCCATTGGCAGCCGGTGACCGAAGTTCGGTTCATACGCCTTTTTGAATGGGGCCAGACATCCAGGAAATCCAACAAGCCCTTTGTCCATACGTCTGCCGGTGAGCTCCAGTGAGTTTCATACGCCAGTCGTTGGAGGTTTGGAATCAGGGTTTAGCCATCTCCCCTAGACTGTCATCCAATGGACAGTCAACTCGGTGAAGAGCGCCGGGCATCCGCTTTCGCCCTCTCACTTTGGTGAAAAACACCTCCGCCACGTGAAGGCAGTGAGTAGGACTTCCTCAGGAGAGGCTATGTAAGACGCCCGGTCATATGGGAGCATTTCAAGAGGTGTGCGGAGGGGTGGCCAACCCGCAGCGCAAGGCACCCACCCCCGACCATTCTGAGGCTTTGGAGGTATGCTTGATATTAGTTTCGTATTTTGTTATACTCATGAGCTAACATACATCCTCAATTTTATGGGTACTCATTCATCAAATAGGAGGACTTCATTATTGGTATTATTACGTTCTACGCTTGTGCAGATTAATAAAATTCTGTTTCTCAGATTCTCAAAGATGATTTGGGGGTAATGTTTCTAGAGTTGAAAAGGAGAAGTTGAAGAAATGTGGTTTAGTTGAATCGCATCTCTCTCTCTCTATCTGTCTGTCTGGATTCAACATAGAACTTGGCACCGAAGTGCAGCAGTTCGAGTTGCCACGTTCCAAATAGCACACAAAGGTAGACAAGAAAATGAGTGAAGAGAATCAATAGAGTTTTGACAAGTATAAGAGTGAAACAGAATGAGTAATGGTAGAAAGGAATATGAAAGATTACAGAGACTGAATACATCTGCGCCGTTGACAACGATTTTGAGCCCTGTCACCTATTGTCTCCAGCCATTGATTCTTAGAGTCCCGAGGGTGGCCCCAACCCGGAAGTCTGCATCTCCCTACCTGACTCAGTTTAACTGTCAAGGATTTCATGGATTGATGAGGCCATGTTTTTGTTCGGCCACCACCTTACTCTTTTCCAACCTGCACCTATATCAGCTAGTAATGCCCGTCGGGGTGGGGGAGGCGATGGTTAGGCATGCGCAGCACGTGACCTAGCCATCTCAATCTATGTAACTTTATAGTCTCTTCGATTGATTTTCCCTCTTTGCCCAACACTCTTAGCCTAACGTCAACATTACTTACCTTATTATACCACCTAACGTGAGAAAGAGATCGTAGACATCTATGATCAAAAACAGTCAACCTTTTCATGTCTTCAACTCGTATTGGCCATGTTTCAGAGCCATAGAGAAGGACGGAGCGAACTGCTGAGCAGTACACACGTCCCTTGGTTGATAGCCGGATAAAGATCCTGTCTTACTATGACCATCCAATCTGAATGTGTTCAGCTTTTCAGATAGTAATGATAACTACATTTTGGCATGGGTTAATCACCATGCAGTATATCAGTCAAGTCTGATGACGATATATAGAAATGTTGTTTATTCACACGCGGAGCAGTTCGCTTCAGAAGTTACAACAAAAAATGGAATAATGCTATTTTCTAGTGGAATTAATTGTTGCTCTTTAATAAATTAAGCCATCTATCATTCGACTTATTGATTCCTCAGTTTGCAACCCCATATGGTCCGGGATTCGATCTCCGGCCGACGCACACATGATATCAATGGTTGGCCTGCTAAATTTGGACTACGGATATCACATCCTGAAAATTCCATACTTGTACCAAAATACAGTGAAATGAAGCTGTAATAAAATTAAAATTAAAAATTAATTAACTTTCATACCTCTCCGATTCACTTTTAGGCACCACAGCAGTCTGTTACAAATCACGTTGTATCTAGTCAAAAGCAGGATGCATTTAGTTCCCAAGCTAAAATTAACACAGATCCATTTGCTTCGTTTACACCAAATTTTCCATCGACTGGCAAAGAAGATCTTTTCGGAAATTTCCCCCAAAAAGTTACAACCTCTACCACCAATGTGAATATGATGACCCAACCGTTTCCCAGTGTACATTCAACTATGCCTACTAGTATGTTTACAAATTCATCGGTGAATACAACTAACAATTTCTATGGATCGAATAGTAGCGGTGACAAGTATGCTGCACTCGCAGAACTTGATGGTCTATTCAAAAATAGTGGAATTAATTCATCTACTTCAGAAACTGTTGAAAAAGCAGTTAACGATATCACTGTATCTAAAAGTAACATTCCTATTGTGAATACTAGTCATTGGGCCACATCATTCACACCTCAAATTTCTTATCCCAGCAATACTGTTGTTGGAACACATGGATGGCCTACAAATACACCTTTCCAGGATACTACACATACACATACACTAAATCCCTTTGCAAATTCAGCAGTCGGTGTTCAAAATCCTACAGCGTTTAACAGAATCCCTAATCCATTCACAAATTATCCTATTGTTGCAGCCTCTCCAAATATCAATCATCAGTTCACTGAACCAGTCAGTTTACCGAAATCAGATAGTAGTAAAAATCCTTTTCTATCCATTACTCAACAGTCATTTAGTGTGAATCCATTTTCCAATTTAACAAATCCTACTGCTATCTCGTATCCACAATCAACTATGAATTCATTCTTACCAATTAATATGCACTCAGTTAATAGCTTTCCAACAAAAATGAATAATCCTGTGGTAAGTGGACTTTTTGATTGAAGTGTGTTGCATTACATTGAGTAGTCATTTGTTATTTATTATTATTATTGTTCCCTTGAGTTCCTAGTGGAACATAGGGCTTCAACTACACGTCTCCACTTGCTTCTGTTCTGCTGTACTTTTCACCTGCGTCCATGTTAATCCATATTGTTTCAATTCCTCTTCACACGATCTCCTCCATGTCACCCTTGGACGTCCCACTCGCCGCTTCCCTTTCGGGTTCCACTCGAGCTGGCCTGACGCGATGTCACCCAGCGACCTCCTCAGCGAGTGTCCAATCCATCTCCTGCATATTTGTTGGGCGATTGGTTCCTGTTTTGTTTGTTCCCATAGTTTCTTGTTGGTGATTCTTTCCGGCCGGCCATCTGATCTTCAGTATAGAGCCAGCGAAAACAGTTGTTGATAAAGGTCTGCAACAGGCTGTTGGAAATATTCTTTGTGACCCGACAAGTTTCTGATCCGTATAGAAGAAGTGACTGACTTGACGTTTGTATTGAAAATCCGAATTTTGTTGTTGATGCTGAGTGACAAAGATTTCCAGATTGGTTTCAGGTTGATGAATGTGTTTCTCGCCTTCCCGATTCTCGATTTGAAATCGTCGTCCGTTCCTCCTGTAGTTGAGACAATGCTCCCTAGATAAGTGAATGAAGTAACCTCTTTCAAATCCCTCCCGTTGATGGTGATTGGCGGTGGATGTTGCTGCTGTTGTTGTTGTTGGTTGGTTATTTTCATAACCTCGGTCTTGTCTATGTTCACCTGGAGTCCTGTCTTCTCTGGTTGCTTCTTCGACCAGTTTGTCGGTTTTCGCTTGTAAGCTTTCGATTTTGTGTGACATCAAGCACAAATCATCCGTGGAATCTAGGTCTTCTAGATTCTTCACGTCGGTCCAGGATATCCCTGTCTTCTCGTTTCCCACTGCCTGACGCATAATCCAGTCCACCACAATTAGGAATATCATTGGTGATAATAAGCACCCTTGTCTGACTCCTGTGTTTACTCTAAACGCCTCGCTGAGTTTTCCGTTGTGGATCACTTGACATGTGCCGTTTGTTATTTACTAAGCGCAAATTTGACATATTTTCTCAATCGTTGGATTGTAGTAATTATGACAATTTTTCCGTGACTTATGAAAATGTTTATCTCGTAACTTTTGGATGGTGATGCTTTTAGGTTTACGTAATGCTTTCCTAACTAGTTATCATATTTACAAATTTCTGTTCATTTCACTTCATTAAATTCATTAGTATTATGATTGTTTGATATGATAATCGTTCACCAATAATAATAGCACGTTTAAGTTTACACCACCACATCATCGTTATTATTTCATAATCATTATTGTTGTCGTTATTTTCACCCTTGAACTTACGTGTCTAGTCCACCCCGTTTGTTTGTTTATTTTTCTCTAATATTCATACTGTCTCACATACCACTGATTACATTCACCTTCGAAACCTGTACATTTGTTGACTATGTTTACATAATATGCACACACAGAAGTGCTCTTGAGCTGCAATCCACGAATGTTTGGCATGCGATTCGCTCCCGCCAAATGTAAGATGATGTTACAGGATTGGACTACACCGACTCCTAGATTAGAAATAGGGAGTGAAGTAGTGGTATAGCATGTTGACCGCTTCACTTACTTGGGAAGTTGCATCAGCCAATGCCAACGGGTTGATCTCTGACGAAATCTCAGCACGGATAGAGAGGGCTAGTTTCGCATATGCCAGTTTACGCCGTCTTTGGCGTAGACGTGATATCCAAAGGACGAGTGTACTGCTCAGCAGTCCTCCTTCATGGCTGGCTGTGGGGTCTGGCTATTGAGAGTGAAAGACATGAAAAGACTAGCTGTCTTTGATCATAGGTGCCTACGTTCTATCTCCCGTGTGAAGTGGTACAATAGGGTGAGCAATATCGAGGTTAGGCTTCAGTCGAGTGCTAGGTAAGGAGGGAAAGTCAATCGGTGAGACTGTGAAGTTATGTCGACTGATATGGTTAGGACATGTGTTATGCATGCCTCGTCATCACCTTCCTCGACGGGCAATGTTAGCTGATATAGGGTCAGGTTGGAACAGAGCCAGTGGTGGTTAAACCAAAACATGGCTTCATCAGTCAATGAAATCCACAACAGTTAGTTTAAGCCAGCCAGTCAAGTAGGGAGGTGTAGACTTCCTGACTGGTTGGAGTCCTCAGGACGATAAAAACCAATGGCTGGAAACCATTGGTGATATGGCTCAAAATCGTTCTCAATGGCGCAGATGCATCCACTCCCTGTAACTTATGATTTCCAAGGAAACTATATTGTTCTTCGTTATTACTATTCCTTTGTCTCACACTTCTGTTTACTGTCTCTATTATGCATTTCTTCTAATTTCTTCTCCTTTGTGTGCTACATGGAGTGTGGCGACTTGAACTGCTGCACATCGGTGCAGAGTTCTATGTTGAAAACAGACAGACAGATAGATACACATCATAAAGTGGTTTCACCTCATTTTATCTCATGTTCTCATTGGCCATGCATATTCAAAACTAACTGACTAGTATTAGATGGTTGAGGGTAATCCGCAGGAAGCCTTGGACCTAGGTCTCGTGCTAGTTGTCACTCACAAGTCAGCAAGGTGTATCTGCAACCTCAAAGGAACTCGTTTGCCTTTTGAAATTCGAATCCGCGTCACCCAGTTAGCACTGCAGTCAGAGACGTTATCACTGGGCTACTCAGGCTTGCGATTGACCTCCTATAGGACTGACTAGTGTCCAGTCAAAAATAACTAACTGACTAGTGTTCCATCCCATCTTACACTTGTTCCACAATGCATTTCTGATATGATTCTAATTTGCTTTCTTTACTGACTGGTTGTTGTGTGCTTAAATGACTGGATTTATAATTGTAGAGAGAGGGTGAAGAAGAATTTATTGAAATCACAATTGTTCACTGTAACTATTTGTGTTCTGAATAAATTATGGGATTATTCAAGTTACTGAAAAAAACATTCTTATCGATAACTTCCTCTTGAAAGCTCTACAGTTATATACTCATGTTAGTTTAAGCATATATTTTCTATAACATTCAGTAGCCACGCCACCAATTTCATATAGGAGCATTTAATGTTAGGACACTTTGCCAAATAGGACAACAAGCATCACTAGCCAAGACTTTGGCATCTCGAGCCATTGATGTATGTTGTGTTTCAGAAACACGCATACAAGACCCAAGTGTGGTTATTCACCTAACCCCACCTGGCCAACAGGATGAATCTGCAAAATTCACCTTGAGGGTGTCAGGAGATGCAACGGCTAGCTCTCGAGGATTAGCTGGTGTTGGGATAGCTTTAAGTACTAGGGCAGAAGAGACATTACCTGACTGGATCCCGGTAGATAGCCGAATGTGTGCTGTCCGTCTGAACGGATCAGTGAAAAGGAGAAAGGACTGCACTACCCGCCGATGCCTTTTCGTAATCTCCGCCTACGCCCCCACTGACTGCAGTTCGGATGAAACGAAGGATGAGTTCTACCAAAAGCTGTCTAGTTTGCTGCAAAAGGCTGAACGCTCAGATATAGTCCTTCTAGCTGGTGACTTTAATGCTTAAGTAGGGAAATTGTGTCAGTCTGAGAAGAATGTCGGTGGCACATACGGAATTCCGTGCCAGCGAACCGACAACGGTGACCGTCTCCTACAGTTCTGTTCAGATAATCATTTGTTTCTTGTAAGCACTAACTTCAAACACAAGGGGAGACACTGTTTGAGCCGGCGACCCCCATCATCAAATCAACGCTGGACACAAATAGACCACATAGCAATAAGCTATCGTTGGCGTGGGTCGGTAGGGGATTGTCGCTCCTTCTGGAACACGTGTGTAGATACCGATCACGCACTGGTCCGCGCTCGTGTGTGCTTACGACTGAACGGACGTAGAAAACAGCTGGCGGTAAACCCATCACGTCCTCAGCTCGATCAGGAAACTAAGTCCCTATTTGAGGAAGAACTAGCTAAACACATATCTGAGTTCGACAGCTGCGCTCACCCTGAAGAAGCCTGGAAGAATATTCAGTCAGCCATAGATACAGCTGTAAAAGCTGTGAATAAGGTAAATCTAAAGGTGAGTAAAAACCATTGGATTTCGACTGCCTCATCCGAACTGATAGATGCTAGAAGACTTATTCCGGCGAGCTCCGAATTCAATTAGGAGCGAAAACTGCACAAAAGGAAACTTATGAAAAGTCTCCGCAAGGACCGTGAACAGTGGTGGTTGACAAAGGCGAAAGAGATGGAAAAAGCATCGGCGATAGGCAACACCAGACAACTATTCATGCTTATCAGGGAAACAGGTGGTAAAAGCCAAATGATAAGCGAAACAATCTCGGAGAAAAATGGCACCATAATTAGCTCCCAGGATAGACGTCTGGAGCGCTGTAAAGAACACTACGAGGAGCAGTTTAATTGGCCCACATCCACACTTAGCCTGCCGGACATCCAACACCTCCCTGAATGGGATATAGACACAGGTCCTCCGTCCTTAACTGAGGTTATTAAAGCTGTCACCAATCTGAAGCAAGGCAAAGCAGCGGGACCTGATTTATTGACTCCAGAGGTATTTAAGTACGGTGGAGACAGTTTACTGTGCGTTAACCGAGGTTCTAGGCAGCGTCTGGGAATCAGAGGAAGTCCCATCGGGTTGGTGTAAGTCACTGATCATCCCGATATACAAGAAGGGAGACAAGTCTTCTTGTGATAATCACAGAGGGATTAGCTTGACTAATATAGTATCTAAAATCCTAGGCTCAATAATACTGCGTAGACTAAGTGGTGCTCGTGAGGCACAAACACGAGAAAACCAGGCAGGTTTTAGGCCAGGAAGAGGGTGTATTGATCATATCTTCACCTTTCGACAGATTCTAGAACATAGGCATTCCTACCGGCGTCCAACAATCATTATATTTCTTGACCTAAAGGCGGCATTCGATTCTGTCGACCGAGAGGTTCTCTGGCGATGCTTGGCTGTGAAGGAAATGCCGAGAAAATACATTGCACTGATTAAGGCACTCTACTCGTACTGATGCAGCCAGGTGAGGGCTAATGGCGAGATGTCATCTGAAGTGGTGACGACTAGTGGCGTCCGTCAAGGATGCCCATTATCCCCATTCCTATTCAACTTCATCATAGACGTACTAATGGACTTAACCCTAAGTGACTTCAGAGACTCAGGGATTGACTTGCTACCAGGGAATAATCTGGTCGACTTAGAATATGCAGACGATATAGTCGTTTTAGGCGAGGACTCTGACGAAATACAGAGTCTACTGAACACTTTGAGCTGCAATCTAAGAATGTTTGGCATGCGATTCGCCCCTGTAAAATGTAAGATGATGCTGCAGGATTGGACTTCACCGACCCCTAGATTAGAAATAGGAAGTGAAGTGGTAGAGCACGTTGACCGCTTCACTTACTTGGGAAGTACCATCAGCCCCAACGGGTTGACCTCAGACGAAATATCAGCACGAATACAGAGGGCTAGGTTCGCATACGCCAATTTACGCCGTCTCTGGCGTAGACGTGATATCCGACTATCGGTCAAAGGGCGTTTGTACTGCTCATCAGTCCGCTCCGTCCTCCTTTATGGCTGTGAGACCTGGCCATTGAGAGCAGAAGACATGAAAAGATTAGCTGTGTTCGATCATAGGTGTCTGCGTTCTATCTCCCGTGTTCACTGGTATAGTAGGGTGAGCAATATTGAGGTTAGGCATCAATTTATTGCTAGATAAGGAGGGAAAATCAATCGACGGCTCTGTGAAGGTACATCGATTGAGATGGCTAGGACATGTGTTGCGCATGCCTAGCCATCGATCGCTTTCCTCGACTGACGGTCCATGTCAGCTGACATAGGATGGATCAGGTTGGAAAGGAGTTAGCCAGTGGTGGTCAAACCAAAACATGACTTCACTAGTCAATGAAATCCACAACAGTTAGTTTAAGTCACCCAGCCACGTAGGTAGGTGTATACTTCCTGACTAGTTGGGGTCCTTGGAGTGGTAAGAACCAATGGCTGTATGCATTCAGTGATATGGCTCTAAATCGTTCTCACTTATGGCTGGCGCAGATGCATCCACTTCTTGTGACTTATAATATCCAATAAAACTGCATGGCTCTTCGATATTACTATTCTTTTTGCCTCATATCTCTGTTTATTGTCTCAGTTTTGCATTTCTTTTTACTTTCTTTTCTTGCTTTGTGTTCTAAGTGAAGTGTGGCAACTCGAACTGCTGCACATCGGTGCATAGTTCTCTGTTGAAACCAGTCAGTCAGTCAGTTAACAACTTCACATTTATTTTATTAGTCACTATGCATTTGAAAATGTAAAACTTATGAAAAAATTCATTAAACAAATTGTCTATAATTACTTTTTCGGTGCGTCGGTGGCACAGCTGTTAGGACGCTCGCCTACCATGCACATTGTCCGGGGTTTGATCCCCGGCCGACGCACTCCTTTACCTCGCTAAGCCAGTAAAAGAACTGGGAAAGAGGGAAGGTTGGGCATGAGGCTAGCAACCCCATCCCGTAAAAGTAAACACCACTGCTACAGAAACTTTGAGCTTCTAGCTTGAAGCCCTATGTTCCACTGGGAACGTTAAGGAATGAAAAAAAAACTTTTGTACAGCTGTGATAAATGAAATCGCCAGGAAAAATCCCGAAGTTCATGCGTTGTCTTTCCTCTATATATCCTGACAAGGATTATCCTCGAATTTATGATTCTTCCCTTCATTGACTTTGAATAAAACTTATTAAAATATTTGATGACCAGTTTGGTGTTATGTCACAGGTACATATATTTCGAACTGTATTCTAGTAATAGTTATCTTGTATATTATCATCCGCGCACATCTTTCTGGTGTTACACTCTTCGGCCTATTGATGGTAGTAGTGACTGGTGATAACAAACTCATAACTGTGGAAGTTGAAGAAGAATTTGTTGGAAAGAATGTTAATTTTGAGTATTTGACAGCTGTTTCGTCAGACTAGTTTGGGACTCATCGTCAGTGCGGCGTTCGAATCCAGTACCTTCCAGTTAGCAGTCAAGCTCGTAGACCTTACAGCCACTGGAACCCGACTCAGTGGCTAGTGCATGAATTCTAACTTCTACCATTTGGTAATTTTAGCGCGACTGGCACCAGCCAGTGGACCACGACTTCTCACTAGAACTGCAAGCAACTTCGTCCTGTGGCCAGTCACTAGCGAGTCTGTAAGCTCGCCTTGTAACCGGAAGGTGCTGGGTTCGAGTCCCGGTGGGTGTGTGCTGCCGATCAGTCCCAAACTAGTGTGAAACAGCTGTCCAGTACTGCCTGGTTTTCAATAGTTCTGTGAGTGATATCATTGCGTTATCAAAATTGAAACAAATCAAATCCGAGCAAACAAACTCTTGATGAGAAATAGTTATGGAAAAAGACATATTTGATACACTCATATATTTTGGTAGGACTGGTTAGCTGAATACTCTGCATACAAAATACATTTCATATCATGACCCTTATAGTCACTTTTTAAATTGTTTAGTTAGAAAAGAAATTGTGAATAGAGTTGTGTAAAAGTTTGTATATCGAAAATGGAAGTGAAAGCACAGTTTCATGCTCAGAAATTTGCATGGAAACTCCAGAGAAAACTGGAAGCATTGTTATACATAAATTGATGTCATCAACGTCGGACGTGTTACTGACAAGAATTTGTGAGTAGTATGTGAGTAGTTGTTTCCTTCTACCCTAATCTTTGGATAGCGGAACAATGGATTAAGTTGCAAGGAGAAGTGAACAATATTTTTTGAAACAGTATAGAAGGCATGAAACAAAGACAAAATGAGCAGAATACGAATAACTTTTGCAAATTGAAGTTTGAATGTAGAGATTTTATAGAGATTTTACCATCTCTATATTCCATCTTTCCAAAATGACTGACTGCTTTCAGCATAGAACTTTGCACAGAGGTGCACTAATTTGAGTTTCCACATTGTATGTAGTACACAAAGCGAGACAAAACAGAGAGAAAAGAAGAGATCCGAAAGAACGATAGTAGACCAAAATGTGAGAAAGAAAGAATATCAACGTAAAAAAAGTGTTTTATTAGATATAGAAGATCACAGCGAGTGAGTTCATCTGCGTCATTGAGAACGATGGGTTTGAGCCATACCACGAATTTTCTCCATTCATTGGTTTTTAGAATCCCAAGGACCCCAACCAAGCCTAGTAGTCTATGCCTCCCTACGTGGCTCAAATCAGCTGTCGAAAAATTTCATGATTCTTGTCAAATCAACCATTCTGTTACCAAGTACCATTAATATTATGACGTTCAAAAGCAAGCACATCTACAAAAATTTCTTTTGTTACTGCATACATTGATTGATTGATGATTGATCGATATCAGAATTTATAGATTAGAAAAGAAACTCTCATTACTATAAAATATTTATTCATTCAGTGAAATGTGTAAAATTCATAACTTTAGACTAATCATGTGAATTTCAACAAATAGGGTACTGTTTCACTATTGGTCTACTTGATTGTCTCAGCTCTTTTCTCGACGGGCAATGTTAACTGACATAGGATAGATGATCAGGTTGGAAATGAGCTAGTGGTGGTCAAACCAAAACATGGCTTCATCAGTCAATGAAATCCACAACAACTTCATGCAATTCTTCCCATTAATAAACTTGAACAAAGCAAGAACAACAATTGTACCAGGATAATATGAGCTCTATGTACGCAGAAAGAGACAGTGGTGAATCTTGCACTGCCCTGGTGACAACAAAATATACAACTTGTATGAGTCACCTTTTTCTTGTTTAGAAAACTCTACTCTCTCATCTAAACATGACTCACCCTTTCTTGTTCTTTTCTCTTCCTTTTTTTCTATTGGCTATTAGATAAAGCATTTTCTTTAGTTACGTATTCTACCTTTTTGTTATGCTCTGTCTAGCTAAACCTTGTTTCTATACACACACATATATATATTTGCAACTCTGTTTTTGTTTCCAAGCCTAATTGCCTAATTATTCTATAAATATTTATAAACTGTCAAATATTGATCACAGTTCATTTGAATTATTCTATAAATAGTCAGTGTTTGTAACTCTTAATTAGTTAAATCATTCCGGACTAATGTTACTTTTACTTCCTACCAATTACTCCTTGTGATCGTGGAAAAGTATGTTCAAATCTTTAATGTAATGTAATTCATATTTTTTATCGTTCAGGTTGTAACCAGTTGAGAAGAATCCTCGAAATAATAATAAAAGATGAGCTCATATTATCCTGGTACAATTGTTGTTCTTGCTTTGTTCAAATCCACAACAGTTAGTTTGAGCCAGCCAGCCAGCCATGTAGGGAGATGTAGACTTACTAACTAGTTAGGGTCCTCGGGATTCTGAAAACCAATGGCTGGAGACAATTGGTGTTATGGCTCAAAGTCATCGTTGTCAATGGCTGGCGCAGATGCATTGACTTTTTGTGATTTATCATATCCAAGAAATTCTGTTGTTTTTCACTTACAATTCTGTTTGTTATCTCTCTTTTTTGAACCTCTCTTTACTCTATTTTCTTGCTTTGTGTGGTATATGGAGTGAGTGTGACAACTCGAACTGCTGCACATCTGTGCAAAGTTTTTATGTTGAAACCAGTCAGTCAGTCAGATTGTTTCAGCTACACATCTGTTATGCAGACAGCAATGGCATTTTGATGTTTCTTGTCGAGAAATTAGTGAAGTACCAGGAAAATATTTACCAACTGCTGTGCAAAACATTTTTTTGATTATATATTTGTTTATTTATTTAAATTATTAATTCAAAATATCAACTGTGTTTTTTTTGTTGTTGTTGAAATTTCATCCACTATCACATTATTGTTCATAGAATGGAATGGTTGGACAGCTGGGGTCTAGCGGATTTCCAGATAACAACAACAACAATAACAATGGGGAAACGTCTCGTCCTCAAATGTCTAATTTCAATCCTTTTTGAAAGAAAAAAAATGCAAAACAAAAACAAAACAAACAAACACATCAGAAGTCTAGAATCAGTTTTGTTATTTCTACGCATAGTGGTTAAACAAATCTTATTTTCTTTAATATATAATATTTATCGACGTTGGCATATCGTCGGTTTTATATAGTTGTTCAGATGCGTGGATTACATTTTCAGCGTCTAGTACACACACATATATTGATTATTACATGCACACATGGACACAAATACGTGTCATTGATTGATTGATTGATTGATTGGATTATTCATTTGAAATCATTATTTCCAGCAGTCGCATTTTTCGGTCGTTGTTTTTGTTTTTTTTCTTCTCCTTCCATCATCCAACTTTTTGTCTTGACTAGACGACTATTTGAAGTTGTTATTTATTTAAATTTATTTTATTTTATTTTATTGTGATCATTTATTGTTAATATTCTTTTCAGCCATTTTGTGTGTGTGTGTGCGGTGTGTTTATTGTCTTGTTTTCCGGTTGAATGATGATTATGGTGAATACTGTCAGTATTCACATGTTTTGCATCTCACACACACTCTCTTCCAAAACTAAAATTCTCTTTGTTTTGTGAATTGCGTTTCCTGTGAATAAAAACGGTAGATGATTCCATTATTATTATTATTATCACCACTACTAATATTATTATTATTATTGATTATTTAATCCCAATGATAGTTTTGTAAATTTTTACTCAAGGCTATAATGATACTTACTTAATAAAGCATCATCTTTTAGATTGATTACATTCCAAGATACACATATATAATATAATATACACATAGATTTCCATGAAAGTCATAGTACCTACCATTACTACATGTTTGTGTTGATTATCTTGAGAGAATGGAGGGTAGAAGTGAGAGAGAGAGAGAGGGAGACAGAGGGGGGTGTCTTATTCTTCTAATCCTCTGAGATGTTTCTCTTCTCTTCACTTACATTATTGAATCATTGCATAACTTACCCTAACATGATCACATTTGATTTGTTATACATACAATCTTAGGCAAATGTCAATTCTTTATTGTTATTAGTTACTTATATATACATATATAATATGAGATATTGATTTATTATTATTTCTTTTATTATTTTTTCCTTCTTTTTGTTTCCATACATATATATATGTATATGCGTGTATATTCAATATTGGTAGTTGTTGATGTGCGCGCGCTAGTATTGTTATTTTTTGATTTCTTTCCCTCTAATTTTCCTGATTTTACTTTCCAAACTTTTACTTTGAAGTGTTGTGTATATTCGCCTTTTCTCTCTCTCTCTCTTTTGTGTTACACAAAATGTCTAACGATCTCATTAATTTTTGTCTTATATTGTATATATATATAGAGAGAGGTGGATAGATAGATAGATTTGTGAATTGTAATCCTATTCGACATAAATCTGATCTGCTTATAAAATGTGTGATAATTGATTACCCTTTTTCTCATGTCTCTATGTGTGTGTGTATACTGCCTACTTTATTGGATGGGCTTGGTTATCTTATGGTGTGTGTATGTGTGCGTGTGTTGTGTTGTTTCAATGTGAATCTCATCATCGTAATCATCGTCTATCTGTGGTGTAGCCATTTATTCAAACAGTACTTTGTCGACGTTTGTTCATGTTTGTATGTGTGTGTGTGTATCAGAGGGTCATTCATTATCATTATATTATGACTGGTATTGTTATTTGCATTCGGCCTCTATATTTTGTCATTATGTCTTCATCATAGCAAGCACACATCGATTGTGTGCTGCTGCTGCTGCTGCTGTTGTATCAACTCTCTTTGTACCTCTTATGAACAACAACAGCGTTATTTCATTCAGTCTGGGTTCTTTTCTTTTAAAAAAAAATAACGTTTACTAATAATAAGTATTACGGAAAGCGATCATATATGATCAGTGTGATGCTGTGTGTGTATTTATTATATGACCTGCAAATTGATATGACTCTGTAAAAAGTATCTTTCTATCTGTCTGTTCTGTCTGTGTATCTGCATACATTTGTGTGTGTGTGTCTGCCGGCGTGATTTTGTCTTCAGTCAACATCTAAGTTGCTATCGTCCTCCTATGCCTGGTGGGACAGTATTGGTGAATTTCAATTTCTTTTTTTTCTTTTCTAACATACAAATTCCTTGATTGATATGTCTGTCAACACCATCATTACCCCAACAACAGCAATAGCAGTCAAGATGGGATGATAGAACAGCAGATTTGTCTTACATATATATGTCATCACCTACCCCCCCCATTTCAACTCTTTTTTTGGGGGGGGGGAAAGTGATTGACAATGTTGGATTCTTCTCCTTTTTCCTTTTCTTCTTATCATCAATATTATACATACATATGTAGTCAACAAAATATATATATGATTTCAATGATCTCTGCATACTGTTTCTTTGAATATATAAAAAACAAGGGAAGGAAAATAATAGTTAAGTAGAGTAATGTCTGATTTTGTAATCAATCTACTAACGAGGTATCCTCTAATACAATTACATATAACACGTGATGTGGGAGAGGAGGTCTACTCCACTATTGTCAAGTGATATAGCGAGATAAAGATGTGAGCTTATAGACATTAGTCTTCGAACAGGAAGACTATAAGTATCATTAATGTGTAAGTGTAAAACTTGGGGCTCTGTGGTAGAATCTAATTTTATATTAGATAAGTTTATTTTAAATATTACACAGTAATGATGTAGTATTAACAACTGAATGACAAGGTTTCGAGCATAAATTATTATCATACCAACTAAAGTTGATGATAGCAACCAACCATTTTGGCATTAGCAGTAACAATAAATCACGAAAAATACCCATTTATTCATAAGTAAAAACACAGTTTTTTTGTTCAGCGAAGAAATTTCTTTTCAACGACTTCATTTTCAAGCTGTACAGTCGTATTTATATTACAGAAAAGGTTATTAAGTGGCACTAAATAATTGCTCAGTCAATATACATATATGTGTATAAGAATAACGATAATTAAAATGTTATAAGGGGTAGAGTTGAAGTGGATAAATTACAAAATTATTAAAGATTGTTTTATAAGTGAATTGAAATCAAAAATGTTTTAAAAATGTCAAGTGTTGTCTAAAAATTTTTAAAAAATTAGGAGTACGATTACGATAAGAATGAAGATGTGAAGTGAAGTGGTAAAATAAAGTAAAAACTAGAAAGAACATTACTATGACCAAGGTAAAGAAAGGGGTTTGACAAAACGTTTATGAACACATAATTTAGGTTTCTGTTCATGTATAGCTAAAGCTTCGGCTATGCATAAGTGAAGAAAACGTAAACTTTTGGATGGATTCGATTTTGCCATGTAGATAACTTTGAAAGATGAGTCACGTGGGGCTAAATGACCTGACTCTAACAGGTGGTCACAGATAGACGACTTCGCAGTTCTACGTTCGCCTTTCATTAACCAGACTGGATAGTGTTCAGCTACACGTTTTCGGATATTACGCTTACAACGTCCAATATAAACAGCTCCACAAGAGGAGGTAAAAGAGTAAATGCACATAGATGTGGACAATCGAATCCATCCAAAAGTTTACGTTTTCTTCACTTATGCATAGCCGAAGCTTTAGCTATACATGAACAGAAACCTAAATTATGTGTTCATAAACGTTTTGTCAAACCCCTTTCTTTACCTTGGTCATAGTAATGTTCTTTCTAGTTTTTACTTTATTTTACCACTTCACTTCACATCTTCATTCTTATCGTAATCGTACTCCTAATTTTTTAAAAATTTTTAGACAACACTTAAAATTTTTAAAACATTTTTGATTTCAATTCACTTATAAAACAATCTTTAATAATTTTGTAATTTATCTACTTAATCTCTTCCCCCTTATAACGACAATGGTTGGGGTCGCGCTAAATCATGGATTGGCGGAAGTTAGAATTCATGAGCCATTGAATCGGGTCCCAGTGGCTGAATGGGTTACGAGCTTGCCTTGTAACCGGAAGGTCCTGGGTTCGAACCCCATGTGGTGGGTGCGTACTGCCGATGATTCCCAAACTAGGATGGAACAGCAGCTGTCCAGTACTCCCTGGTTTTCAATGGTTCTCTAACTGATATCAATCCGTGATCAACTCGTAAAAACATAACTAACCCTTACAAACCAAACTATAGAAAATTTTAATCATCGTTATTATTATCACATATATGTATATTGACTGAGCAATTATTTAGTGCC
Organism: Trichobilharzia szidati; assembly: GCA_944472155.2. NCBI lineage: Eukaryota > Metazoa > Platyhelminthes > Trematoda > Strigeidida > Schistosomatidae > Trichobilharzia > Trichobilharzia szidati. Next base: position 86,052,950 of record OX235272.1, read on the forward strand.
ACTTAGGAACAATAAACTCAAAAATCTACAAAAAATGTATAAAAGGATAATATTAGTAATAATGTTAATGGCTGAAATTGTAAAATTATTGAAATAATGTCAACATAAATTACAGATTGGAGAAGATGAAAGGGCCATTTATTTTGCTAATTACTTAGTAAGTTATAAGTTTCACGCTGAACAGTGCCTCTATCACACAGAATGCGGGCGGGCCGAATAGGGTATCTTTTTGAGCTTTTGTACTTAGTTGTGCGAGTGAGCGTATAATCTTTTAGAATGACTTCTAGTCCTACCTGATGAGATGCAAGGCAGGGAGGGTTGAGATTCAGACAATATGGATTTAGCTCATTTCCCACATGAGTCATTCAGGTAGCACACTACTTGCTCTATTGACAACCTTTAACACCCTAATCAATGGGACATTGTCCTTTTTGAGTAGCCCAGGTTAGACTTGAGGAGCAGTAAAGAACAAAAGGTAAGGTGAAAGAGTTAACAAACTGTAAAGCAAGAGGTTCAGTGATTCCTCCAACTTCTAAATGCAGTAGGTTAGATGGAGCACTTTCTTAGAAATCGACAAGGGTTATGGAATGACCGACCGATAGAGGTCAGAGGATAGAACTATTCCAAGATGTGTAATGCTTGACTAGGTTTCTATGTCAGTGCCCTTTATGCTACAAGCATCGTGTGAACGAAGGAGTTCGTGTAGACCACGTGTATGCCTGAAGGAAGGAATTAAAATCCTTTCGCACGTCAACTACTTCCACTACATAGAAGCTCACATCGATTCATTATCGTTTACATTGAACTGAATTCAGTTTAATTGTGAATATTGAATGAGAAATGGGCATTCTAATTCAAAGGGTGCGCCTGTAGTTATGCCTTAACTAGGAACTTGATATTTCAGAGCTATAAGTAAAGTAAGGATGATACAATTACCGGTAGGTATCCAGTTTATGGTTATGCGTCAACTATTTTATTCTCAATCACTGTTTGTAAAATCACGATACGAATCTCTCATCATTACTCATTAATTTTACTGGATACAAAAAACTGTCTTTCATTGGTGGATGGTGACTAGCAGTGGAATCCACCAGGATGCGCATTTCGTCCTATTTGGGACTCGTCATCTGGAGTGCAGGTATGCCAAGTGATGAGTCCCTAATAGGACGAAACGCGAGTTATCCTGGATTCCACTACTAGGCGCAATTCACCAATTGACTTCAACTTACATGACCAGACATCGTCCGTCGAAGCATCTGCACACAAGGAGCTGACATGTTAGCCTGAGACCCAACACTTCGGTCCAATCAGTCGACGGGGAAATCTAAAATTGAACTAAATAGCTGTCTTTTATTCCACTTTTATATGTTGTTTGTTGATATTACTCTATGTTATTGTGTAGATGTTGTTTATGGTGGAGCGGATAGGAACGAAACTGGTTTTTCTAGTCGAAAAGAATCATTTATTTTAGAAATTAGTTTAGTAATGCTTCCAACAGCTTTGTATTCAATTAATTGTAACTAGTATCATAGAGAAATTTGTATTTTTCTTTCGTTCCTGTCTACATTTCGAACGGTATGTTGATAAATCTTTTTATAATTTAAGTTTGTGATTGGTTTTCTCGAAATGTCATCTATATATATGGTTGCACCTACTTGTTATTTTCGAAATAGACTCATTTTGGATAGAATAACTTTTTGAGAGATATCAGGTCATTATAAAGCATTATTGATTTAATTGAAAACATAAGCCTAGATTCGTCAACATGACCTTATATTCTATTATACATATACATATATGTTCATTTTATATACTGCATAGGAATAAGTAGATGCTGAACAAATATTATAATACTGTTTTAGCTATGTATTAAGGCTACAGCTCATCCACTTATTTACTTAAGTTTCAGTCATCAGGCCCTAGGTTCGAATCTTTCTCCTATGCCCCATCAGCTCTCACTTATATGACAAGTGTGGTTCATTATTTGAGATATGAGAATTCTGATAGGGGTGTAAACGACTTCTAACAGTTTAAGCTGTCCAGTGCTCCCTGCAGGTTATCCAATGGTTCTCTAACCAATGTCAGCTCATGATGAAATCCTGTAACTAATCAATAATATCCCTACAAACCAATACTTGAATATCAATGAGATGCTCACTAGAGACTTGCCCTATTCAGGTGGTTAGTTACCTGGGGTTCTAGTGGGAAGTCGTGACCAGTAGGATACAGCAGGTCGGGTGTGACGACAAATACTCACCGATGACACTGGGTAGCGGTCGCGCTATGTCGTGAATTGGCAGAAGTTAGTATTCATGGGCCATTGGATCGGGTCCCAGTGAGTGAATGGTCTACGAGCTCGCTAGTCCTTTAACCAGAAGGTCCTGGGTTTGAAGCCTGGCAGTGGATGCGTACCGATGAAGAGTCCAAAACTAGGACGAACCTCCTGTTTAGTATTTCCAGGTTTTCCAATGGTTCTCTAACCGATTTCACTTCATGATGAAATCCTTTAACCAGTTTAAGCGGCGTCGTATCAATGGCATATGTGTTACTAATATCACTGTTTGTCCAAGTTCATGTTCCATCATTAAAACATTTTCGCCTTTCGGTTTGTTATGATCGATTCACCGTGATTTATTAATAAGTTACATATTTCCTTGTGTATTTCACATAATATGTATAAAATCATATGTAAAGTTCTACTGAATTAATGAATTCATTAAAACCTGATTTGTACAACATTTGCTTGATTGAAATTCCTTATCAGGAAATAAATGTTTTCAATTTTTCGATGATTGATAGAATTCTGAGACTCGCTTCTCTCTCTATCAGTCAATTTTAATGAACACTTCCATCCAACTAATTGTAGGCAAAATATATTTAGCGATATTTGAGCAGCTGGCGCAGGGTGAAAACGTGATCTATATATTCACGACGTGAACGAAACCTGAAGTCGATTTCTGTGAACTGGTTTTTTTTCTACGTTTTAAAAAGCTTGTTGAGTGCGAAAAATTAGCGAGTATTTGTAGACAACTAGTGACAGACTAATCTTTCTGATTCCACATTGGTTAGTTTACTAGATATATCATACAGTGATGAAACAGTATTATTATTTACCGGATGACAAAGTTCCGAACACAATCTAGTATTGTTCATAATCATTTCATCAATTATAACCACACAATTTCGAAACTTTCGTTTTATAGTTTTCTTTATTCTTTCCTATTCGTCGTTGTAGGGGTAGTAGAATTTTCCAGATGTCTGGGTAGACAGGTGTTGAATCATTCCTATTACACGTGTTTGCAGTTGATTCGATAACACAAAGCTTCCGTTATCAATCGTCAGTAGTACTTCCATACAAAGAAGGAACCTCAGAAACCTTACGGAGAATTCTTAACAATGCCGTCAAGAATAAAAGTGGCTGGCATTCAAACCCACAAACTCAATTAGAAACAAGCTTTGTCGGCTAAAGGATCCTGTGGAGCCAATTAAACAAAACAATTTAGTTTTCTATGGTTGGTTTGTAAGGGTTAGTTTTGTTTTTACGAGTTGATCACTATAGAAAATTAATCTAATGCTCGCTAGTGACTTGCTACAGGATGGAGTTTCCTGGAGTTCTAGTGAGAAGTCGTGAGAAGTGAGGTCCATCCAGTCACGTGTGAGGATGAATGTCCCACTGACGACATTGATTGGGGTTTCGCTAAATCACGAATTGGCGGAAGTTAGGATTCGTGCACTTGCCATTGAATTGAGTCCCAGTGGCTGAATGGTATACGAGCTTGCCTTGTAACCGGAAGGTCCTGGGTTCGAACCCTGGTTGTGGGTGAGTACTGCCGATGATTCCCAAACTAGGATGAAATAGCTGTCCAGTACTCCCTGGTTTTCAATGGTTCTCTAATTGATATCAATCCGTGATCAACTCGTAAAAACAATTTAGTTTGCAATTAATAGTGTTCTCTGAGCTGGTTGGTTTAGTTGCGAAGCTTTCGTCGTCCTTCTGGACAACATCTTCAGCGCCACATTTAGCATAAAGTGAAATGATTTAAATTTCTTCATGAGTGATATAATTGCGTCTCCTGGTAACTATCTTTACATATGTATTGACCATTTTCTATTGACTAGGATTTTAAACTTTCTGATCACCTGATTTACTTTTTATTAGTTGGTATATTTCGTCTATATTAACGTGCTTGTTAATCGCATATTCGTTTGAGTACCAGGCTTCTAGGAATTCCCTGGCACTTTTGGTGTTTCCTCTGTCTAAGATTTTGACATTATCCCAATCAAATTGATGACCATAATTGTCTATATGCATTGATACTGAAGAATACATAGGGTGTCTTTTCACGGCTGATTTGTGTTCTTGGATTCTGCTTCGAAGGGGACGCCCACTTTGGCCGATGTAATGCTTGTTGCAGTTCATACAATTTATTTTGTAAATGGTATTAATTTTATCTCCTTTTTCTGTTGGATCTTTCGGTTTGCATAATATCAAATTAAGCGATTTTACTGGCTTGTGTGCTATATCTATATCAAACGGTCTCAGTATTCTAGCTGTTATTTCAGAGATGTTCCTCATGTATGGTAGAATGAATTTTCTTGCGGTCAGAGAACAAGCTCAGAGAACACTATTAATTGCAAATCATCCACCTGAGCTACAAATCTTCTCTATTATTTCAACAATTTAGTTCATTTAATACCCTGCCTCCAATGATTGTCAGGTCAAATACATAGGTCAAAGTAGTAGAACGAGGTCAATCAGACCAGTGGAGCACAAACACCTAGCAAAATATAAATTAGTTGACCCTAATAAGATAAGAAATCTGTAGAATAGCCCACCTATAGCACTATGTACAATTATACACAATCACACAATAGGATGGATGGGATAAGATGACAGTTTTAAAGTATAATATAACAGGGTGGAGTGCAAGACTGATAACTGAAACTTTTTTTATCGAATAAACTGCAAACACGTGTAACAGGAATGATTCAACACCTGTCCAACCGGACGTCTGTAAAATTCTACTACCCTTACGACAAATATTAGAGAACAAAGAAAACTATAAGACGAAAGTTTCGAAGTTGTGTGATTATAATTGATGAAATGATTATGAACAATACTAGATTGTGTTTGAAACTTCGTCATCCAGTAAATAATAATACTGTTTCATCGCTGTGATATATCTAATAAACAAATTAACATGGAATTACATACTACCATAGCGCCCAAGTTTTACACATTTATTAATAATCTTTCCCATGATTACCACATGCATTATGTAGATGCTTTCTTAATAGCAGTTAAGCTGTCTGAGAAGGACTATGATGTTGTGCTGGAGTTCCTTCTGTATCATCTCTAGTTCATTAGGTAAGTCGACGTTGCTATTCAGTCCCTATTTCAGCTCATCTAACACACGTTTCACTAAATATGATGCTACGTTAAAGCTGGCAATTAATGTGGTCGTTCCTTTCATTCTGAGATGATATTAGATCATCACGATTTCCATTAGCCATTTTGTTAGTTATGCAGCATTTTTAATTAATACATCGTAATTGTGATTATTAGTTTATCGATGGATTTACATTGATAATATGCAAATGAAGTTATATATATACATCTTGTGATAACTTGTGATAACACAGCAATGTGAAAAGATAGTGTATAATCAATGAGGAGTTAATAAGAAAGAAAGCTTTTTTTCAACCTTTATTATCATTTATTATTATAATTTGTGGCAAGTTTGCGTGTTGTGTTAATATCATCACTCTTATATACAGACATCTGCCTAAAATATAAGAAACTTTCTCTCTGTGTGTGTGTGATGTGCGTCAATAACAGTGTAAGCAATCCTTTTAGTTCTGTCCTAACTATGAGTTACACTGAATACTTGTATATTGTTATATAATCTGTTGCGTTAAATGCAATCTGAACCATCTATGCCTCCGTGTCTAATTAAAAAAAGCGTTTACAAAACCGTAAATCAAATTCGCAGTTTGCAGATTAGTTAGCAATTTACAATGTGTACACCCTTTGAGGGGTGACATTTTCACTACAGTTTCATTTGGAAACCAATATTATTCATATCACAGTGCTCGTGGTTATCTTCTGGGTGACTGGAGTAGATCACTGACTCTCCCGTCGACAGTTTTTTGAGTCCACTCCCATTCCATCTGCTTTCACATATTTCCAGTACTTCTATACCATATCTCTTTATCTCATTTGCATTCTGAGCAGCTTGCCAGTCTCGTACATGGTGCGGACGTTCCATTTTCCCACACAGACTTTTGCTTTCGTCGCAAGGAGACTCATCGTACACTGAAGTTTCTGTGGCAGTTTTGTTTACAGGGTGAGGGTCGCTAACCCCACCCCTAGGAAGGGGGTTGTTACATGAATATGTTAGTTGCAGAGGAGCGACTTTTTAGGTTGCTCCCTTTAGAATCAGGAAAATAAGAAATAAAGCAGTCGGAACAACAACAGGAAAGGCAGCGACAACAACAACCACAAGAACTGTCGCAGTAATATCACTGTTAAATGCAATTACCAGAAATAACGTCAAAACCCTGGACTCACTGACTTGGGTCAATTTGGGCATGTAAATCCAATAATATACATAGTTATAGATATTAGTTAGTGTTAAACAGCCACAAAATGCCAAACAGTTAGTTATAGGTAGTAACAGTCAACAAGATTGCATCTACAGATTCAGTGTTCAAAGGTGAACGAATTACAATAAATTTTACCACTTCCTGGCCAGAAACACCAGGAAAATGAGATTTTTATGTAAGTAAGCAAATGTAACACACAAATCGAAAAGCGCGTCAAGCTTGTTTTCAGCATAACTATTGTATTATTATTATTGTTCCCTTGGGTTCTTAGTGGAACATAGGGCTTCATCTACACGTCTCCACTTGCTTCTGTCTTCTGCTGTACTTTTCACCTGCATCCATGTTAGTCCATACTGTTTCAACTCCTCTTCACACGATCCCCTCCATGTCACCCGTGGACGTCCCACTCGCCCCTTCCCTTTCGGGTTCCACTCGAGCACTGGCCTGACGCATGATGTCACCCAGCGGCTTCCTCAGCGGGTGTCCAATCCATCTCCTGCATATTTGTTGGGGGGTTGGTTCTCCTCCAGGATAATGACAGCTAGGTTCAACTCGAAAGGAAGGAAGGTTACAATCATTCAATGCTATGCGCCTACAAACGTCTCAGAAAAAGAGAAGAAGGAGGATTTCTACAGACAACTACAAACAGTAATGGACAACGTCCCAAATGGGTGATATGAATGCGAAACTGGTAGGAAACAATACAGGAAGAGGACTCACCATGGGTCGTGAGGCCCTCGGTGAAATGAACGATAATGGTGAACTCTTCTCAGACTTCTCCGCCTTCAATGATTTGGTAATTGGTGGCAGTGTGTTCAAACACAAGGATATACACAAGGCGACATGGATTGCACCAGATGGGCACACCAAAAACCAGATAGACTTCATTTCAATCTCAAGGAAGTGGAGACGGAGCCTATTGGACACAAGATCGAGGAGAGGAGCAGATGTGGGTTCAGCATAACTATACACCCGTGAATTTTCTTACACTGACCGAACATAATTTTTCCGTAACTAAGCATAGATTACGGTGGATAGCCTACTTCAGACCATTCAGATGACAGAGAGAATACTCCTTCATTCGAAAAAAAAATTCGCTCTGTATTAACACACTGAATTGAGTGACAAAGTGGATTGGAAATTATCCACTATCTTACTTTTATAGTAATCAATAAACACACATATGACCGTTTAAAAAGAACTTTGAGAGGTACTCAAATTCATAATTTGTAAATTGGTTAGTGATTCGCAATCTACACACATTACGAGTGGTGAAATCTCACCAATGTTATTCAGATCACAGATCACAGTATGTAATCTGCTTGATAACATAAATGGTAATCAAGAAGGCAAGATGTATTTGCATAAAACTGCATATACTACTGATCGATCGATATGAGTAGTTGCATACCACTAATGCCAGTCAACCAGTGGTGCTTGCTAGCCAGTCAGCTATCGAGGTGATTTAAATACTGGACGGCCGTTTCGATCGTTTGGGACCGACATCATCAAGGTTGTGCCCAGTTTGACTCAGATGAGACAGCCCGGATCAGCTCAAACCACCTGATCACATACCTTAATCTGAATAGTTTAGTTTCCAACTGAAACTCTGTCGAAAATGTCACCTCTCGAAGGGTGTCCATTGCAAATTGTGAATTTCATTTGTGGTATTACTAGTCCGGCCAAGTACTAGTTAGAAATGGGGATATTTGAACTGATTCAGCCCTATTAGTTGAGTCATACTGGGTACACCGATGATGAGATCGACCCTCAGCGAGCGAAACGACCGTCTGGTGTTTAGATTACTTTAATTTAGCTAGCAGGTGCTGATGGTTGATTAATATGAGTGGTGTACAACTACTCACTTCAATGAATCAGTAATATATACTTTTATGCAAATACAAAGCCGTAATAGAGATAACGGTGTTAGTATTAATCCTGAACATACACCGGCTGTAACTGTAACAAAATCAGCTGCATTTGAAACAGTGAAGAAGATTTGTAGCTGAGGTGGATTGAAATTGTTTAAAAGTGATAATGAACACTTGTCAGTGGAACGTCCTAGCTCGGAGAATACAACCACCCCAACTTTCCAAGTCTCGTATTATTATTATTATTCCCATGCGTTCCGAATGGAACATAGGGCTTCAACAACACAACTCCAATTTGTTCTGTTTTCTGCTGTCCTCTTCAGCTGGGTCCACGATTGACAGAACTCTCTCATCTTTTTCTCTCATGATCTCCTCCATGTCAGCCTCACAATGACGACCCAATCGTCGCTTCCCACTGGAGCTATGGCTTGCATTGCGCCCGATGTCATTCGATGGCCTCTTCAGTGACGTATGTCCCATCCATCTCCTTATTCACCTACATATTTGTTGAGCGATCCGATCTTTGTTGGTTTGTTCCCATAGTTTCTTGTTGTTTATTCTTTGTTGTCATTTGATCTTCAGTATGGAGCCGGTGAAGGTGGCATCTGTTAATGAAAGTCTGCAATAGCCTGTTGGAAATCCTTTTCGTGAGATGCCAATTTTCTGACCCGGATAGAACAACCGACTTCACATTGGTGTTGAAAATGCGAATCTTGTTCTTTATGCTGAGTGAAACAGAAGATTTCCAAACTGGTTTCAGGTTGATGAAGGCGTATCTTTTCTTTCCGATTCTGGTTGACTTTGACATCTTCATCCGTTCCGCCAGCCTGAGGTTGAACCGACGCTTTCTAGTCAGATAAGTGAAGGAAGTGACCTTTTGTGAAATCTCTTCCGTTGATGGTGATTTGTGCTGGTTGTTGTTGTTGCTGTTGGTCGGTTATCTTCATCTCCCCATCTTCTCTATGTTCGCATGGAGTTCTGTCTTCGCTGACTACCAGCCTCTTCAGCCAGTTTGTAGGTTTTCGCCTTACCTGCAAGTCTTCGAGTTTGTGTGACACTAGACACATATTATCCGCGAAATCCATATCTTCCAGAGTCTTCTTATCGGCTGTCAAGCGTATTCCTTACTCCTCGGTTCCAATATTCTGACGCATAATCCAGTCCACCACAATTAGGAATATCATCGGTGATAATAGGCAGCCAGCTTGTCTTACTCGTATATTCACTTTGAACGCCTCTCCGAGTTTTCCATTGTGAATCACTTGACATGTGGCATTGTCACACAGCTGTTAAGTGACGTTGAGAAAGATTTGAAGTACACCGTAGTGTTGAAGCAGGTCCCAAATTACTTCTCGGTCTAAGCTATCGAAGGCCTTTTCAAAGTCGATGAAGGTGAGGTAGAGGAAAACTCAAGCAAGAGAAACACAAAAGCTGCGATAATTCACACCAAAGCACGAGTGATAAAGGAAATAAAATGTGAGATGTTTGCACTTGTAGACTCAGTGTTGTTTCGTAGCTTTTATTGTTATTATTCCCTTGGGTTCCGAGTGAAGCATAGGGCTTCAACAGAACACGTCCATTTCACTCTGTTCTCTGCGGCCGTCTTTAGCTGATCTAACGATTGCCCACAGGCTGTCATCTCCTCCTACATGTCACCCTCGGAATCACTATTTTCTTCTCCATATTTGTTGGTCAATAGGTTCTTGATTGATTCATTCCAGAGTTTCTTGTCGCTGGTTCTTTCTGTCCATCTGTTCTTCAGTGTGCAGCTAGCGAAGGCGGCAACTTTTGGTGAAATTCTGCAATGGCTTGTTAGAAATACTTTCCGTGACGCATGAACCAACTATCTGACTCATACAGAAGCACTAATTAACTTGACATTAGTCTTGAAAATCTGAATTTTGTTGTTTATAGTGAGTGCAGAAGATTTCAAAACTGATTTCAAAGTGATAGTGTGCCTTTCCTTTCCGATTCTAGTTTCGACATCTTCATCCATTTAACATAGGCTATCAAAGCTAAAATTATATTCTTATGTTTACAACATATTCTATCCAATTTAATCTGTACAACGTCTAGGATCCTTTCACCTCGACTAATCTTTGCATTACTCATAGTATTATTCTATCACTAATGTGGGTTGTTACAGATTTCTGAAGTTTTGTGAACTTCCCTTCAGTCATTATACCGTGAAACAGCTATTGAGAATACTGTGTACTTCTGTGCAAAATATACCTGACTGTCAATAAGTATCAGGATACAACAGTGATGTTACAGCTTTTTTTTACCAACTCAAAGCCAATCGATTCTATTGATCTGTGTGATGAGATATTTTCAAGCTACAAACCCACAATATCAGGTTCGAAGAGTTTCCTGGATAGGTAGGTAATAGGGTTCGGAGTTTTCAGGAGTGAGATTTCACGATGATGAAATCTGTACAGAAGTGACAAGTCAGGAGTGAAGACAAATACTCGTCGATGACATTGGCTGTTAGTGGTCTCACTAAAATCATGAACTGGTAGAAGTTAAAATTCATGGACGTTGCCGTTGGTGACATCATGATAGCTGCACCCTCGGTGTGCATGTGCATGCAAATCAGATGGCCAGAAAAGATCAGCAGCAGGGATCTCTGGGAGCGAACCAACTGAGCAGGAACCGATTATGCAACAAATAGGCAGGAAAAAATGGAGGTGGATTGGCTGGCCATACTCTGAGGAAATCATCAAGTGACATCACTAGACAAGCCCTCGAGTGGATGCCGAACGGGAAGCGGCAAGTTGGTCGTCAGTGTGAGGGTGACATGGAGGAGGTCATGTGAAGAGGAGATGAAAGAATGTGAACAGGCTTGGAGCCAGGTGAAAATGTTAGCAGAGAACCGAACGCAATGGAGACGCACGGCTGAAGCCCTGTGTTCCTCTAGGAATTAAAGGAAACAATAATAATAAGTATAATAATAAAAATCCATGGACTGGTCATTGATTAAGTCGGGTTCCGGTGGCTGAATGCTCTATGAGCTTCCCTAGTAACCGGAAGGTCCTGGTTTCGAAACCTGACAATGAACCCAAAGCTAGGCTGACGAAATAGCTGCCTAGTACTCCCTGATGGTTTTCCAATAATTCTCTAACTGATGTCAATCTGTAATCGAAACGTGAAATAAATCAAATCCTTATGTATAAACTAACCGTTGAAAATCACAATTTATTAGCCGTAAATCGATGAAGGGAAGAAAACTCATTAGTATAAGAAATTTCCATTGTGATGATCAATAATCTTTTCAAACAGAATTCATTATAAAATATCTTTTTTAAACTTTGTTATTCCCAAGGGTGTTATCAATACTATGCTTGCATATAAGGTATCGTTTCTTTCTCTCTTTGAAACGATTAATTTTCATTTCAACAACTAAAATATTTAAAAAAAATTTGGAATTAAAAATGTGAAAAAGTCGAATCACTAAACCCAACCTGGATCAGTGTAGACCAGTGTACTCCCTATTCTTTGCTTGTGATTCCTTGAATCAGCCAGAATGCGAAAGACAAGCTATGGCATAGGGACCACTTCAACGTACATATACCAGTTTACTTGCTCTTGTGGAGCTGAGTACATCGGCAGTACCATGCGCCAACTTGAAAAACGCGCTCGTGAACACTATCCAGCCTGGCTAGTAAAAGGAGAACTAAAACCTGTATGTAGTTTACTGACAGAACATTTGGTCAGTTCACGACATTCAGCGCCATTCGAAAAATCCTTCAAAATAATACACAAGATTCGATCAAACCTATCAAAGGGAGTAAAATTAAAACATCTGGGCATAGCCGAGGCACTAGCCATCCAAAAGCTCAAACCCACGCTTTGTATCCAAAAGAAATACGTCCAACCCTTGTCCCTACCATGGCCATCATAAACAGGTAATTCTTTTGGTAATGATTATCCCATTGCCTTTCTTATCCAAACTTCTTGTTTATTCATGTTATTTTTAAGTTCTTCTTAATCCTTGTTTACACTACCATATTTTCATATCCAAACTTCCTGTCTATTTTGTCATTTTATTATTTCTACATATTTAATCCATAACTGAATAAACAATTATTCGTCACGTTATTTATGATTCCACTAGATTTTTTGTCCGAACAATCTGTCTATCTTTGTTATTTCTACATTTCTAACCCCTAATTGCACAATCAATGTCAATCTTCTCAGTAATTATGATGCTACTTTGTTTTTGAGTTTTATCCGTCCCCCTGTTTATTATGGCATTTTAATTCCTAATTGTAATTGTATTAATTTGACCCTTGACCAGAAATTATTCTGGAACTTTCTCATCCATTTGTCATAAATACACGAATGTACAGCCTAGTTGATGACTTCGTCGAAAAGAAAATTTTCTTCTTTCCTGTAACCGTCTGTTGAATTAGTAGTCTTTAGAAATGACCCCCATAACAAAAAAATAAATGCGGTATGTTTGAAATTTCGATAATAAATATTGTAAATTGAATTCTCCTTCTTTCCTTTTTTTTGTCGGAGAATTTCTTCATTGATTGCTTCAGGGTTTATTTAAGAATTAGGTAAACTACGATGGTTTTTTTTCTACTGGTCTACACGTTAACAAGTCCATTTTATGCCTTAAGATAAAGTTAAGGGTACATTTCACTAAGTTTGTATGATTACTGTTAGCTGAGTGGAATTTATTCAGTGGAAAATTTAAATGTATGCTTTGTAAATATAAACAAACAATCGTGAATAAGGTTTTTGATTCATTGTGCATGAAGCCTACACTTTCTGTTAAAACCTTAAGCAGTGATTATTTTTTATCATTAAAGGAGTAGAGAAGAATAAAACAAGTAATATTCAGCAAAGAGTCTCCTCTTGGTGAATTCATTTCCTTAAACCATACAATCGCATTTCAAAGTTTGCCTATCATCTTTGTCAAATTTAGGAATCCCTCCGGGCTAGTTGTAACGGACAATAGATAATATATTAGTTGGTTGGAGACAGTCGGCAGGAAGACTTGCCTTACCTAGGTTTCGTGCTAGTTGGCACTCATCAGTAAGGTGTATCTGCAATCTTGAAGGATCTCATATAAATTCTGAGGTTCCAACCCGCATCACCCAGTGAGTACTGCAGTCAGAGACGTTACTCCTGAGCTATCCAGGCTCGCGATTGATCTCCTGTAGGACTGTATTGGATAATAGTAACTAATGTCAAATCAAAGTATTACACAATACTTTTTGCACCATCTAATTAGAGTAAACAATGACACCAACATTCTAGACAGAGTTACAAGTCCATCATTAAAACATATTTTTTGTTTTTCTAAGACCTAATCATATTTCGTTTCAGTGCCAGAATTAATAAATAATCCTATCAAAGTATGAATAAAACCGAATCAAATAGTTCAGGACAGAGGTTCCTTTCGACGAATTCATTGTCCTTAGCTATACAATCACATTTATATTCAGTTTCTCATGAAAGAGAGAAGTAAAGAAAGTGATGAGTTGTCATTAATAAGCACATGGGAATAGTTGTATAATGGTGTTAGAGTTACGCAATAAGGTGAATAATCTAATGAATGAGTTGTAGTCAGGATGTACGTAGATAAGAAGGAAAATGTAATGTGATGTAAGAGTTCTAATGAAATACATCAGTTATGAAGATTTGAATAAACAAACAAACAAACGGAAAGGAAAGTTGGTAGAAAACGAAAGAACAAGGTTGTTATCGTGATAGTAGAAGTATTTGAATAACTTTCTTATGCATGCAGAGTCATTTAACCAAATTTACAGTGATGTATTATTGCGACTAAAAGTGAACCACGTCAAGCGAGACAGACTTACTCCTTCAGTTTTGATTACCAACTGACTTCAATTAGAGAACCATTGTAAACCGGGGAGTACTATACAGCTGTTTGGCCCTTGTTCGGGACTCTTCATTACCACGCACCAATTATCCCACTGGTTAGGAATCCGAATCTCTCATCTCCTCCATTTCAACCTGTCACTGACGACCCACTCGTCGGTTCACATTGGGATTCCACTCGAGCGATGGTCTACATTGTGCGCGATGTCATTCGACGACCTCCTCAATGTGTGCCCGATTCATCTCCATTTTCTCCTACATATTTCTTAATTGATCGGCTCTCGCCTGTTGGCTTGTTCCCAGCCAGATTTTCTTGTTGCTAATTGTTTCTTCAGTATGAAGCCAGCCAGAGAAGTGGGCATCTGTTGATAAAACTCTGCAGCAGCCTGTTGGAAGTCGTTTCCGTGACCCGTTTGCCAATTTTCTGACCTGTATGGAAGAACTGACTGACCAACTTCACATTTTTGTTGAATAGAATCCGCACCCTGTTCTTTATGTTGAGTGAGTGAAACAGAGGATTTCTAAACGGGTTTCAGGTCGATAAAGGTGTATGTTGTCTTTGCAGTTCTGTCTGGTGTCGGCTTCTTCATCCGTTCTGCCGGCCTGAGGTTGAAACGACACTTCCCAGCTATATAATTGAATGAAGTAACCTCTGTGAAATCTCTCCCGTTGACGGTGATTGGTGCTGATTGTTGTTGCTGTTGGTTAGTTGGTTGGTTATCGTCGCCACCTCCGTCTTCTCTATGTTCAGACAGACCTAAATCAATTCAAATCACCCTTATTCTAGCTAGTTACTTAAGTGAACTGACACTGTTTAGAAACAGAATCCACAATTTACAAATTCTACAGCCTCAGATAGAATTTCCAAGTTATCAAAGCACAATTATGCACATGATAAATAGTAGTCCACATGTACAACCATCTTTCGTTTATCAATATTTATAATAGGATGAGGACAAAGAGAATTTCATACTTAATGCACCACAAGGGTTCATTGATAAATTACCATTCGGATGAACTGTTAGTTTTCTCTTTTCTTTATTAGTTTTACTTTTAGAATAATTAATGAGCTAATGTGGATGAATGAATGAATCGTTTAGAATAAACTGATTTTTATGTGTTGTTTATATTTGTTCAACTGATTATGCTTCTTCAAGTGAATTTGCATAACTAAATATAAAAATAGACAGGATTAGAGTATTGACCGACTGACCGACCGATCGACCGACCATCTTTTTGTTTGTTTAGTATAATTCACTTTACATGACTATAAGCGAAACTAAATTAATTTAATTCAATTTTAGATTATCCTGTCGATTGATTGATTGCATCGAAGTGCTCGGTCTAAGGGCTGACATGTCGGCTCCTTGTGCGAAGAGGATGTCTGGTCATGTAACTTGAAGATAATTAATTGGTGAATGGTGACTAGCAGTGGAATCCAAGATAACGTGCGTTTCGTCCTATTTAGGACTCGTCAGCAAATGGATGTACCTGAATTACCCCCTGAGGCTCGAACCCAGTGCCCATTGTCTCAAATGCCTAAGCGTCGTTATCCACTAGACCACTTAGGACACAAGAGCCAACTGTTGTGTAACGGGTTTTATTGATTATTTCACTCAGTTTAGATTTTCCGGTCGATTGATTGGACCAAAGTGCTCGGTCTCAGGTTGACATGTCGGTTCTTGGCCCGAGCGGTCTAGTGGATAACGCTTTGACGTTTGAGACTAGGTTCGAGCCTCGGTGGTAACGCCATCACTCACTGGAAATATATTGGTACATCCAGTTGACGAGTCCTAAATAGGACCAAATGTACATCCTGGATTCCACTAATATTCACCATCAACCAAGTGACTTCAAACTAAATTAATATTTAAAAGTCCCCATATTGTAATCAGAACACAATGATTTTGAACGAACAATTTTTTTTGATAATTTCTTCTTCCTCAGGCTCTACAGTTATAAATCCATGAATATTATAATGCAAATAGCCATTAAAGGCCTGTGAAAATTATATCGGGAACTGTATTGAGGTCCATGCATATAAGATGAAACAATAGTCCATTAGATGACACTATCATTTGAATGTTTATAAAATGTGAGGCCAATCATTGGATCGGGTCCCAGTGGCTCAATGGTCTAGGAGCTCGCCTTGTAACCAGAAGGTCCTGGGTTCGAACCACGGTGGGTGTGTACCGATGAGGAGTCCTAAACATGGACGAAACAGCTGTCCAGTACTTCCAGGTTTTCCAGTGATCCTCTAACTGATGTCAGCTCATGATGAAATCCTCCAACCAATCAAACAAAAAAAATCCCTACAAAACCAATACTTGAAAATCAAAATAAGACACAACGTGAATAGACAACTGGGTGATATGATGATGTATTTATCGTCAGCAGATTGCATCATTTGGGGCTAGGTGGGTGGAGGTAGTGAGTTATGTTCAGTTGTGTTAGAGAAATATGACTGCCACAAAATACATACGAAGAAATACTAACAAAAATAGTTACAGTGAACAATTGTGATTTCAATAAATTCTTCTTCACGCTCTCTCTACAATTATTATAAAGGCAAATTAGAATCATATCAGAAATGCATTGTGGAACAAGTGTAAGATGGGATGGAACACTAGTCAGTTAGTTATTTTTGACTGGACACTAGTCAGGCCTATGGCAGGTCAATCGCGAGCCTGAATACCTCAGTGGTAACATCTCTGACTGCAGTACTAACTGGGTGACGCGGGTTCGAATCTCAGAAGGGACATGAGTTCCTTCGAGGTTGTAGATACACCTTGCTGACTTATGAGTGCCAACTAGCACGAAACCTAGGTCAGGCAAGGTTTCCTGCCGATTGTCCTCAACCATCTAATACTAGTCAGTTAGTTTTGAATATGCATGGTCAATCAGAACATGAGATGAAATAATTTAATGATGTGTGTGTGCATATTATGTAAACATAGTCAACAAATGTACAGGTTTCGAAGGTGAATGTAATCAGTGGTATGTGAGACAGTATGAATATTAGAGAAAAATAAACAAACAAATGGGGTGGACTAGACACGTAAGTTCAAGGGTGAAAATAACGACAACAATAAAGATTATGAAATAATAACGATGATGTGGTGGTGTAAACTTAAACGTGCTATTATTACTGGTGAACGATTATCATATCAAATAATAATAATAATCATGATAATAGTGAATTTAGTGAAGTGAAATGAACAGAATATTGTAAATACGATAACAAGTTAGAAAAGCATTGCTTAAACCTAAGGTAATAAAAATCATAAGAAAGTTTGCGAGGTCATAAAAGGTCAAAAATGAACGTTTGTCAATGAAACAAAGGAATAGAAGAAAAAGAAAAGAAAATTTCGATAGGAATTCATGGTGCTAATGTTTATGGAGGATTTGTTGACCTTATTGTAGGCGAAGGTAAAATATAGCGGTTGAACATGCTTCTTCTCTATACAAACAGCCAGTTTTCTGGTATTCATTGCTAGCGTTTGAGCTACTAATAGATGTAGTCGAGCTCTTCTAGGTAGATTACCAGGAACCCGGTAAATGAATGAGAACGCCTGGTCAGGTTTTTTTGAGTGTCCAGTATCTACCAAGTGGGTGAAGACTGCACTATTTACATCTTCGGTTATCCCTTTGCTCAACCATATAGGTACATGTTCACGTGCGCCCATGGATAAAGCCCTCTGAGTTCGGCTAATGTAACTAGCTCCACATGCGCAGTTGAATTTTTATAGATTCACATTGATGAGGCCATCTTTGGTAGTTTATCCTCGACTTACTGTGTGAGTACTGGTTTAGTTGGGAAGCTGAGTACTAGTTTAGCTGCAGGAAATGTTCTCTCTACTGCTCTGTTAAGTCGACATTTTAGAATGTCAGCTGCAATATCCCCTTTGTAACTTTACTTAAGGTAGAAAAGTTTTTTATCTACGGTGTCCATCGTTACTCCATCTCTAGGTATCGACATATACTTTTTTAGGAAGTTCTCTGGATATCCGTTTTCTTGTAGTGTAAGTTTCAGTTTACACATTTCTTGTTTAATGCATTCCTCTGAATATATGCGTTTTATTCTATAAGTGATGCACTTAACTAAGTTTTTTGTATTGGATTGGTGTGAATCCAAGAAAATTGGTCTACTGACCCGTCCAAATACTAACAAATGGGAAACACCGGATGAAAGTTCAAGGGCTGACAGGTATTGAGTGTAAAGATAAAATAAACAGGTTAAATTGTAGACAGTAATAAAATACTAGAGATATAATAAGCTTAGTGTAAATTACAAAAGGTTGACACATAATAATGGTAATAATGGAGTAAAGTGAACTAGGTGAAAAAGGAATAAGAAGGTATAATATGACCTGAAAATATGGAGGATTATGTCCCTTCTGACCTTGTAGTAGGCCAGGGTAAGCAAAGAGGATGAATGTGCTTCTTTCGTGCACATAGGTCCCGCTTTTTCTTAATAATCTCCATAGCTTCCGCTATAGCTAAGATATGTAATCGTGTGCCTTCAGGCAGATTGTTTGGTACTCGATATACAACCATAAATGACTCATCTGTTTTGATGTGATGTTCACTTTCTACTAGATGAGACAAAATGGTACTATTTATTGATTTGGTTACGCTTTTTCGAAGCCAAATAGGAACATGTTCAAGAGCTCGTAAAGATACATTCCTCTGAATTCGAACTATATAACTAGCACCACATGAGCAGTTGGATCTTTACACACACATTGTTGTGGCCATCTTTGGTGCACCGTGTCAGTAATTATCTGGTTGAGAAACTGATGTGGTAATGAAAGTTCTTTCAACTGATTTGATCAACCTACGGCTTAATATATCACTGCATATATCACCTTTGAACTGTACTCTTAAATAAAGCTTTTTCTTATTCATCGTGTCATGCTTAATTTTCTCAGTTCTTTTGGAAATATACTTCTTAATAAAATTGGCTGGGTAAGGATTTTGTTGAAGGATATTTTTAAGATTCTTGATTTCTTCTTCAATACAATCCTCAGTACATATGCGCCTTATTCTATAACTAAGATAACCAGTCAAATTCCGTTTATATTGTACGGGTATGAAACCAAGGAAATGGACATATTGTCCATTCCATGTTTCTTTTCTGTAGATATTTCGCTTTAACGTGCTGTCTGAACTTTTGGTAAGAGGAAAATTCGAGAAATTATTATTATTGTTCCCTTGGGTTCCGAGTGAGCACAGAGCTTCAGCAACACATCTCCACTTTTTTCTATTTTCTACTGTCCGTCTTCATCTGGCTGGGCCCACTGCTGCCCATAATCTCTCATCTTTCCCTTCAAATCACATGATCTCCTCCATGTCAAACTCTCACTGACGGCCCACTCGTCACTTCCCATTGGGATTCCACTCAAGTGATGGCCTGCTTTGCGCTTGATGTCATTCGATGGCCTCCTCAGTGGCGTATGCCCAATCCATCTCCATTTACTCCTACATATTTGTTGAGTGATTGGCTCTCACCTGTTGACTTGGTCCCAGAGAGAGTTTCTTCTTGCTAATTCTTTCTGGCTGACCAACCGGCCATTTGATCTTCAGTATGGAGCCAGACAGTGAAGTGGGCAGCTGTTTAATCAAAGTCTGTACTTTGCTAGGAATGCTTTTCTTGAGGCGTTTGGCAAATTTCTGATCCATGTAGAAGAGCTGACTGGCTTAACTTTAATGCTTAAAATCCCACTTGTTTTCTTTATACAGAGTAGAACAGATTTCCAAACTAATTTGAGATTGATGTAGGTCTGTCTTGTTTTCTCGACATTGGTTTCGACATCCCCATTCGTGCCATCTGCCTGTAGTTGAAACAAGGTAAGTGAAGGAAGTGACCTTTTTCAAATATCTTCCGTTGATAGTGACTGGTGTTGGTTGGTTATCTTCATCATCTTCGTCTTCTCTATGTCCACTCAAAGACCTGTCTTTGCCTGTAAGTCTTCGTATTGATGGCTACTGATATGCTTAACAATAATTCTTTTTTCTTCACTCCCTGCATTCCGAGTAGAACAAATGGCTTCAAACTTCTATTTTGAAGTGTTAGTAACATTGAAGTTGCTAGCATCATGCCAAATCTTCCCTCTTCTCTGAGCTGACTATCGCTCAGTGAACTAGAAGAGGTTTAAAAGTGAATCGGGCAGGAATCGAACCTCAACCTTTTTTCAAAAACTTCATGCAATTCTTCCCATTAATAAACTTGAACAAAGCAAGAACAAAAATTGTACCAGGATAATATGAGCTCATCTTTTATTATTTCAAGGATTCTTCTCAACTGATTACAATCTAAACGATGAAAAATATGAATTACATTACATTAAAGATTTGAACATACTTTTCCACGATCACAAGGAGTAATTGGTAGGAAGTAAAAGTAACATTAGTCCAGAATGATTTAACTAATTAAGAGTTACAAACATTGACTATTTATAGAATAATCCAAATGAACTGTGATTAATATTAGGCAGTTTATAAATATTTATTTATAGAATAATTAGGCAATTAGGCTTGGAAACAAAAACAGAGTTGCATATATATATGTGTGTGTATAGAAACAAGGTTTAGCTAGGCAGAGCATAACGAAAAGGTAGAATATGTAACTAAAGAAAATGCTTTATCTAATAGCCAATAGAAAAAAGGAAGAGAAAAGAACAAGAAAGGGTGAGTGATGTTTAGATGAGAGAGTAGAGTTTTCTAAATAAAAAAAAGGTGACTCATACATACCAGGGCAGTGCAAGATTCATCTCTGTCTCTTTCTGCGTGCATAGATTTGGTTTAAGTCGTCTGATAGCAATTGCTTCAGCAAAGCGTAGCAAGTTAGGTTTCTTTTGCTTGTTGATTATTTTGAATGACTTCAAGTTGTCTACATTATGACCAGTGTCTAATAGATGACGCGCAATTGCACTGTTTAACACTTGTGGACCTTTCAGTCTCAGGTTCTTTGGTATGTGTTCAGAAATGCAGACAATAACCCTTCTTTCTGTTCTTCCGATGTATGTGCTTTGGCACGTACATGTAAATCGGTAAACCAGTATTCATACCACTGAGCCATTGACTCACTTTTGTCCATATTCTAGCTTACTTATAATCTTATGTGTTTTAATAACTGAGCAAGGTGTACTTATACCATCAGCTGAACGTCTGATATATTAATTAAGATTATATGCATGAGTATGAGTAGAAAGTATATAAAGCAGAGTGACTAATTATCCTACAAAACTTATATCATCTATATGTTGGTGAACTTACCGGTTGTGTAAGTCTTCTGAAAACACGTACAGCTAATATTTCCACCTATGATGAGTCTTTTGAATTACAATGTGAGATTTAATGTTATCATTATAGTTCATACTTAATAAACTTTGGTATAAATGAAATTTTACTGCTAGACAATACTTTATATCTTTATTAGCTTACCTCAAGATAGCTTTTAGGTATTTAGAGATTTAAAGCTGGGCTATGCATTTTGTAATGAATGAGTAAAGAATAACTGAGTTAAAGTGAACTAGAACAGTTTGTAGACAAATACTCAACACAACTGTAATATAATGTATTAAAATCATCCCTGTACCCAAGTCAGGTTCTGGTAATAATGTTAAGTTTAAACCTATCGCTATTACCTCTCCTTTTTTGAAACTAATGGAGAAATTATTGTTACTAAAACTTGTTACCTCCTTAAGTTTCTCAAACGATCCGAAGCAGTTTGCTTACAAACAGGGCAGAAGTACTTTAGACGCTGCTGCTGTGTTTCATCACAACATTGTATCCCCCTTAGACAAAGGGGCCAAGTATGTCCATTGTACGTTCCTTGATTATAAATCTGCTTTCGAATCTGTACCTAGAGGCCTGTTGTTAAACAAGCTTAGCCTTACACAAACTGAGCCCTGGGCTATCAACTGGCTACACTGTTACTTCTCTAATAGGATGCAGTACGCGGTATATAATGGTGTATCTTCCTCTCCTTTGCTTACTCAAGCTGGAGTTCCTCAGGGTGCTGTTCTTTCTCCGTTTCTCTTTTCCTTCTTCTTACATGATTTACCTC
Source organism: Trichobilharzia szidati (assembly GCA_944472155.2). Lineage (NCBI taxonomy): Eukaryota > Metazoa > Platyhelminthes > Trematoda > Strigeidida > Schistosomatidae > Trichobilharzia > Trichobilharzia szidati. The sequence goes on from OX235272.1 coordinate 86,075,351, forward strand.
TCTCAGATGAAATCAACTTCGTCAAATATGCAGATGACCTGACTGTATCGTTTCCCATTAAGTTTCAGTCAGACTGTTTCAAGTTAAATAGCTTCCTGTCGGACATCAGTCAGTGGTGTAAACTAAATGGACTCATGCTGAATCCCTCAAAATGCCAGACTATTGACTTCTCCCTTAGGCATAAACGAGATCTACAAACACTAGTAAGTTCTCATGAAGCCTGTTGCATTGAGGGGACTAAAACTGAAACTAAGTCAAATGCAAAATACCTCTGTCTAGTTCTGTCTTCCGAATCCATACTCTCCGACCCCCAACACCCCCTCTATTCCCGACTATCTCCTTGTATCTCATCAAGTAAAACCAGAAATCACTATAAAATAATCTATGCTCGTACTACCAAGGACAGAAACTCAACGATACCATACTTGGCCCGTGTTCTAAATGACAGAAACGATGTTAAGCGCGAAACCTATGACTTACTTTGTTGTTAATAATCATAATTTCAGGCTCTTTTATTTCTCTCTTATTTTGTATTTTATAGTGAACTCCTTCTTAAACATACTTAGCTACCTAAATTATTAACATTAGCTTACTTTTTTGTACTTTACTGTATTCCTTCTTTTGTGTATCTGCTGGTTCCGACCATATTAGCACCATGAGTATTACAAAATTGTCCTGTCATTAACCATCATGTAATTATTAGTTTTTGTGTTTTTGTTATTTTTTATTTATTTTTTCGGCGATATTAACTGACAATCATTGGTTGTGAACGCCATTATCATCATCTCAAAATTTTTTATTATGCAGGATTACTCACACTACCACTACAAACACTGCATTAGACCTGACAATAAAAAACAAAACAATAACCCTGAAATGTTATTTTATGATTGTTTAGTGTTGTTTCAAACCAATTAACTGATCATCTTGGCGATAAACATTCTTAAATATCAATTCATAACTTCTTGTATGACTATAGCTTTACTGTCCCCATGCATAATCATATCATAGCTTCCACTACCCAATACTGAGATATTATTATATACTGTTTATTTTCCATTCTACTTCTTGGTACTTTTGTCGCATTTTTTAAAATTATTTCTGTGTTTTTTGTATTTTTTTTTGCTGTTGTTGTCTTTATATTTATTTTTTTGAAATATTCCTTTTAAACATTGGATAAAATTAGATGCAAATATTGTATATATGTGCTGAAAATTCCACACTGTTCCACTAGTACTGTTTCTGGAATAAAGCAAATTATTATTTTTTTTTACTGTAAATGAATTGAATCCTTTCATATCAGTTCACATTGAATGACTACAGTTCACTTAGCTAATCTATATACTTGATATATTATTTCAATAGACCTGCTTAAAAGCTGATCACTTATGAAGTTTATTCAATACAAAAAGAGATTAAATATTCATTCTTCAACTTTGAAAGAATTGACAGATTTAACAACTTTAAATCACACAGGTGTAATTTACATTTAAGATTAGTGAAGGCTATTCACGTGTCAAAGTCATAATAATAATAATAATAATCAATGAAGCAATAAATAAACTTTTCATTAATAACAGCCTTTCAGCTATTTGGACGAAAATAATGAAGCATATAAAAATGACTGTGATTTAGAAGGAGAATCATTGAAAGTCACGTTGTGGCGAGTGATACTGATAAGATTTATCATCGGCATAAAACGTCAAATAGCAGGGAGATACATTTGATTTCACAGAATGCAAATGATACAGCATTGTGGAGATGTATGCGAAACGACGTGAAAGGAACACAAAGAGACACAGTATGGAGGTCAGGAGTAGAACAATACAGAAAATCAGTGAAAATGGCGCGTTGAAGATTATTATTATTATTATTATTTCCTTTAGTTCCTAGAGGAACATAGGGCTTCAGCCATGCGTCTCCATTGCGTTCGATTCTCTGCTAGAGTTTTCACCTGGCTCCAGGTCTGCCCACATGCTTTCATCTCCTCTTCACATGATCTCCTCCAGGTCACCCTTGGACGACCAACTCGCCGCTTCCCTTTCGGGTTCCACTCGAGGGCTTGTCTAGTGATGTCACTTGCTGGTTTCCTCAGAGTGTGGCCAATCCATCTCCATTTTTTCCTGCCTATTTGTTTCACAATGGGTTCCTGGTTGGTTCGCTCCCAGAGATCTTTGTTGCTGATCCTTTCCGGCCATCTGATCTTGAGTATTGAGCGAAGACATCTGTTAATGAAGGTCTGTAGCTTGTTTGAGGTGCTCTTTGTGACACGCCAAGTCTCTGATCCGTATAGTAGTACTGACTTCACATTGGAGTTGAAAATCCCGATCTTATTTTTGACGCTGAATGATGTTGTCCTCCATACAGACTTCAGAGTAATGAAAGCTTGCCTTGCTTTCCCGATCCTTGCTTTGATATCCTCGTCAGTTCCGCCTGTAGTTGAAACAATGCTTCCCAAGTAGGTAAAGGAGGTAGTTTCTTTCAGGTTTTTTCCATTTATGCTGATTGCTGTCTGTTGTTGTTGTTGGTGTTGGCCAGGGATCTTCATCACCTCTGTTTTTTCTATGTTCACCTGGAGTCCTATCTTTGATGCTTCTTCTGCCAACTTGTTACTTTTCACTTGCATATCTTCCAGTTTGTGGGAAATCAGGCATATATCATCGGCGAAGTCCAGATCCTCCAAGTTCTTTGTGTGAGTCCATTTTATGCCTGTTTCCTCATTGCCCGCTGTTTGTCGCATTATCCAGTCTACTGCAATCAGGAAAATCATTGGCGATAGTAGGCAACCCTGTCTTACTCCTGTCTTCACTTCGAAGGATTCCGTGAGCTTCCCGTTGTGGATTACTTGGTATGCAGCGTTGTCATACAACTGTTGGATGAGATGTATAATTGTCGGCGGCACCCCGTAGTAGCGAAGTAGTTGCCAAATCACCTCTCGATCGACGCTGTCGAAGGCCTTTTCAAAGTCGATGAAGTTGAGATAGAGAGGTGACTGCCATTCCAAACTTTGTTCAATGATGATCCGTAGTGTGGCGATTTGATCAATACATGACTTGTTACTCCTGAATCCAGCTTGTTCTGGTCGAAGTTTTTCATCCAAGGCTTGTTTGATCCTTTCCAGGATGATGCGGCTTAGTATTTTGCTTGGGATGGACAGGAGCATAATTCCGCGCCAGTTCTTGCATTGACTTAAGTCTCCTTTCTTTGGTAGTTTGAATAGGTATCCTTTCTTCCAATCCTCGGGTACTTTGCCTTCTTTCTACACTTTCTCAAGTAGTGGCGTCATCAGGTCTGCTGTTGTCTCTGGGTCGACTTTCAATGCTTCTGCTGGGATTCCATCTGGTCCTGCTGCTTTCCCAGCTTTCAGCATCTTGATTGCCTTCAGGACTTCTGATTTCGTCGGGGGGTTGATGTTCACTGGTAATTCTGCTTCCGTTGTTGGTATTGTTGGGCGCGTTGTAGGTGGCGGTCGGTTTAGTAGTCTTTTGAAGTGTTCAGCCCAGTGTTTCCTTTGCTCCACTTCTTTGGTGATTGACTTTCCATTTTCATCCTTCACTGGCTTAATTTGTGACGAATTTTTGCCTGAAAGGTACCTAGTTGTTTGGTGAAGTGTTGCGAGGTCTCCTTTGCCTGCAGCTTGTTCTGCTTCATTGGCCATGGCTTCATAATACTTTCTTTTGTCTTCTCTGGCACTCTTCTTTACTCCTTTGTTCAGTGTATTGTAGCTTACATTCAACTCCTGTTTCTGTTGCTCGTCAGTGCACTGCAGAATTTTTTGTTTCACCATCCTTCTCTCCTCTATTAGCCTCCATGTGTCCGTAGTGAGCCACGGTTTGTCCTGTCTCTTCTTTCTGCCCAGAACTTCCATGCAGGTTTCGCTCCATACTGTTTTCAGGTTGTTCCAGTGTTTTTCGACGCTGACCTCTTCACCAGTGTTGATTTGTGTCTCGGCTTTGTCCTTTATACTTGCAGTAAAGATATCCTTTGTATCCTGGTCCTTTAGTTTTTGAGTGTTGAACTTGGCTTGTGGTCTATCTGCAGCTCCTGTTTCTCTGAAAGCCTTTAATTTGAGTTGGATTGTTCCTTGTACGAGGTAGTGGTCTGAGCCAACGTCTGCTCCTCTTCTTGCTTTTGTGTCCAGTAGGCTGCGCCGCCACTTCCTCGAGATTGTGATGAAGTCAATTTGGTTTTTGGTTCGCCCATCTGGTGACACCCATGTAGCCTTGTGAATATCCTTGTGTTTGTATACGCTGCCACCAATCACTAGTTCATTGAAGGCGCAGAAGTCGGCGAAGAGTTCTCCATTTTCATTCATCTCTCCCAGAGCTTCTTTACCCATGATGAGTTCCCTTCCTGTGTTGTCTGGTCCCAGTTTGGCGTTCATGTCTCCCATTAGTATTTTGATGTCACCGGCTGGAGTATTGTCTATTGCTGCCTGCAGTTGTCTGTAGAATTCTTCTTTCTTTTCGAGGTCTGCGTTGTTGGTCGGTGCATAGCATTGTATAATTGACACTTTCCTTCCTTTGGAGTTGAATCTGGCGGTTATTATCCTGGGTGAGATCGCCTCCCATTGTATCAGAGCCTTGGTTGCCGTTGGTGACATCATTATAGCCACGCCCTCGGTGTGTGTGTGGTTGTCTTCTGGGTGACCGGAGTAAATCACTGACTCACCTGTTGACAATTTGGTGAGTCCGTATCCGTTCCATCTGCTTTCGCAGATCCCCAATACTTGTAGTCCGTATCTCCTCATTTCGCTTGCGATCTGGGCAGCTTTGCTAGTCTCGTACATGGTGCGGACATTCCATGTCCCCACACAGACTTTTTCTTTTGACGCAAGGAGACTGTTCACGCTGAAGTTTCTGTAGCAGGTTTGTTTACAGGGTGGGGTTGCTGGCCTCACGCCTGAGTTTAGTCTTTGGGTACCTGAAATAGAAGAAAGGTTAGTGTTGCGTGACCGCAGAGCCCAGGGGACATCTGCTTGAGGCCGGTCACACACGGCCTGGTGTGTCTCAGTAGCGTACTTATCACTTCTGCCCTGTGACACGGCAGCAGAAAGCGCGGTCGTTGTTAATCCGGGCCACGGCCGATCCGGCATGATATTTCTTGGATTCGTTTGGTTCATCGGGTTGGATTGTTGACGACTAAGTCCAGCCCCCACTGATACCGTCGCCAATGTATCAGTAGGTTGTGAGGTTTGACAAATTTGGTTGATGCCCGTTGCTACTATCAACGGAGCTACGCTAGGAACGGTGTGGCGACCCAAGTTATCTCCTACTGATACCGTCGCCACCGTCATATCAGTAGAAGTCCGGTTAAGCTGCCGGTCAGCCTCGGCTTCATTTTCAGCTCCCCGTTGTCGATAACATCGTGGATGAAATGAAAGAGCATGTACATCCTAAGAAACTCTAAAATAGCAGAATACATCCTGAAATTAAAGAAGCATAGCTCCGCAACCGTACGTCCTACAGGGACGAGACAGGTACCAATTGGTTCGTCTCGTCGAGAGGAATCCAATGGTATATAAATCAGAGGGTAAAAGCTATTCCTAAGAAGAATACGAGGGTTTTCCTTCCTAGCAGTCTCTGCCCCCCTGCTGTCCTATGGTTGGTAATGCCCCCTAGCTACATACACAACGGCATACAACCTGAGGTCGCGGAGCTAAAAGATGTCAAGAGAACAGCCAGCGGCATGAACTCTAGGCCTAGAAACAGGTTTCCCCTGTAGCCTTTGAAAAAAATTCCCTATTCGGCTGAGGATAAGCTATAAGGTGTGAAACCGGTACCAATGGGTAGATTTCGTCGAGAGCTATCCATTGATATATAGCTTCCCTAAGTCCTAGCCTCCCTGCAAAAATTTTGGCAGCATAACCCCAGAGGGCGGAAGCCCAGATAACAAAGATCCTGAGGAAGGCTGAGGAGAGGCTACAAGGGTCGAAACCAATGTCAAAGGATAGATCTCGTCGAGAGCTATCGATTGATATATAGCTTTCCTATGCCAGAGCATCCCTAAACAAACTATGACCGTATGGTCCCTAGATGCCCCAACATAGTAAACATGAAGCTAAAACCTAGCCTAAACATGAAAACCGTTGAAGATAATGTTGAAGATAATGAACATTCCTTTACCAAGTCTTTGACTTCTCCCGTTACATATTTAGAAAACAGAAAGATTGAGCGAAGAATTATTTACTTTTCAATTAGATCCTCATCTCTGGCTCTACTCTAATTTATATATCCATAGCACTTTTATTATAGCACACAACAATTTACCAATCAAGTGGCGATATATCTGTTAACAATAATTAGTCAGTGTCAACATGTCAATGGGGTGATAATTAACGAAGAAAATTAATGCACACAATTAAATTAAAGGATAGAAATGGTTACAACACATGGATCGCATAATGCACAATTTGAGAAAAATGATGAGTAATTAAGGAATAAGCGTATCATCCATATGAATGGTTATGAAAAACGAGAATGATACAATGAAAATCCTTGACAAGTTTAATGATACACATTCAGCAATAAACTTTACCATAGAGGAAGAAAGTAATGACAGTATCTCATTCCTAGATGCCTTCATGGCAAGGAAAGAAGATGGCACACTAAGAAGGAGTGTGTATAGGAAACCTACAACAACAGGTCAGTACACTCACTTTTGAGTTTTGTACCTTTCAAATATAAACGTAACTTGGTAAAGTATCTGGTTCATAAAGCTAGAATAATCTGTTCAGATGACTGCCTCAATGAGGAGCTTAAGATTATTAGAAAATTACTTAGAAAAAATGGTTATCCAGATAAGTTCATTGAGAAAAATATGAATTCAGCACCAAGGAGAGTCACTATGGCGACAGTTCCAAAAAAACCACTGTTCATAAAACTGCAGTTTCTCGTTCACAACATCAGTGAAATAATAACATATCGAATAAAATAAAAACGTTACGTAGTAATGTGTGAAATTTGATATCATAGAATTTAATGTTGCAAGGCAGAATTGATTTAGAATGACAAGTGGAACAAGTGAAATAATACCGGGGACAGTTCAAAGTGAGAGTAGTAATAGTAACAATTGACTTAATAAGGAAGAGAATACAAATTGAGTAGACAAAATGAAAAATTGGTAGAGCCAAAATATAATTGGGGATTACCATACTTTAGCATAGAGGGATTAAGACCATGAAAGTTGGAGGGGTTGAAAGAACTTTTTCTGTACACAGAGATCTGGCTTTTCTGTTTCGATAGCCAAAGCTTCAGCGATACAGATGAGTCAGGTAGGTAGGGATTTGGATTTTTTTATCGCACTCCTACTAATCTTAATTTTGCTTCACGACTTTATCTTCTACAGACAGCTGAAGCAATAGGAATCCACCTGAAGAAGCCAAATCCGTGTGTTCAGAAGAAATTTGTACAACTACTTTCCTTACCTTGGCCATAGTTACATGAATGTATAAACCAGACTCCTTCGCCCCCTCCCCTCAAATCTTTAAAAATTATAAAAATTATAATTGTTACAGTTATTTTATTCTTTCTGACTACTTCATCTTTAATTGCATGTTATCCTTGTAAAATTATTTTATTCTTATGACCACTTCAGCCTTAGTTACAAGTTATCATTGTCCAAATCGTTTTATTTTCTTTAACAGTCTGTTACGTTACCAACCTGTGCACACGCTTATTCCTTAATTACTCTTCATTTTTCCCAAATTATGCATTATGCAATCCACGTGTTGTAACCATTTCTATCCTTTAATTTAATTGTGTGTATTAATTTTCTTCGTTAATTATCACCCCACTGACATGTTGACACTGACTAATTATTGTTAACAAACATAACAGTGCCACTTGATTGGTAAATTGTTGTGTATTGTAATAAAAATGCTATGGATATATATTAGAGTAGAGCCAGAGATGAGGATCTAGTTGAAAAGTAAATATTTCTTCGCTCAATCTTTCTGTTTTCTAAATGTCTAAATGGGAACTTTTTTCTATATTCTACCGTTACAACGTGACTTTGGTTTACTATCATATAGCTGTGCCGAATTCATCAGTAAAGCACGCTCACGATCCAATATGGAATCGAACCAACAGCGGTTATGAAAGTGACTGCTAGTGGGATCCAGTTAACAATATTACGTAATAATTTGGATAATTGTAAGCAGCGTTCTGTTAAAAGCCTATGATGAAGGACTAAAGTCAATGAAAGCATGTGAACACTTGTAGGATTCATCAATGAGAAATCCCACTAAGACTAGGAGAAAACAGATATGCAGTGGTCATTAGGTTTCATGTTTTTACCGATTGGTGTTCATAATGTAACAGGAGAAGACAAGATACGGAAGCCAAGGTATATTTTCAAGTGATCAAACCGCTGTCTACATCTGTACAGTTTATATTCTTTAATCAACCAGTGAGCGTGTGATTTTGGTTTACATTGAACGACATGAAATAAAATGTTCAAATACACATATAGTATTCTGTTGCTAATGCACTACTAGTGAACTGTGAGAATAGTATTCAGACGTTAACACCAACATACATCATGATTCTTACTGTGAGAATAATATTCTGCTGGAATCCATTGTCTGTATCACACCACCACAATGAAAACAGTTATATCTTCCTATATTTAGCGTTCAAATTCAGCTTTAAAAGACAGTGTTTAGGTATAACTACAAGAGGAGTACCATTTAGACGTATATATATATATATATATATGGGAAAGTAAATCATCATTAAGTATTTACTGAAATATGCTAGTTGTAATTTAAGTTTTCTGACAAACAAAAGTAAGCCTATTACACAATAATCACATTTATTAATCCGAAAGTCTGGCCACATTCTTTTGAACAGTAAGTAGCCATTTATTATTAGATGGTTGGAGTTAATCGACAAGAAGCCTTAGACCTGGGTTTCATGTTTGTTGGCACTCATCAGTCAACAAGGAACTCATGTTTCCTCTGAAATCAGAACCCGTGTTACCCAGTTCTGTTGTCAGAGACGTTACCATTGAGCTGTTCGGCCTGGCGATTGACCTCCTGTAGGATTGTAGTGGACACTTCGATTGGTTACTACCCAGTGGTCAATCACAGTAGTCCGTCTTCTAGATATTACAGGAATTAAATTAAAAACCGACTATAAGGGTAGAAATGGTGACATACATCAAGGCAGAAAACTTATCACAAGAAAATGATGTCTTCACGAGTTTCGACAATATAAAAGCACAGGAATTTCTCAATGAAGTTAAGATTGGTTAGTAAAATAAATAGCTACTTTTGGTTACAGGATTTCATCATGAGCTGACATTAGTTAGAGAACCATTGGAAAACCAACCAAGAGTACTGGACAGCTGTTTCGTCCTAGTTCGGGACTCTTCATCAGTACGCACACACCTGCAGGGTTCGAACCCAGGACCTTCTGGTTACAGGGCAAGCTGGTAGACCATTAAGCCACTGGGACCCGATCCAATGGCCCATGAATCCCAACGAAACAGCTGTCCAGTACTCCCTGCTGGTTTTCTAATGGTTCTTTAACCGATGTCAGCTCATGATGAAATCCTGTAACCAATCAATCAAATCCCTACAAACAATACTTGAAAATAGCTACTTTTATTGGACACTATGTAGTAATTAACTAGTGTTATGCATCTGGCCACTTAGTACCTAGTGTCTAATCCAAGTGTCCAATAAAGTCCTACAGGAGGCCAGTCGCGAGGCCGATTAGCTCAGTGCTAATGTAACTGACAACAGAATTGAGTGACACTGGTTCGAATCTCATTTCTTCCAAGGTTGTAGATACGCCTTGCTGACTGGTGAGTATCAACAAGCACTACACCTAGGTTGAAGGCTTCTTGCCGATTGCCTCTAACCAACCAAGTAAGAAGGCAGGTTGAATAATGTAGGAGAGGATTCCACATGCTTTGCAAGTAACGGAAACAATTAAACTAACTCCCTGTGTATCTTTAAAAGGCACGTTAATCCTTATTATTTAATGCAATTTGGATGTCAGTAGCGAAAACTTATCACAACGTCTGAGAAGGACCTTCAAAATGACTTTCAACGCAGCTAAGCTATGCTGTGTATTCACTAACCAACCAATACTTAGTTCAAGAAATAAAGACAGACTGCCTTGTTTCGCCTCTTCCATGTGTATTTACCAGTTTAACTGCTCGTGCGGAGCTAGTTACATAGGGCGTACGATCAGGCAAGTTCATCGTCGGATTTCTGAACACCTATCATGTTGGTTTGACAAAGGTCAAAATAAAGCTATACGCAGCTCAATGCTGGCTCATCTCGTCGATACTGACTGGACATTAAGTCGACTCTAACAAAGCTTTTAAAGTCATTTATCGTATATCACCAAACCTCTCACCACATGGTCTGCGAGTACGACTTTTACATACAGCATAGGCAATCGGAGTTCATCTAAACAAACCAAATCTGTGTGTTCAAAAGCAATTTGTACAGCCCCTTTCTTTGTCATGGCTAGCTACATAATATGTATTAAGTTTTTTAAAACAAATTTTCCCTTCCCGTTGTAACTATCTTTTGATATTGTTAATTTTTCCAATTCCAGCTAATTCTATTGACTTGTTTGTATTTTACGTAACTCCTCTGAGTCATCCTATTTTTCTTAGTCATCATTGCTATTTTTATAAATTTGTTGGTTATGCAATAACTTCTTGCAAACGCCTTAGAATCAACTCTTCTTGAATTCGGTAATTAATTCTCACCCCTCCCTCCTTTGAAACTTGGATATCTTGTTACTAACATCTATTAGTTAATTGTTGATTGTTTTGATGACCTTAAACCTCTTAATTTCACCCACCCACCCCGCCTATGCCTAAAGCTGATTAACTAAAATAACCACTTGATTGGTAAAAAAACGTTTTGATGTAAAAAACAACTATATATTAGTGTAGATCCAGCCAGCCAGCTGATGATGAGGAACTAATTAAAAAGGAATATATTTCTTCGTTCAATTTTTTTTCGTAAATGAGTAAATGGGCATTTGGACTTTCCCATTGATTGGTTCGACTGAAGTGCTTGACCTTTGTTGATATGCCGGCTTCTTGTGCGGATGCTTCGATGGCGTCTAGTGGATAAAACTTTGGCGTTTGAAACTACAGTTACTACGCCAGAGCCTTGGTGGGAACACCACTACTCACTGGGGAATGCAGGTACACCCAGTAGCTGATGAGTCACAAATAGGACGAAATGCGCATTTTTGTGGATTCAACTGCTAGTGAGCATCCACCAAAATTACTTCGTGTTAATTCCTCTTCTAAAATAACAAATGACAAATATATTACAACTACATACTAGTCAAGTTTCATAAGAAGACAAGTTACTCACCAGTAATGATGTCAATACAATATGATTACAGATAACTAGATCCTTGCTTAGTGTGTTAGTGGTAATGCGCTCCTTATTGTTTTTGGCAGGTCGTTCTTCACTTTGTAGACTGCTTTGGAGGGGAGGCGGGTTTCTCGCGACAGAATGATCACTGTTGACGAGATGTTCAATTTTCTCACTCCTAATTGAGCCATTACTGTATTTCCGCAACCATGCGGGATGCTAATTATTAACTTTTACGTCATATCACATTTTCCTCCGTTCCTGTGTGCATCCTGACTACAACTCACTTATTAAATTACCTGTTTTCTAATGTAACTCTAACACCATTATTCAACTTTATTTAGGCATTCATTATTATTAACAAGTATGATTATAACATTGATTTGATGATATTAGATGGCTGGAGACAATCGGCAGGAAGCTTTACCTGACCTAGGTTTTGTGCTTGTTCGCGATCGTCAGCAAGGCGTATATGCAACCTTGAGGGAATTTATGTTACTTCTGAGATTCGAACTCGCGTCACCGAGTGATTACTGCGGTCAGAGACGTTATCGCTGAGCTATTCGGCCTAGCGATTGACCTCCTAAAGGACTGTATTGGTGGTCAATCGCGAGCTCGGATAGCTCAGTGATAATATATCTGAGTGCAGCACTGAGTAACATGAGTCTGAATCTCAGAAAAGACATGAGATTCAGTAAGATTGCAGATACACTTTGTTAACTAGTGAGTGCCATCTAGCACAAAACCTATGTTTAAGGCTTCCTGCCGATTGCCTCTAACAACAAACAGCTTCTTGCTGACTACTCCAAACTATACAACATCAAGTATTGGACCATTTTTACGCATTGTTAGATGGTGATACAAACTGCTGTTTCACTTTAGAAAGATTAAGTCTATATAGAGACGGAATTTCCTCTTGTGTCTAACTGTGTAATCTATACAAAATGTTTATGTGGTATTGTATCATTGTCACTTTGTAGGTGTAACAAAATGTCATTTGTTCTACTGTCTTTCTTGTCACATCACATTGTGTATTGCTCTGTATTTTTGATTGTATGTATAGAAAATTCCTCTGGGCAGAATTAATCAGACAAAACTAACCTATTAAACTAAAAATAATTTTTTCTTGGTTATAGCTGGAAACCACACAATATTTTTGGTACAGGAATGGAATTTTCAGCATGTGATGTCGGTAGCCCAAATTTTGCAGGCCGACCATAGATATCGGGTGTGCATCGGCAGGGGATCGAACCACGGACCATATGCATTGTCGGCGAGCATTCTAACCACTATGCCACCGGCGCACCGGTGCCATCGGGCTATATTGAGGAGTATTGTTTTGGTTGCAGGTTTGGTGACGAGTTGATATCAGTTAAAGAACCATTGGAAAACCAGAGAGTACTGGAAAGCTGTTTCGGTCTAGTTTAGGACTAATCAGCAGTGCGTACCCACCGGGTTTCGAATCCAGGACTTGCAAGTTGAAAGGTAACCAGGATGGTCAATCAAGTCGCCTGTGACAGTGGCTGGCTCTTGCTTTATATATATAAATATATATATATCCAGATCGCTAGCTGGCAGAAGTTGGAATCCATGGTCATTGGATCGGGTTTCAGTGGCTGAATGGTCTATGAGCTCGCCTTGTAACCAGGTGTCGAGTTCGAACCACAGTGGTAAGTGTCTATTGTTGAAGAGCCCCAAGATGGACGAAAACAGCTGTCCAGTACTACCAAGTTTCCCAATGGTTCTCTAATTTATGTCAACTCATGATGAAATCCTCCAACCAATCAAATCCCGATAACCCAACACTTGATAATTTATTTTTTGATTGGCTGTGAAATTTAAAAAATAACTTCACATAAGATCGGACAAATTTTAATGATTAGATTCCAGTTTCATTGTCCTGATGTTATGGACTGTAAGTTGGTCATTGACTGGGGAATGGATTAACATGCCTGAAAGCCTGAACTCAATGAATTTTATTTTTTTAAAAATGCTAAATTGTTTTGATGGTTAAATTAAATCTTCATCGTCATCTCAGAGAATATTTTGATCACTGTAATATTAGGGAACAGACAGTTCTCAGTAGCTTGGTCTACTGATCATTTGTGTGAATTCTTTTTATCCCTTACGTTCCCAGTGGAACATAGAGCTTCAAGCTAGAGCTATGAAGTTTCGGTAGCAGTGGCAGTGGTTTCTAGCCTTATGCCCAACCTCCCCTCATTACTAATCTTATTACTTGCTTAGAGAGGTAAATGAGGGCGTTGGCCGGGGATTGAACCTCAAACCACCTGTGTGGTTGGCGAGCATCCTACCGCTGTGCCACCAACGCACATTTGTGTGATCAGTTATTTCTTTTTCCGTGTAAATCTTGTTCCCACTGTTTACGGATGAATTTCAACTGATCGGCAGAAATGTAGGTTTTCAAGTTCCCAGCCAACCGTTGTCCGAATATTATCCTGTATAGTTAAGCTAGAGACAAACAAGATCTATTCGTAGCATAAAGCTGATATTAATAAAGCATTTAAAGTTGTTTTTTTATCTCATTCCTACTAATCTTAATCTAGCTTTACGAGTTCGTCTCCCACAGACAGCTGAAGCAATAGGAATCCATCTGAAGTAGCCAAACCTGTGTGTTCAGAAGAAATTTGCACAGACAACTTCCTTACCTTGGCCATCGTTATATGAATGTAAAAACTTGACTAACTTGCTCCCCCACTAAACGTGTAACAAGTTACCACTGTTCAAATGATTGTATTTTTCCTGACTCCTTTATCTTTATTCGCCTATTATGCAATCAACTTGGGCACTCGCTCACTCCTTAATTACACATATTTTTTCCAAAATGATGCATTATGCAATCCACTTTTTTGTAATCATTGTTACCCTTTAAATTGTCCGTATTAATTTTCTTGGTTTATTACCACCTGTGTGACACACTGGTATTGACTGATTTTTGTTAACATATATATGTAGCCACAAGATTCGTAAAGACTTTTTGCATTGTATTTAAAATGGTATGGGTATATACTAGAGTGGAGCCAGAGATGAGGATCCAATTGAAAAGTAAATATTTCTTCGTTCAATCTTTATGCCTTCTATACGTCTAAATGGGGATCTTCTCTACACTGTCTATAAATCATCAGCATCTGTTATTAACTAATCAAGAGTTAGTTTGTAGCAGTTTGATTGGCTTTAGGTTAGATCACGGATTGATGTCAATCAAACGATCACTGAGAATCAGGGAGTACTGGACAGATGTTTCCTCCCAGTTATGGACTCTTCAGCACTACGCACCCACTACCTCACCACTACAGATCGGACTCAAAACGCTCAGGTTACGAGGCGAGCTTGCTGAAATCATGAGTTGACAGAAGTTAGAATTCATGGATCGTTTGATTCTGTTCCAGCTGCTAAATGGTCAAAGAGGTCGCCTTGTCCTGGGTTCACCCTCGAATGAGGTCATGGGTGTGTACTGATGAGGAGTTCCAAGCTAGAATGGAGTAACTGTCCACTACTCCCTGGTTAACCAATAGTTCTCTAACTGATATCAATCCATGATAAAACTTGAAACAACCAGTCAGCTGATGGATGAATAGAAATCAGACAAACTTGGCATAGAAAACTGGGAGATTGTACCGTGTTTAAAATAAATTTAGTGAGAGTTATTATGACAGAATAATTTCCTGTAGTTTCGTTTTACTCTTCCTCTAAAGGAAATCATTGAGAAATGAACTTTTATGATTTTCAAACGTTAAATGAATTGCCTTATCACAAATGGCTGTCATGGTTTGAAGAAAAATGCTGTGGATTTTCATCTTTTAACCCCAACTTTTAATAAAAATAAATATTACTTCAAAACTTCCCGGTGTTATTTATTCGGCGTGAAGTACAAAGTGACAGTTTTATTCGTTTAGAGTTGAGTCGGTTAGTGAAGTTGGTCAAGACAGAATAGCCAGAATTCGAGCTAACTTTTATGACCGGACTGGCGAAGTTTCACCACTGCATTTTATACCATTTTTTATCCTTTTTCTATTGAGTAGATTGAGGTATTTTTGTCTTCCTGAATAACTACAGTAAGTTCTGTGTTGTCCTTTTTATTATTCATATGTTTTGCTACCTATTTTTGCTCCTTTGTCCTCTTGTTTCTAATCAACTGTTTTCAAACAATTATTGACTATTTATCTAACTAATTGTCAATGCTCTTGATTACACAAGATTTTCATCAATTTTTGAAAGACTTTTATTGTCTGGGACTCATCGGCAAGGCATGCCTACTGGGTTTCAAACCCAGGAGCTTCTGGTTGCAAGGCAAGCTCGTATACTATTCAGCCAATGGGACCCGATTCAATCACCAGCCCATGAATTCTAACTTCTCCTCCTATTATTCATAGACTTTAATTTACTCTATCACTAAGTGACAATAACCTATGAACTCTGTTATCTGTATACACTATGTAATATAAACCCGGTAAATAACTGTACATCTTTTGAGTGGAGTTATAAAAAGAGATATCTTTGCTGACTCATGTGATCCATAATTATATGAAATGGGAATTTTCATAGCTATTCTAAACAGACTGAAAACTGAAAACCACAAATTCGTTGTAGAATATCCAGAGAAGTAAATCGGTTGAAGTTTTACCATGAATGCTTGCCAACTTATCAAGTCACTACATATTTGCATACTGTAACGACAGAATACAAAGGCCAGCCAATAGATAGTTTATTGAGAAAATCAAGAGATATTCATAGATTTTTATGTACATTATTGTTAGGGGAGAAGCAACTTCTTCTCATTGATTCTTTTCTTGCTGAAGGTTATTCTGTGCTACTTGTAACCGTTTCTCAGAAAGTTAAGTCATATATCTGCGAGTCGTATTTGCGCACGTTAAGCCTGCTGTGGTTTGGTTGGTGAGTTCCTCAAGGTTAAGCCTTATTATTGGTTTTTTCTCATGACTCTAATTCAGGACGTAAATTGTTGTCTACTATTTTTGGCTTGCAGACAGCTCTCACCAAAATACTACCACCTTCTCTCAAAAATCTTCAACGTATCACTAAAAGTAAACAAGGAGTTAACAAAGTTTATAATTTCGACACAGAGATTCAAAGCTCGATCCTGTGATGATGTCGTTGAACGCAGCCAACGAAAGGCCAACAAAATAAATGATCGTACCATCTCATTCTGCATAAACTGTTGTTCTTGATTTGTTTAAATATTGTTAAGACCTATCGGTTTTAAATGCTTGCAGCTGAGTGTCAGTTTCTCTCACGAGATTTTAACAACAAATTATAAGATAATGGGGATAGTGTCACCATAAAATTGCAAATATGGGCGAATAACTGAGTCACTTTCTATGCTGATTACACTGTAAGTTGTAAATTTCACGTTCAAAACTACCTTTGTCACACAGAACATTGATGGGCCAAACAGAGTATCTTTGAGCTTTTATACTTTGTAGTGCGAGCATATAATCTTTTATAATGACTTCTGGTCCTACCGGATGAGATGCAAGGCGGGGAGAGTTGTGAGCGAAGAGGTTCTTGAGAGTCAAACAATGTGGATTTATAGCATTTCTCGCATGAGTTTAGGTGTCTGTAGACTAATGTAGTAACAAGCTGACTAAGTTGCACACTACTTGCCCTACTGACAACCTTTAACGCCCTTATCAGTGTTACAGTCCTGTTTGAATAGCCCAGGTTAGACTTAGGAGGCAATAAAGAACAACAGGTAGGGTGCTAGAGTTAACAAACTGTAAAGTGAGAGGTTGAGTGATTCCTGATTGCTTCAACTTTTTATAACAGAAGGTTACATGGAACGTTTTCTTAGAAGCTGACAAGGGTTATGGGATGACTGACCAATAGATGTCAGATGATAGAACTAATCCAAGTTGTTTGCTGTTTGACTAGGTTTCTATTTCAGCGGGCTTATGCTAGCAGCTTCATGGGAACGAATGAGTTCGTGTAGATCATGTTTATGTCCGAAGGTGAAGTAAGTAAGTACGCTTGAAAAGGCATAAAAGTTGTAGACCAGTTTTAACCAAACTGAAAACTGAGTCCTGTGACTGTTCAACACTGAATTATGAGGAGAGTGAGAACATAATTTTTTGCAAAAACAAATTTAACTCCCTTTCGTTTCCAGCTCTTTGATATGATAAAGCAGAGGTGTTCAACTATAATTTGAATTTTCTTGAGCAGTTGACTTTATGTAACTTTGTATTGCATGTTAAAATCAGTTTTGTATATCTATTATTATTCTTTCGGGTTCCGAGTGGAACATAGAGCTTCAACAGCACATCTCCATCTTCTCCCGTTCTCTTTATTTCTATTTAGCTGGCTCTAAGACTGCCTATAGTCTCTTATTTTCCCATCACTCGGTCTTCTCAATGTCACCCTAGGACCCACACCCAACTCGTCCTTTCCCATTCGGGTTCCTCTGGAGCGATGGCCTTAAGTGGGATGCCAACCAATGGTCTCCTCAGCGTGCGGCAAATCCATTTCCATTTTCTTCAGAATATTTGTCAGGCAGTGGGTTCTTGATTGGTTAGTCCCCAGAGTTTCTTTTTGCTGATTCTTTCTGGCTGGCCATCTGACCATCGATATGGAGTCAGCGAAGTGGGTGGCTGTTAATAAAAGTCTGCAATTTCCTGTTGGAAATGCTTTTCGTGATACTCAGTGCAGGTTTCTGACCTAAATAGAAGAACTGACTGGGTTAACGTTGGTGTTGAAAATCTGAACTTTGTTCCTTATTCTGAGTGCAGAAGATTTCCAAACTGATTTCAGAGTGATGAAGGCCTCTTGCCTTGTCTTTCTGATTCTGGACTTGACGTTGCCATCCTTACCAACTTCTTGTAGTTGAGACAATGTTGCGTAGCTAGATAAGTGAAGGAAGCAACTTCTTTCCAGTTTATTCGATTGATAGTGATTGGTGCTCGTTGTTGTTGTTAGTCGGCAGTTATCTTCATCACCTCCGTCTTCTATATGTTCACCTGTGTTCAAACCAGATACTACGTTTGGTTGTTTAAAAAGTGTTTTATCCGATTTTTATTACAACTGTAATGTCTGTTACGCCAAAATACTTTGCGATTACTTTTCTTCTCACCTATAACAGTGATACATGGAAGACTGAGACCCAAGTCTAACAGGTAAATCAGTGTAACATCCGACTGTCTGTCATACAATTTCACATCTAAAAAAGGTTATTTCAGCAACTGCAAATTCTTCATTATATTCTTGGTTTACTTCAAACGCCACGGGGAAGGGGGGAGGAGTAAGAAAATCCCAATGCGAATTATCCTTAATAGTAATAATGGTAATAATCAGTGCGTCGCGTGTTCAGTGGTAGAATGTCCACCAGCTACACAAGTGGTTTTGGGGTTCGATACCATGCCGACGCACTCCCAAACCTTGTCTAACGCGTAGTAAGTAAACCCATTAAAGATTGATCATTGTGAGTGAGGCTAGCAATCACCATGTAAAGTTAACACAAGCTCTACTGAAACCTTAAAAGCTTAAAGTTTGAAGCCTTGTGTTCCACTCGGAGTGTATTTTTCTGAATTACGTTCAAAGAATAAATGGTTCATTCTGAAAAGGTAGGATAAAACATTTAAGACAAACACGATGGCCTTATCATTAAACCGGATAGAATAATAAAAAATTATGATCAAATTGTGTGCGTCGGTGACGCGGCGGTAGAATGGTCGTCGATCACGCATGTGGTCCGGGGTTCGATCCCCAGCCGACGCACTCCTTTACCTCGCTAAGCCGCTAATAAAAAAAGCTGGTAAAGAGGAAAGGTTTGGGCATGAGGCTAGCAAACCCATCCTGTAAAAATAAAAACACTGCTACAGAATCTTCAAGCCTCTAGCTAGAAGCCCTATGTTCCACTGGGAACGTGAAGGAATGAAAAAAATGATCAAAGTAAAAATAGTACTTGAAAAAGGAGTATTCTCTTATTTAGAGGTGAAATCCGATATAAGCAGAAGTTCGCATTTACGATGTGAATGAATTTTGACTAATTTTAGTGCAAATTTCGTCATCGATCGACATCTATTAAAAAACCCAGCGAAGACCATGGAGCGGTCAGCAGGTGTTGCTCACCAATAACCCTGTGAAGGATCAAATCCAGGGCCTTTAGGTTACAAAGTCAGTCTGTCGATCATTTAGCTATTCGATTGAAATCCAGTCACACGCCTACATATAAAATTAGGCTACTTGGTAGAAGAAACCGTGTAAGGTGCTTAAATTGTATCTTATTTGTAGTGTTTTCAAAAAAGCAGGTTGACAATCTAATCCCTAATATCCTCAGTGGAGTGTTAGGAAAATGTCTCTTGGAACATTCAGTTTCTCTCCTTGTGTATAGCGGAGGTTTCAAACTTAATGGGTTGAAATCAAAGCACAGAGTCAAGTTAGGACGGAAAGTCTATCTAGTACTCCCTGGTTTTTCAATGCATCTTCAGTTGGTGCTGATTGGTGAAAAACTCTAAAGTAATTGAAGTCTCACGAATGTGGCTAATAGACATGTAGAATTATTTTGAGTATCTAAAAGTACAGCATTTCTATAATCTCACTCAGGAGTTAATTAAATTTATGCGTAACAAGGCATGATAGAGAAAGACGTGATAATCACAAGATAGTTGGTATAAACTTCTCTAGCAGTAATTGTTTTGTGAATAAGAAAGGTCTGATGACTTATATAATTACTCAATGTGATTACACCAGTTTATCAGTTCAAGGGTATTAATTTGTTTTTCATGCATCTCTTACGGATGACCATCAGAAAATTTCATAAAACGATTCGATTTCTTTACCTGAGGCCTACTTTAACGTTGAATATTTGGATTAAACTATGAAGAAATTACTAGTAACAGCCTTCAAATTAATATTTTATCCAATGATGCGTCGTGGTTTGTTGTCTATTAAAACGCATTAAAACTACCATTGTACGAATGTTGATGTTGGAATTCTCACTTTATCAGTGACGATATGAATGCACTAGACTTTTGAATAACGAAAGCGTATTTAATTGCTATTCTTGTTATTACCAAGTGGGTAACTCAATTAAAAGTTTGCTTTTGAATTTGTAATTCTACACTGGGACAGTCATAACATCATTCTGTCCCTAATAATCTTTGAGACAAGTACAGTTTTGGACGTAAAGTTGGAGATAAAATACGACGGGACACTCGAAAGATCTGTATATCATAAAGATACATGGAGTGGTCTTTACTTGAATTTCAACAGCTTCTGCCCAGTGAGATACAAACGAACGCTGGTGAAAACGCTTTTCTCTAGGGCGAAAAAAATATGTTCACCAAACAATCTAGACAGTGAACTAATGCTTTTTGAAAAATGCTTGAAAGAAAATGGTTACCTACAAAGTTTCATTAACAAATATGGCAAGAATGAACTCAAGAAGCTTGATACTGCTACAGTTAGTAAGAAGCCTATTTTCATCAAACTCGACTACAAGGGTGACGACATTATGAGATTGGTAAATAAAAGATTAAGCGCAGCCCTGTCTAGGACGTATCCTGCAGCATTATTAGTCTCTCTATCCCGAATAACCTCCTCACTGGTGCATTCAAAGATTGACAAGTAACCGTCACATGTTACATCCAACTGTGTATACCAATTCACATGTATCTGCGGGAGCAGTTACATTGGAAGAACAGAGAGGAGAGCCCACGTTAGATTCTGCGAACATGCGCCAAGGAGCCTCCGGTTAAAGGGACCGAATTGTTTAAGCTCTTCAATCGCCAAACACCTGATTGACACAGAACACCGAGTAGATGTGCTGGAATCATTCAAAATAATTAACAGACAAAGTACCTCAAGTCTTCTCAGGTTTGCTGAAGCTATAGCAATAAAACGATTGAAGCCTGACTTATGTGTCCAAAAAGAATCCGTTGTTGGACTTCAATTACCCTGGTGACTCACTTCTTAGTAACTCTTTGTTTTCTAATTTTGTTAACTTATCTTTTCGCTTGACTCTCTTAAGAGATAATTTTTCTTGATCTTCTGAGTTCCGCTCACTGTATTGCATCATCAGCTTCTCATCTGACCTCGTGCGCACCGAAATTTTGATCTTCTCTTATCTAATTACGCAACTATTACTAATTTTCTTTTGTTACCACCCCAACAACACAATTGTTAGTTAATTTTTTTCAAGAAACTTCTCTCTAACAAGATATATATATATGTCGTAACACTTTAGACACCTTGTAAATCGCAACGCCTTATTTCACTATGACGCTCTGACAATTTGCTTGTTAATAGACAAAAGTTTGTTAAAATTGTACACTTTTTATTTTATTAAAGAATTCATGTTGTACACAGCTGATGAGAACCGACGAAATAAAATGGATCCAGATTATTCCTGCGCCAATGTTTCTTCTTTCTTTGTTCAAATACAGTCTAATTAAGATTTCGGACTTTGGTTGGACGGTAGATGGCGTAACGGAATACTTGTTTTGAAAATTCCTGCTGAACGATATAATTATAATATCGATACTTATTAGGATGCTTCAAGTAACTTTGTAATTATTATTCTCTTTCTCCCTGGCTGTATATCATTGTTCTGACATTTGCACATCATCTGTTGACCTAATTCTTATTATTTGTCATTGTCCCTGTTTAATCTTTGACTTTAACACTTCTCTTTGTGGTTGTGTGTAGATATTGATGATGTGGCGTTTTACAGTTGCAGTTTTGTTTGTTGAATTCATGGTCATTATGACCTAGGAGTATCATCTGGAAATATTCCGTCTTACCTTCTACATCAAGAAGTTAAAACATCTGGTATAACCCAACGTGCCACTTAACCAGCTTGTTAATATTCTGGTCGACAGGCACATGGACTCATGTGAAAAATGGGACAAATCCACCTTATCTAACTTACGCCACCCTCTTCACTCACAACTCTCCCCTTGCATCTCATCAGGTAAAACCAGAAGCCTATATAGGAAACTATATGCTCGCACTAGCAAGCACAAAAACTCAACCATACCTACTTAGCTCGTGTTTTGTGCGATAAAGAAAGCATTAGGCGTGACACCTATAATTCGTTAAATAGTCAGTAGAACAACTGGACCTCGTCTTTCCAACTCATATCATTTATAGGTACAACATTTTTTCCCTTCTTTTCCTTTTCTCTCTCTTTTTTTCTTCCGTTATATGCTGCTTTGTTTCTTTCTTCCGCTTACGCCAGTAAATATGATAACACCTACTTTTCTAGCACCTTCAAACATTGTTCAACTTTGGCTTTGCTACCGACATGCCAATATGTTGTTGTCATAATGAACTGAGATTTCCTTTATCTATGTAGAATTCTATTTATTGATAATGTACTAAATGGATGCAATACTGTAGTAAAAATGCTGAGAATTCCATTCTGTATCACAAGTACTGTTTTGGAATAAAGCAAATTATTATTAATATTGGTGAGTGACTCTTCCTGATGACAGATTTTTGACCCCATTTTGTTGGGAATATTCTTCTTTATTCTTAGGTACTTCATACAGTTGATTTCGATTAAATAATTCTGTTGTATGGTACTTGTTTCGTAGTCGAGAAACTAATGGATCTGTATAGCTGCCTAACAGCATTACTGAGGTAAATTTGTGTTCTGATACATTACGATTGTTGAGTGGTACTGCACATTATATCGCAAATAACTGTCTGTTTATTATCGTCGGGACATTTTCAGACTGTGCATAACTCAAGGAAGTTCTCATCAGCAATACAGAAGAGCGCGAAGATTGGTTTCCTGAGTTCAGACCGCAACGAGTCACTTTTGGTTTTTACAGGCAGTGCATGGAATCGTCATATAAAGAGGCAAAAGGGTTACTATTCACCTACAACACTGAAATTCAATCTTCTTTTTAATTTCTTTCCTCTTCAAATTCCCCCATATAGTGCTAACTCAATCCAGTGTCAATAATAATTAACTGTCCTCACAACTGATTCACTGAAGTCATTATCTGCACAGATTTTATAGTCCAAAATAATACTTCATGTTTTTGATGTAGTTGTGTTCTCTGAGCTGCCTGGATAGTTTGTTTGTGAAGCTTTCATTGCACTACTAGGCAATATCTTCAGCGCATACTTCAATTTGATGAAATGAACTTTTAGATTACACCACGAGTTTATTAGTCATCACTCCTAGTAACATACCTTGAAAGTGATTGGTTGATTTTGTGTGTTTTATCACCCTCTAGGCTGATTGTATTGGAACTGATTGCTTCCTTGGCCTGAAGTTTGACCCTTTGTCTGTGAGATTTCCTTCTTATCGACTGATAAATTTTATCTGTGTCGATGTGTCTATTGATTGACGATTCACTGGAATACCAGGCTTGCAAAAGTTCTCTAGCATTCTTGGTGTCTCTTCTGTCTAATATCTGAGCGTTGTCCCAGTTGAATTGATGCCTGTGATTGTCTGTATGCAGAGATATGAGAGAGTTGATGTGATGTCTTTTGACGGCTAGTTTATGTTCGTGGATACGAAGACAAAGGGGACGTCCACTATAACAAATGTAGTGTTTTTTGCAGTCTTTGCAACCTATTTTGTAGATGATGTTGGTTTTATCTTCTTTCGTTATTGAGTCTTTTGGTTGACATAGAACCAGCTGAGTGAAGTGATTTTGTTGGTTTGTGTGCGACGTCAATTCCTAAAGGTTTGAAGAGTCTTGCGGTGATTTCTGAGATGTCCTTTATATATGGTAGGGCGATTTTCTTTGTGCTTTCCTTGGGAGCCTTTGATTTGATAGGTTGGCTTGGAGGTATATGTCTTTTGATGAAATTATGTGGATATCCATTCTTTTGGAAGACGTCCATGAGATATCGTTCCTCAATTTTCCCTGAGGTGGGAGTGCTGCAATGAGTCCTGGCTGGCCCTCTTGAATAGTGTTTGTATACAATTCCTTTTGTGTGTTATTGGATTGTTGCTGTTGTAATTGAGTATTTGGTCTGTGTGAGTTAATTTTATATGAACCTGCCTTTCTAATTCCCCTGTGGTTGTTCGCTTGACTAAGACGTCCAAAAATGGGATTTTGTTCTCGAATTCCTCTTCTCTTGTGAATTTGATGTCATCGAAGACGTTGTTCATTAAGTTGTGAGTTTTGTCCAACTCGTTTCTTTTGATTATTACAAATGTGTCATCTACGTAACGTATCCAAATTTTGGATTTGTTCTTTAGAAGGATTATGTCTTAGAGCCTTTGCATCACTGCTTTTGCAATAAAAGCTGATATTGGCGATCCCATGGGTGTTCCTTTAACTTGTTCATATATTTGGCTGTTGAACTGGAAGTACGTTGTTAGGCATAGGTTTATACATTTCATCTAACTTGTGTGTTGCATTTTCGATTGTTATGGGAGGTGTTCTTCTTTGCTGAGTAATTGCTCCATGGTCTCTTTTGCTAGTTTTTGTCCAATTGAGGTATCTAATGCTGTGTCGTCGAAGGATATCGTTATTTCTTGGTCATCTATTTGGATGGCTCTGATTTTTTCTAGAAATTGGATAGAGTTCTCTTTTACTTTCTCGTTGTTTCATTCATGCGTGGACACTACTGAAGGGCTTAGTAATTTTTATTTCGCACTAGTTATTCCAAATGATTCCTGTTAGCGCTAAAATCTGTATTTCAGTTATCTGTAATATTCAGAATTTTAATTAACACAGATACCAGCCGATCATAATGCTGAAACCGATGGAATCAGTATTATCCAGTAGATATATTCCTGGTAATCTGAATTTATAGCAATGTAACTGTGAATCATATTCACTGGATCCTACAGACAGACAAACTATCACGTGTTAGTGAGTTAATCATTCTTGACAGATAGTACTTTTGATGTGTACAATCAATCAAATAAAGTGTTACTTAAAAACTAATTGAATGTTTGTGTCCGATATGATGGTCGACTTTTATTGTGTGACACTTGATTGTGATACTTAACTATCCAAACCTGTTCAGATGAAGTGGATTTAAGGCTTATTGCCAACCAGTTGATAGTCAGGTAGCTAAACTAACAATTCACAGTTTCATAACGGGATAGCACATTATTATTATTCCCTTGGGTTCCGAGTGGAATATACGGTTCAACAACACATCTCCACCTTGTTCTATTTGCTGCTGTCCTCTTCGGTTGGGTTCACGATTGACCATAATCTGTCATCTCCTCCTCCAACTCACACGATCTCCTGCATGTCACTCTCGCATCGATGACCCACTCGTCGCTTCCCATTGCGATTCCACTCGAGTGATGGGCTGCATTGTGCGCGATGTCATTCAATGGCCTCCTTCCCCAACTTATGTCCAATCCATCTCCATTTTCTCCTACATATCCGTTGAGCAATCGGTTCACCAATCCGTTCTGGCCACTTGATCTTCAGCATTGAGCCAGCCAGTGAAGGTGGCAGCTGTTTATAAACTTCTGCAACAGCCTGTTGGAAATCCTTTTCGTGACTCATACGTAGTGTAAGTTTCTGACTGACTGACTTCACATTTGTGTTGAATAGAATCCAAATCTTGTTCTTCATGCTAGCTGGCTGAGTGAAGCAGAATATTTCAGGTTGATGAAGGTGTATCTTGCCTGTCCGATTCCTGCTGACCTGCTCTGACATCTTCATCGGTTCTTCTGGCCTGTGGTTGAAACCATGCTTCTTAACCAGATAAGTGCAGGAAGGAAGTAACCTCTGTGAAATCTCTCCCTTTGGTGGTGGTTGGTGCTGGTTGTTGTTGTTTTTGGTTGTAGTTGGTTATTTTTATCACCTCCGTGTTCTCTATGTTCTCCTGGTATCCTGTCTTGGCTGTTTGCCAACGTCTTGAGCCAGTCTGTTAGTTTTCACCTGCCTGCAAGTCTTCGAGTTTGTGTGACATTAGACATAAATCATCCATACGCTTAATCCAGATCTCCTAGAGTCTTCTTGTCGGTCAGTGCAGCGTATTCCTTTCTTCTCACTCCTTATGCACAGTCTGACACATAATCCAGTCCACCACAATTAAGAATGTCATCATCGGTGATAATATGCATCCAGCATTGTTTCACTCCTGTTTACACTTCAAACGGGACAGTGGAAAAAAGTTATTTCGATTAAAGCATTTTAAGTCACAGGACAACAAAAACTCATTTCAACCATAAGAAAAACAACCATTTTCATCTTCCGGACCAATAAAAAACTGAATAACATAAACTCAATTGTGAGAGATCAAGCAGACTGATAATCAGAACATAGTTGAAAGAATATTTTATATGTTAGTCAATATCCCTTCTTGTTATTTGTTTCTGTTTCTCAAACAAATCGAGACAGTTAATTGCTGACTGTCAATGAGAGAGGCGACATGAATGGAGGCATGATGTAGGCATTACAAGTGGAACGTGAAAGTGACTGTAAGGAAAGTGCTTTCGTTTGGATGTCAAATAAGGAGTGGTGATAGTTGGTAAAATTAGGGGCATTGCAATTCACAGGCCTATTTTGATAGTTTGATGCAAGGAACTGGGTGGTATTTTGAGTAAGTTACCAAATAATAACTTTCTACCAAATTATGATTCAACAAAATGTCATAGTCAATAAGGTCGGGAAAAATATAAGCTAAGAGAATGCAAGATAATAGCGAACGCGGGGAACTGTAACAAGTTGGCTGCAATGTGCATCAGGCATTTAAAAAAGTATTTTTTATTCATCCCTTTACGTTCCCAGTGGAACGTAGGACTTCAACCTATAGCATTGAAGTTTCGGTAGCAGTGGTGTTTATTTTTACGGGATGCGGTTGCTAGCCTCATGCCCAACTTTTCCTATTTACCAGTCCTATTAATTGCTTAGCGAGGTAAAGGAGTATGTCGACCAGGGATCGAACCCAGGACCGCATGTTTGGTCGATGAGCGTTCTACCGTTGTGCCGCCAACACTGCATCAAGCGTTCTATATTGAACTCAAATTAATCCCACCTACGAGGAAAGAACGTCTGAGGTAAATTTCCTTAAATTTGCATATTGTCTGGTTTTCGCAGCGGTTGAAAACTCTCCGACCTCAGCGTCTAACTTCATCGTTTTTTTCCGCTGGATTCTTATCCTGGTGCTTGTGACTACTGACATTATTGGAATGAATCTCGCACCGTACTGTCATTGGCTGGTAGATCCAGGAAACGTAAATTCATTGCTTCTACGATAGAAACTTTCGTCTTCATTATTGTCACACGGCGATTTTGTCTCAGCCCACAATACTCCACTCCCGAGACTTTCCAGGTTTGAATATCTTTATGCGACAGTTTATCATATATCCCGTATATATTAAGTGCATCGACTTCTGTATTGGATATCACTTTCGATATGAAGACTCTGTTTTTATCTGAACAAGTCTGTCGTCACAGTAATTGGGTGTGTGTGCGTTGTTCACATTCATGTTCAGTGTTCTAGCCGATGCATGATTATTCGCTTAAGAGAAGAACAGTTCTCAAGAAAAAACTACTCATCCCTAATGACTGTGTTTGAAGCATGCACTTGAATAATTTAGATTCTCTTCTCTCACTTTTCAACAATTGATGCATGAAGTGCTCAATAACACATCTGCAAAGAATCATCAAAATTCAGTTGTTTATAGTAAAGTTAGTCCTAATGTATTGAAAAGCTTCCATATTAATTTGTTTATTAGATATATCGCACAGTGACGAAGCAGTATTATTGTTTACCCAATGACAAAGTTTCAAACACAATTTATCGTTCATATTCACTTCATCAATTATAATCACACAACTTCGAAACTTTCGTTTTATAGTTTTCTTTATTCTTTCCTATTTGTCGTCGTAGGGGTAGTAGAATTTTCCAGATGTCCGGATGAATAGGTGTTGAATCATTCCTGTTACACGTGTTTGCAGTTGATTCGATAAACAAAGCTTCTGTTATCAATCTCTCCCTCCACCCTGTAACATTGGATTAGATTTTAAAAGTGTCATCTTATCCTACCCTATGCTGTATGGTTGTGTGTAATTGCATATAATGCTATAGCTGAACTATTCTCTAGATGTCCTATCTTATTTGGGTCAACTAATCTAGATTTTGTTAGGTTTTTATGCTCGGCTAGTCTGACTGCCCTTGTTCTTCTAGTTTGACCTATGTATTTGACCTGACAATCATTGGAGGCAGGGTATTGGATAAACTAAACTGTTTTGTTTTAAACTCTCCACAGGACTGATCCTTTAACCGACAAAGTTTTGCTTTTAATTGAGTTTGTGGGTTTGAATGCCAGCTACTTTTATTCTTGACGGTATTGTGAAGAGTTATCCTTAAGGTTTCTGAGGTTTCTTCTTTGTATGGAAGTACTACTGATTATTTAAATTCCCTTTTGTTGGTTTCGTCATTATTCTGCGCATGTTTGACATGCATGCGCCTACGTGGCGCGATAGGTTAGCGCGTTAGGCTGTTAACTGAAAGGTTGGTGGTACGAGTACACCTGGGAACGCTAGGGATATTTAACCTACACATCTTTAAACTCACAACTCCCTTCACATCACGCATAAAATTCATTCGTATCACATGCCTCCATCTACTATGATCCACAACGCTCACCATTTACAACGATACGCGTCTGTGGCACAGTGGTTAGGACTCTCGCCGACCAAGAACATGGTCCGGAGTTCGATCCCCTGTCGATGCACACCTGATATCAATGGTAGGCCTGCAAAATTTGGGCTACTGATATCACAGGCTGAAAATTCCATACTTGTACCAAAAATACGGTCTGAAATCAAGCTATAATCAAAAATAAATTTCAATTTGTAAGGCTTTCATTTCTATACAGAAGTAAAGGGTGTTAGTCGTTTTCTGGGATATATTATGGATATCTGGTAAGCGATGGAACGACTAATTATCCCGCATTGACTTCTGTTTTAAAATTGAGAATTTTTTAGGGTGACTGTTACATACTACGAAACGTATGTTTTTTTACTGATGAGATGATTACGAGCTGAACTGTGTCACTACGTGTTATATCAGATATACGTATTTAATCTGGTATCAGTTACGTTTCTCAATGAAGTGTTTCTAATATCAACACGTGTGTAAAGTAGATTTTTGTTTTGAGTTGTCACAACCTAATATCCAAGCATACTTGAGAAGTATTCTTAATGAAGAGTGGATTTCTGAGTGTATATCTTGTTGTCTCTTGAGTTACATTAGACCAATCTGCATTGACATACTAATCAGAAGGTTTAAAAGAAGTCTACTTATTGATTTGTGGATTGATCAAAGTGTAAATAATTGTTCACCTAAGGGTTTTCCAGCACATTTTGTTCATTATGATGTACAATGCATGAGACAGACCTGATCAGCTAACTGTCATTCCTACAGTATAATCTTTTGTGCTGTACACTTTCATAATCGCTTGTATAGACAGATATCTGAAAAAAATTGTTGAAAAATATTTATTATTCACACGATGCTTACTTCTTTGATAGTTAATTCACCAATCAGTTGGCATAAATACTTAATACATAATTACTGACAAAATTATTGATGAGACTATACGTCATCACTTAGCATCTAATCAGCTGATATAATCAGATGTTCTCTCTAATAACACAATTTAGTAGACTCAGTAAACAAACTATTGATCTCAAGTCTGACTACGGATTGATATCAGTTAGAGAACCACTGAAAACCGGAAAGTACCGGACAGCTCTTTCTTCAAGCTTGAGACTCATCCGCAGTATGCACCTACTGAGGTTCGAACCCAGGACCTTTCGGTAACAAGGGAAACTCCCAGAGTCACTAGTGGCTGCCTGCAGAACTATTCTGCCTGCAGTTCCACTGAGAAGTCGTGACCACTGGGGTCCACCTGGTCAGAAGTGAGGACATATACTTACCGATGACATTAGCTGGTCCCAGTAGCCCTAATATCACGAAGTAGTGGAAGTTAGAATTCAGAGGCTGGCCACTGAGTCGGAACCCAGTGTCTGAATGGTCTATCGGTTTGATTTATCCCTGGAAGGTTCTGGGTTCGAACCCTGCATGTGAGTCCCAAACAAGGACGAAACGGCTGTCCAATACTCCTTGCTGGTTTTCAATGGTTCTCTAACTGACATCAGTCTGTAGTCAAAATTGAAACAAATCAAATTCCCACAAACTAACTCTTGATAACCTTAAATCAATGACTGACCAGTAGGTGATAAGTATTCTTGCCTTTATGAGTATCCAGCATAACAATTCAGTAATGCAGAAAACATTTAGCAGTGTTATTTGTTAAGAAGGGTTAACTGGTAAGAGTTTCCAAATCAAGGTTTAGAGTCTCTCCTAATTTACCGAAAGGGTGTACTTGCAACAATAACAGAATTCATGTTCCCTAAAAGAATTTAAGGCTCACCATTCACAAATACAGTCGACGAACTTTGCCAATTAGCATTTCCATTTAAGAATCATCCTTACATCAGAGGTATTCTGCTCTGTTCACTGAAGAAACATGCACCTTCCGAGAGCTATGTATACCTTTTGTTAATGAACAGATACAGGTATCAAACTTGAAATGAAGAAATTCTTTCTTTCTAGTAATCTGTAACCATTGGAGATACGTCGAAGTTCAACAATAGCGTCTCAGGAATGCGAACGCTTCAATGACCTTGAATACATACTAGTCGTGGGCTAACGGCACCTGTTATTATTATAGCGCAAATATGAACTCTATTCACCAACTAAGGAGCAAATTTCACCCATATCACATTGCTAAGTACTGTTTGGACAATGTGTTAATAGTTCGTTAGGGTTAGGATTAGGGCTAGGTTTATGGTTAGGATAAGGGTTGTAATTAGTGTTAGGATTAAGGTTAGGGTTAGTGTTAAGCTCAGTGATAGATTTGATGTCATTTATTTCAATTTGTTTTATTACCCACGTGTGTCGGTGGCACAGCGGTAGAATGCTCGCTAACCACGCCTCATGTGGTCCGGGGTTTGATCCTCGACTGATGCGCTCCTTTACCTCATTAAACCAGTAATAAGAATCGTAAAGAGGTAAGGTTGGGCATGAGGCTAGCAACCCTATCCCGTAAAAATAAATACCACTGCTACCGAAACTGCAAGCCTGTAGCTTGAAGCCCTATATTCCACTGGGAATGTGAAGGAATAAAAAATTATCCACACTTTCCTGGTAAGTAGTCGTCGATACTCTCACTGGAAACCATAGTAATTCAACCGAGGGCTTTGGGGAAGACTGCACAATAGGATAAGAGAGATAAACGATTCACAAAAACAGTTCATCTTCAGTCATCTCGGTAAATACATGTACAGAAACTAGTCCAACTTGGCAACTGATACTCCTCATTATAACTGGGACGTATTTTTACGTCATGCCAGAGAAAGATACCCTGTTTAATGCATTTTCATACATTTTCTTGTAAATATACGTCATTTTTTGTGCGTTTGCATCCCTTGGGACGCCA
Source organism: Trichobilharzia szidati (assembly GCA_944472155.2). Classification (NCBI taxonomy): domain Eukaryota; kingdom Metazoa; phylum Platyhelminthes; class Trematoda; order Strigeidida; family Schistosomatidae; genus Trichobilharzia; species Trichobilharzia szidati. The sequence goes on from OX235272.1 coordinate 86,107,126, forward strand.
ATGTTGAACTTTGCCGGAAATACCTCGTTACGAAGCGAACTGTTAAATTTTAGATCAGTCTTATTCAGTTGTTCGGTTATTTGTTAAATCCTAACTAACACAGAGATCAGAAAAAAATGCTTCACGGCGCCATTATTCTCCTTCTTTCCTTTTCCACTAGATAATCGATAATTGTAAATTTACCTGAGAATGCATAAAATATTTTGAAAAAACAAAATTAAATAAAATCTCATTTACCTACATCATCATTGGTAAAGAGAATGCGTGACGTTGAGAAACAGTCAAATCAGGTTAAGAGAATTTCAAAGTTGAATAAAATTAACAAAATATTTAAATTTACCTGATAAATTTACGACCGTGAGAAGTAACACAATTAAAGTATAATCGTCTACAATCCTGTTTTTTTATCATGGAGCATTTGTAATAATAGAGAAGGTTAGTGTGGCTCAGGTGGATGGTTTGCAATTAGTTGTGTTCTCTGAACTGGTTGGTTTAATTGAGGAGGTTTCGTCGTCCTTCTGGAAAACATCCCTCTTCAGCGCAAGTTTTAGCATAAAATGAACTGATTGAAATTCTCCATGAATGATAGAATTGTGTCTCCTGGCAACCATTGTCGTGATTGGTTGTCGATTTATGTCTCTACTAGTCATTTTTATTGACTTGGATTTTGAACTTTCTCTGTCACATGATTTGATCTATATTAACATGTTTGTTAATCGCTGGCTGATTCGCTTGAGTACTAAGCAGGCTTCAAGGAATTCTGTGGCACTTTTGGTGTTTCCTCTGTTTTAAATTTCAACATTATCCCAATCAAATTGGTGTCCATAATTATCTACTTGCATTGATATGAAAGAATATATGCCATGTCTTTTCACACCTAATTTGTGTTCCTGGATTCTGATTCCAAGGGGACGCCCACTCTGACCGATGTAATGTCTGTTACAGTTCATACAATTTATTTTGTAAATGGTAATAATTTTATCAGCTTTTTCTTTTGGATCTTTCGGTTTACACAATATTGAATAAAGTGATTGTGCTGCCTGGGTCGCTGGCTTGTGTGCTATATCCATTTCAAACGGTATCAACATTTAGCTGTTATTTCAGAGATATTTTATCTTATATATGATAGGATGAATTTTCTTGTAGTCTTTCATGAGGGTTTCTTGTTGGTGGTGTGACTCGATTTTAAACACTTCTTTATGGAATTGTGAGGATATCCATTCTTTAGGAAGACGGTCAGTTGGTGGTATGTTTCCTCCATTCTCTTCAACACAGGAGTAGTGCTACAGTGTGTTTGAACTCTTTAAACAATGTCTGTTTTGTGGGTCATCGGGTTATTACTACTATAGTTGAGTATTTGGTCTGTGTGCGTTTATTTTCTATATACTTGTGTTTCTAAATTTCCTGTGTTAGTTCTCCTGATTAAGACATCTAAAAATGGGATTTTGTTATCTAATTCTTCTTCTACCCTTGTGAATTTGATGTCTTCAAATATGTTGTTTATTAATTTATGGGTATATTCCAAATCACTTCTTCTAATTATTACAAATGTATCATCAACTTAACGTACCCAGAATTTTGGTTTAATTATAGGTAGAGAGGGCTATTAGTTTTAATCTTTGCGTGATGGTTTCAGCGTTCGTGTAATTAATCTCAGCAGTTCATTAAAACGGTAGTTGTATTAAGGAAAACAAAACACATAGTTTAGAGAAGACGTTCTTGTCGGCGATTTTTTTCTGCTTTAGATGTACAGTCTCATTTATCTACAATATTTTTTAAATTATTCTGTTGCAAAATAGTTGACTGATATTCTGGAACTTGCAAGGAAACAACTATGCACTTACTCGTTTTGTAACATTTTCCAGTTCATCGACTGCACATAAAACATGAATGATACTGACAAAAGCATATTGTCTTTCGACAATCAATAATTTTTCACCAATGCTCCACTTGATGCGTCAGTGGCACAATCGTAGAATGCTCGCCAACCACGTCTCATGTGGTCCGGGGTTCGATCCCCAGCCGACACACTCCTTCACCTCGCTAAGCCAGTAATAAAACTGGTAAAGGGGGAAGGTTGGACATGAGGTTAGCAACCTCATCCCGTGAAAATAAATACCGCTGCTACCGAAATTTAAGCCTGTAGCTTGAATCCCTGTATTCCACTGGGAAAGTGAAGGAATAATATATATATATATGTATATATGTAATGTTCCACTTACGGAAACTGTCTGTTTTATTTGTAAATATATAGATGAAAACCAGTTCAACATCTGAATATTAAAGGATTGTTTGAAAGGAATGCTGCTGAGGTGTACTCTTAGTGTACAGTTCAAATTCAATGATACCATCTACAGACAAGAGGATAGTATTGCAATGTGATCTCCTTTGGGTTCAATACCGGCTGAATGTCTCATGGCAAGCCTTGAAAATGGTCCATTAAAGTTGACCATTGAAAATTTACAACTCTATTCACAGTACGCAGATGACATTTTCATCGTTTGCGACGATAGTTATGACCTCAATCGACTGCTGCAGGTATTGAACAACTGTCATCGGGCAGTGATATTCATTCTTGAAATGGAAAACGGATCTAAAATTTCCTTCCTTAATACAAAACTAGCAAAAAGACCCAACGGAACCTTAAGAAGGTTAATTTATACGAAACCTACTTGAAACAGTCTACTAACAAGTTTCTACGGTTACATGACTGTTGAGGAAAACGAAATTTGGTTGAATCACTTGCCACCTGCATCCTATGCATGTGTAGTCCTAACGTTCTCCTAGAAGCAGAACTAGATTTTGCGAAATAAATTTCCATCCATGATTGAAACACCAAGATTCATTGACACGAATGTCAAACCAAAAGTTCAGAGAACCAAACATTATTCTTCCCAAAAAAAACCTTACATGTACCTAGAGACTTAACCTGCAATATCCTTAAGAGAAGAATTTCATCAACTTCAAAAAGAACATTCTCCACAGCAACGCCAAAAACTATGTTCTCCAATCGTCCATTGCTTTGAAGAAGCCTTAAGAACAAGACCTCGTATCTGACCATTTCTGTGTGCATATAACTGTCGTTCGATACATGTCCTGTGTAAAAGAGTTTAAGAACATTATCCCACATGGTTGCGGAAAGTCAGTAATGGCCCAATAAGGAGTACGATAATCGAACATCTTGTCAACACTGGCAATTCCATCTCAACAAACGCGTCCTTCTAAGTAATCTACAAAGTTAGGAATTATCTACCCCCAAAGATTATACGTTTTTGTCTCCTTTTCAGCGCCGATGTTCTACCTACTGAGATAGGCAGACTAGAGCTCTGAATACATAAGCAAATTACTCAAACACTCCAACTATAACGGTAACAACTTTAGTGGTTTCAATCAAGCTGTTTGCCTTTCTGAACACCTTATAACTCCTGTAATTCTTCTGAACCCATATTTTCCTTCATTGTGATTACAACGCATTCATTGAATTATTCATCTTACTATGTGACTTTAACACTATTATTCAGTTTCCTCTCCCCCCTATATATTGACTAATGTTAAAAACTATGATTATATGACCACACATAACTTTCTTTGATGACATTGTATTGCTAAATAGGATGGGGAATTCACCGAAAAGAGCCTCCTCGCTGAACTACGTGTTTTGTTTTCTTAATGTCCGGATGGGGATTATTCATGAATGTTTATATATATATATATCAGTAAGGAAGCTACGTAATCCACTTCAGTGACGATAGCGAACTGTAGGTGACACCAGCCTTGTAACAGGGTTGAAAACCAAAGGAACTGTTGAAGATAGCTATGACATCATATCAAGTTTATCTGATGAGAGATATGGAGTAGAGTCTTTTCACAACAAGCTAATTTTGTCACGGAAATATAATTAATTATTCCACTAAGTGGTACATTTGTAAATATAGATGTTACATCCAAAGATATCATAGTTTTATCTTTGATGTCAATATCTTTAATTCTGCATGTAAATTTAAACAAGGCCTTCATTCTGTATCTCAGCAGATGTTCATGCTAGAGTTTTAGGATAGTTACTGTCAAGGAACTTAACCCTAAGTTCCTATTATTTGCGAAGACGCTCCGAATCGATAATTACTAGGTACGATTATCGACTTTAACTCCAAAACACAAGGACTTGTAAGAAAGAAATTGTATTGTTCGGCAGTTAAAATCTTTATCGTACAAGAGTCTATAAAAAAATGTTTTACAAGGAATGTACTACACTTTTATTCGTATTTTTTTCGTCTTATTTCAACTTGTATAAGATTGAATCATTCGCACCTTCGAGTTGCCCGCCAATGGTGACCAAGGCCAACGAACCAACGTTCAATGTTCACGTTCATTTACAGTTACCAATCATTTATTAAGCATAGTAGGCCGATGTTTAGATGTAATCAATCATTAGTACGCGGAAATTCAAAAAACTTGTTTTATATTGTCTGTTTATCTGAGGCTGGAACTGCTGATTCTTGATATGTTAATAGTCAGATCGAATAGTTTATACTTTCCTAGTGAACTGGACTGAAGATGCTTTATGCTACCGAGGTGGATTCCACCCCGAAAACGGTAGAGAATGAAGAATCATTCAAATCCAAGAGAGCATTTGGCGGATAATATTTCCTCTTCTGAGAGTCTTTGATGAATTCGCCACGAACTCCGTTGTAGTTAAACCTAAGCAATCCAATAAAACTCCCACAAATCTATGAATATAAATCCTGATCCATTGTTGTTCCTTTGTAATAAAATCTATTATAACTCCCAGCTAAATTTCCGTAGTTTCTATAATACTCACTTAACACATGGTGTGATAAATCGGTTTTTAAATCTATAAACAGAATATCATCTCATTTTTCCCATTACGCTCCATTTCAACAAAGAGATAGATTGAAATTCAATTATATCATCATCACCAGCATCTTCATCATTATCCTTATTATAGGTCAAGAAAATAATTCATGCAAAATTCCCACTGGGAAACATAGAAAATCAAACAAGTGACTCGGCGAGGAGATTCTTTTCAATGAATTCATTATCAAGCTACACAAATGTATACAAATATGTGGTTTTTAAGAAATTATATCCGATGAGGGAATTGAATCATAGGTGTGGATACATAAAATAATAATACCAGTATGAAATCCGATCAAAGTCAAATGTCAAAGGGCAAAACAATTAATGTCATAAATACGATAATTCACAGGATGTATAGAACTCTCAAATCTGTGTAGAGATCAAAAGTACTCAGCATGAAAACTAAGATCCGGATTTTCAACTTCAATGTAAAGTCAGTGCTACTATACAGACCAAAGACTTGGCACCGCGCCGTGTCACGAAGGCCACTGTGAACAAACTACACACCTTCATCAACAAATGCAAATCTTTGCTCAATACTACTCAAGATCAGATGGCCGACCAGAAAAGATCAGCAATAGGGAGTCTCTGGAAGAAATGCAGGTGGATTGGTCATACTCTGAGAAAAAAACCATCAAGCGACATCATACTCCAAGCCATCGGTCGAGTAGAACCCGAAAGGGAAGCGGCAAGTTGGTCATGAGTGTGAGGGTGGAGTGACATGGAGGAGGTGAAAGCATGTGAGCAAACGTGGAGCCAGGTGAAAACGTTATTGGAGAACCGAAGGCAAAGGAGACATGCAGCTAAAGCCCTATGTTCCTCTAGGAACTAAAGGAAACAATGATAATATTAATAACAGAACTTCGAAGGCGTATGAAATTATAGGATTAGTAGGCAAATCAAATAAAGTAAAAACGTTACGTAACATCGTGTGAAATTTGATAACATAGAATTTAACGTTGCAAAACAGAAATTGATTTACAATGACAAGTGGAACGAATGAAATAATACCAGGGCAGTTCAAAGTGAGAAAAGTAATTGTAACTAACAATTGTCATAATAAAGGAAGAGTATAGAATGTGAATAAACAAAACAAAAATATTGGTGGAGTCAAAATATGATTATCGATTATCATACTTTAGCATAGAGGGAGAGATTAAGATTATGAAAGCTGGAAGGGTCGGACGAACTTTTCCTGAAATTAATTCTCAACATTTTTACTTTTAATTCTTACCTGAATATAACCTTTGACAATACTGATGATATTGATTTTCTTGAAGGAGAAAAATGTGAGAAAAGAGGAGGCAAATGTTTAATCTTTCTGTTAAATAGAATATTTACATAAAAATATTCTGTACAAATTGATATTTCTCATTTATGATAAAATCTATTTTTATGGTATATAAAATACTATTGCTAATATTACTTACTACAACTTGACTTCCTTTCAACTCTCCTCAGCTGTCCCTTAAGTAAGTAGAAAACAGTGAAACAAAACTGAATAAATATTGTTTCAATCGATTACTTGACTAAATGATATTTAATGGGTTTTTGTTTTATCTCTCTTCTTAAGACAATTTTTTCCTCTCCATTAGATAGTCTTATAAAAATACAACAACAAAAAATGAAACATTTTCTGTTTTTAGTATTATTTGTTATGAATGAGAAGAAAATTGAATTTTGTATCAATGTACTTAGTATTACTGTCTAACTAGCTAATTAAATAGTATGATTTTTTGGGGAGGAAAAATCAATAAATTTGAAATGATTTTAGCTGATTTTCAAGTATTGGTTTGTAGGGATTTGATTGATTGGTTACAGGATTTCATCATGAGCTGACATTGGTTACAGAACCATTTGAAAACCTGGGAGTACTGGACAGCTGTTTCCTCCGTCCTAGTTTGGGACTCTTCATCAGTGCGCACACACTGGGGTTCGAACCCAGGACCTCCTGGTTACAAGGCGAGCTCGTAGACCATTAAGCCATTGGGACCCGATCCAATGGCCAGCCCATGAATTCCAACTTCTGCCAATTCACGATTTAGCGCAACCGCTAGCCAATGCCTTCGGCGAGTATTTGTCTTCACACCCGACCTGCTGCACCCTACTGGTCACGACTTCCCACCGGAACCCCAGGTAACTACCTACCTGAATAGAGCCAGTCAATAAAATAAGTGCTGATGATTATTCAATTGTTAGTTTGCAGGGATTTGATTGATTTCAGGATTTCATCGGTTAGAGAACCACTGAAAAACTAAGTACTGTCAGCATTATGCCCCACCTCCAGCGTTCGGACCCAGGACCCCATGGAAAGAAGGCGAGCTCGTAGATTATTAAGCTAATGGGACTGGATACAATGGTCAGCCCATGAATTCCAACTTGTGCCAATTCACGATATAGCGAATGTCATTATTGGGGAGGATTTTTCCGCACACCCAAATCGTTGCACACCAGAGGTCACTTCTTCTCACTAAAACCCAGGTAACTAGCTACCTCAATAGGGCCAGTCACTAGTGAACATCAGATAGATATTCAAAAGTTGTTTTATAGGGATTTGATGATAATGATAGTACTGACGATAATGCAGGATTTTTGGTAAAATATAAAATGATGTTATTATATGAAGATCGTTAAGTCACACCAAGTGTTACACTGTCGAGTAGAACACGAATAAGAAACGCCAAGTTTGGTGTTGATTCGAGGTTGACATGATGGAGATCGTGTGAAGAATAGGGGAGAGTCTATGGGCAATTGTGAAGCCAACTAAAGAGGACTTTGGAGAAGAGAATGAAACAGAGTTGTGCTGCTGAAGCCTCATATTTTCCCATTTGGAACCTAAGGGAGTAAGAATAATAATAATGGATAGTATAAGCTGACATTGGTCAAAAATAAAAGCTGGTCTTCTCAACAATAATAAGGAAGAATCGACGAAGGAAATTGTAAGTACACGATTTGTGTTACAAACCTGATGGATGAGGTGTTTCCAAGGCTAAGAACTTCACAGTCACATATATAGTGATCTAAAGGAACTTTTAATATAAATTATCTCATCGTAGTATGCATGACTGCGCTTTTCCAGAGATATTCTATTTTAAATTTCTCATGGGATTTCAGTGTCTTTTTGAAGCTCGCAAATACGTCTTCTTCGACAAGTATCAATTCGTAATTAATATGAGTGTAAAACTTGGGCACTGTAGTGGAGTATAATTCCACTATGGATAAGATTTCATTTTTGATAAAATCACACAGTGTTATACAGTAATATTTATTGATAATGACGTTTCCAAGACAATTCATTGCCACTCATAATCATATCAAGCTGCTCAATCTCAAAACTTTCATGCTTCGTTTATATACATGAGTAAAAATTGATGATTAGATATTTGAATAAAATCAATATAAGATGAAGTACATTCAGGAATAATATTAGTGTTATCAATGAAATACATCCAGATGGGAAATAAGATATCTTTTACAGTAAAAATAAGTGACTTGTTAGAGTGTGAATTGAATATATTTCCACAGTGTTCATTATCCTCTGATTTGACTGGTTGTAATGATATCTTCCATATCTCTGGTATTTGCGTTGAGTTACTTCAATTGCGCGTGTTGCGTGCAAACTCGATGAACCAGGATTCTGTAATCAATCTCTCTCAACGCAAATACCAGAGATATGGAAGATATCATTACAACCAGTCAGTCAAATCAGAGGAGGATAATAAATAATCCTAAAATTCTATTTCAATTCACGTACATTATAACATGCTAACAAGTCACTTATTTTTACTGTAAAAACATCTTATTTCCCATCTGAATGTATTTCATTGATAACACTAATATTATTTCTGAATGTACTTCATCTTATATTGATTTTTTTCAACTGTCTAATCATCAATTTTTACTCATATATATGAATGAAGCCAGAGATTTGTGTGAGTGAGTGTCTTGATATGATTATGAGCAGCCACAAATTGTGCACGAAACGTGGTCATCAGTGAATATTACTGTATAACATACTGTGTGATTTTATCAAAATAAAATTTATCCATAATGGAAGCATCACTTTTCTAGTGGTGCTTAAAATACCTAAGCTTCGAGAATATTATATGCGCTATCTGTTTATTGCTTGCAGGCAGGAACGTTTGAATTTGTTAATACTTTCACGCTACACACATTATGCAGTAATTAAAAGGAAAAAGTCTGTTAGATTTGCATACTGTTAAAGTCAACATGATGTATACAGGAGGTCCATAGGGTCTTACTTGAATAAAATAAGGCCTTCTTGATTGGCTATTCCGTATGTATGTAATAACATTACTTATTTTACAGTGATTTCTAATTGTATTCCACTGCCCTTTCTATTACCTTGTTACTCTTTAAGCTAGTTTCTGCAACTCTTTCTGTCTCTGTAGACAATTCAGTATATCCGTTATTTTTGTGTCAGCTTCCACGAGAAACTGGATTAACAGAAAATTATTTCCTGAATATAATGATCTGATCAGCTAAGTGTTTTACTGTTATCATTCCCTTGAGTGCTGAGTGGAACACAGGGCATCAGCAGAGTATCGCCAGTTCATCCTATACTCTGCAGTCGTTTCAAACTGGCTTCGCAACTACCCACACGCTTTTTTTCCCTGCTTACACTCTCTCCACCACATCATCCGCGTCCTTTAACATTCGGGTTCCACTATAATGCTTAGCGCACGAAATCACACAACGATCTCCTTAGCATGTTTTCGATTCACCTCAGTGTTTTGGGAATAATTGTTGAGCTATTGATTATTAAAAGAAAAGTTGTTCAGCGAAGAGTTATTCTTCTCGGTGATATCATTCTCAACCTGTACAATCGCACAGATATAGTAAACTGTCTTGGCAACAAAAGGAATATTTTCAAGGATACGTAATTAGAATTGTAAATTTTAGATAACAAATTTCACTAATGAGTTAGAGACTAAAATAAGATTGAATAAGCAAGTTAAGTGATGTAATCTAATTGGCGCGGTTGAGTAGGGCTCAACTAAGATTAAAACTGAACGAAAGTCACGTCAACAACAGTGGTAATAAGGAGTAGAGATTCAATAAGGGGTGGGGAAAAATATTACTCAATTAAGAAACAAAAGAGTAAGGAATAGGCAAAACAAAATTACGTATTTTGGTGTTAGGATAAGTTGCGTCCACTGTAGATTGAATGACTGAACAAACTTCTTTTAAATACAGAGTCCGGGGTTTTACATGTGAATTGCCATTGCTTCTGTTTGATTTGTACTGTCTTGACGAGATTTCCATGTATTTTGTGGGTGATTTTGAAGTTGTTTCGTGGCTTTGCTTGGTGTCCTGATTCACCAATTGTTCCAGAAAAGAGCTTCGGAGGGACTTTGTTTCTCCTTTATAAAATCATGACGGTAAGTGTTCGATGATACGTTTGGACAGCAAACGCTGAATACGGACGATTTATGCAGCTCCACAAGAGGAGTTGGATTGGTAGATGCACAGTTATGAGCCCAACAGTGGTAGCTTATCCTTCACGTTCAAGCGAATCATTGGTTTTGTGGAAAAAGTTATTCGGAATTCAGCCGCGAAGAAGGTTTTCTCAAGGGATCGACAGACGCGGTTTATCATTATTTCTGCTGATGAGACTCCATCGAATTTTAGATTCAAGTAGAGACGCTTTCTGGGAGCAGGAAGTGTGGGCGGTTGTGGTGGTTGAGGCTATCACCTTATTACCACTGTTGTTAACTTGACTTTTGTTCAATTTTAATCTTATTTGAGCTCTGCTCAACCGCGTCAATTAGATTACGTCACTCAACTTGCTTATTTAATATTATTTTAGTTTCTACACGAATAACGCTTCCTACATTACGTAATTTGTTATCTAAAATTTCCAATTCTACTGACAGATCTTCGGAGATATTCATTTTGTTGCTAAGAAAATTAACTACATATACATGCGATTGTACAGGTTGAGAATGATATCGCCGAGAAGGGTAACTCTTTGCTGAATGCCTTTTCTTTTATACGACTCAATCGGTGTTATTGATTAATAGTTTGTTCCTCTCACTGTCAGAGTTTCCTGTTTCTAATCCTGTCTGGACCGCCATCTGAACTTCACTATGGAACAGTGACAGCCGTTGATAAATGTTTGAAGCCTTTTGGAAATGCTTTTCGTGACTCACCAAGTCCTTGAACCATATTGAATAAATGACTCGACACTGGCATTGAGAATCCGGATCTTGTTCTTCATGTTGAGTGCAACAGATTTCCACACAGATTTCAGAGGAATAAATACCTGTCTGGTTTATCCAATACTGCCCTTGATATCTTCATCGGTGGCATCTGTAATTGATACGACACTGCCAAAAATAAGTGAAGGGAGTGACCTCCTTTAAAATTCTACCGTTGATAGTGATTGGTACTTGTTGCTGTTGTCGTTCGTCAGGTATCTTCATCTTCCGATCAATGAAGGTGTTTCTTGCTTTATCGATCCTGTTAAGTGGTGAGCCACACTGGTTCAAAGAAACAGCAATGGTTATTTCCATTTACTCTGTGTTTTTCATTTGTTTCATGAAACTATCCCAGTTAGAAGAGCTCTCACTTAGTATAAACTTTTATTTATTTGCATAGAAAAACCGTTTACTACATTTAGCTAAATGACTTTTAATTACTTCAGAAATACTGTCCCCTTTGAAAGCCAAACTCATAAACAGTGTCTTCTTCGGCACTGTGATTTAGCTAAGGACGGTTTCTTTCTTGATGTTTCTGTCCATAAACCTTTTACTATATCTATTATTTAAGAGAGTTGCAAGAATGCTTTCCAATTCTACAGAGCGGATTTTCCGAATTCTGGAGCAAGCAGAACGGGTAAGATTTCTCTTCCTGCTTAGAGGTACCCAACTATTGAAGTTAGTGCTAGTTAGTTATAAATAATGGATATCCTAGAAGGTTTATCGACAGAAACATCAAGAAAGAAACCGGATTTTAGCCGAATCACATTGCCGAAAAATACACCATTATTTATTTGCAGTTTTGATCACCAGTTGACGTCACTTAGAGAACCACTGAAAAAACCGGCTGGGAGTCCTGGACAGCTGTTTCGTTCTCCTAGTTTGAGCGTGTTCAGAAGTATGCACCCACCGTCAGAGTTTGAACCCGGGACCTTCCAGTTACAAGGCGAGCTCATATACCACTTAGCCACTAGGACCTGAACCAATGGCCTGCGACTTCCAACTCGTGCCAGGAATTTACCTGGAGTTCCGGTCAGAATTCGCAACCAGTAAGGTCACCAAGTCAGTTAAGAGGTCAGTTACTCCCCCATAATATTTGCTGGCAGTTACGCTACAAATATCTTTGGAAGCTCTTGGTTTTGAACCCCAGCAGATGAGGACTTCTGAAAAGTCCCAAACTGGGACGAAACCATTGTCCAGTACTCCCAGCTGGTTCTCTAATGTTTCCCTATACAGTGTCAACTTGAAATCAAACCTGTAACCAATCGAATCCCAGCAAATCAACACTTGATGTTATTTATTTATTTATTTATCACGACCAAATTATTAGCAGAAATGAAATGAAGTCACTTTACAGAAAATAAAAAAATGACAATTGCTTTCCTGACCAGATTAACAATACGCATCTTTCTTTTAAAATGGTAAAAATGGTAAATCAATAAAATTTTTGAACTTCGAAATGAAAATATTTTGACAGAATGTCATTTATCTCTTCTATAAAACAATGAAGGGGAAAAGGAACTGAAGAGTCTTTTTTATAAATAAACTAAACATCATAAGAATGAATGGTAGTAGATTAAAATTTCTTTAAAATAAAAATCCTTTAAAAAAATAGTTTTAATGAAAGTTGAAGATTATTTCAGTTGAATGTTTTGATGAGAGAAAATTATTCGTTTGGTAAAAATGGATGAATCCTTATTATTATTATTACCTGAGGAACTTATACATTATCAAGTTAGATCATAAACTGGCCGACTCATTATGTTTGCTACTCTTCAGCAGTTTGCACCTATGAACCAAACGGGAATCGAACCCAGAACCTTCAGGTGAGTCTGTTGACCATTCAACCACTAGGGAATGGGGGTAAAGTTCAACACTAGCGTCTCAAGGGATGCGAACGCACGAGTGACCTTCAGCCGACCAATCATAAAAATGAGGAATTTTCGCTCAAAAAATGACGTATATTTACAAGAAAATGCATGAAAACACATCTTTCTCCACCTTGACTTAAAAATACGTCCAAGTTATAATCAGGAGTATCAGTTGCTAAGTTGGACTAGTCTCTATACATGTATATACCGAGGTGACTGAAGATAAGCTGTTTTTTGTGAGTCGTTTATCCCTCTTATCCTGTTGTGCAGTCTTTACCAAAGCCCTCGGTTGAATTACTATGGTTTCTAGTAAGAGGATCAATGACTACTTACCAGGAAAACGTGGATAATAAAACAAATTAAAATAAATAACACCAACTATAAATCTATCCATAATGGTAACCCTAACCTAAATCCGTACCCTAACACTAGTCCTAATCATAACCCTTATCCAAACCGTAATTCTAACCCCAACACTAACCTTAACCCTATTCCTAACCCTAACGAGCTTTTAACACACTGTCGAAACAGTACTTAAAAACATGATCTGTATGAAATTTACTCCTTAGCTGGTGAATAATGTTGATATTCCAGTTATAATAATGACAGGTGCCGTTAGCCAACCACTAGAATGCGTTCAAGGTCACTGAAGCTTTCGCACCCACCAGACGCTATTGTTTAATTTCGTCGGGGATGGAATCTGATGGCTGGCCCAGAAATTCTAACTTCCTTCAATTCATGATTATCATAATAGCTATGATATTAATAGCTTTATTCTGAACAGTGATTATGTAATGTACCTAATCTTCAGCGAAATTATTGCACAAAAGTTTCTTCTTGTCCAGGATCTTCAAGTAATGTATGGTTGGTTGGTGAGCATTCTATCGCTGAACCACTGACATATCGACATCATAAATATACTATAAATGAAAAAGAATCATTCACTGAATATTTCTGTTATTCGGCGTAAGTGAACTGGCTAAGTCAGTACTCGTGAGGTTTTATTTTGAATAAAGAAAGAACGAAAATATTAGCAAGATAATACAAGTTCATTTTGTCTCTCGGATTCTCTTCAACTACGTGCATCCTAAATAAATCAATTATATCTTACACAGTGGTGTCTGGACATAACTTTTACAATGATTTCAATTTATAAATAGAAAGTATAAGCAATATAATTTAAAAGATGATGTAATTAAATAATCATTTCGTGTTAAAATAGACAAAATAGACAAATAGACAAAAGCAGTAGAGTTCAGATTTCTCTTAGAAACAAGAATACACTAGAGACAAAATACAAGATAGAACAACAGAGTGAATTTATGCATATCATGGTGGAGAGTTCAGCAGGGCTGTGGTGGTGTGAATAGTGAAGTAAAATTATAAAATAAACAAAATAATTTAATTTAGTAAATTTGCAACCTCAATAGTGAGTTGAACTCAGTTAGTGAGTGAAAATCGAAATCAAGATTGAACGGAATGTTATGCAACAGAACAAAACACAAAAACACACGAACAACTAGAGTTATCTGGGTAGTGAGAAATTAGTCACGCTGTCTTTTCGTGTACAGAGGTTGGGTCGAAGTCTTTTGATGGTGGTGATGGCTTGGTTTTCTTTGTGTATTGGTTATTTCGAAAGCCGAACTAATTTCCACTGTATGTCCCGTGTCAATTAGGTGTCTGGCGATTGCAAGTGAAAACACTTTGCTGCTTTTCGAAGGGAGAATTTTGGAGATATGCTCGCGGAATCAAGTAAACGCTGTCCTCTCGGTCCTTCCTATATACTTGCTGCCGTAAGTGCAGGTTAATTGGTTAGTGCAGTTGGAGTTGACATAAATAGGTTACTTGTTTACTTCTGACTGCGTTAACGAGCATACTGTGTTGTAAGGAAGAATGAGTCTATCGGTGGGAAATGTCCTTTTCAATGCACCTTTAATTCTGTTTTCCGTTCTTATATATGCTTCTACGCCTTTTTACGCCAGACAGATAAAAACTGAATCCTTTAAAACTATATCGGATTTCGGTTTCAGTGGTTTTTCCTTCCTATATTTTGATATGAACTTCCGAGGGCATCCATTTTTGATAAGGTTCTTTTCGATGACTGTGAGTTCCGCTTCGATCTTACCTTCTGAACACAACGCCCTAGCTCTACTGGAGAGCATTTTTACCAGGCTCCGTCTGTAGCCAATGAGGCTACGACAAAAAACATGCTACGTTTCCTGTTCGTGTTAAATTACGCTTACTGAAGCTCCCACTTATCACATCATTTTTTCCAAATAAATTACTGACAGGTGTGAACATCAAGAAACCTCTGTTAAGAATATCTATCCGTTCATATCGAACTGTTTATTCAATTAGAAAAACCGATTATCAATTAGTTGGGTTCTCTAAACTGGTTGGTTTAATGGCGAGGCTTTCGTCGTCCTTCTGGAGGAAACATACCACCTACTAACCATCTTTATAAAGAATGGATATCGTCACAATTTCATCCAAAATTATTTCAAATCGAGCCACAACACCAACAAGAAACCATCATCAAAGACTGCAAAAAAATTCATCCTACCACATATAAGATGTAATATCTCTGAAATAACAGCTAGAATATTGAAACCGTTTGAAATATATATAGCATACAAGTGAATTGCAAATCAACCACCTGAGCTGCAAATCTTCTCTTTTATTTCGAAACTGGCTTTCAGTCTGGGAGACATCATTATTTTTTCTATTGAATTGTTACCATTCTTTAATTGTCACATTTATGCATGAGCTTATTATTATTTTTTCCTCAGAAAACACAAGTAAACTCACCTTTCCAGAAAAAAGTAAGAGAGTAATCTGTGTTCATTCTGCTAAACAAAATGAAAGGAGGTGAACCGATTTACAAACAGGCTAAAGGCAGTCAAATAATGCCTATTTTTTGTTTAAACTCGAAATGAGAGGGTTTTTTACATTTGTCGTTGTGACTTTGAAGATTCAAACGCGAATATTTCACAGTATATTCAAAAGAAGCATTCAAAATGCTGTGCAATTTATAATATTGATAATGGCCCAGCTTTGTTGGTGTATTAGCTAAACAAGTATATGTTATGATTTCACCACTTCTGTACTTAGTAATAACACTGATATTAAAATAGGGACGCCTAGTTGAACGCAGATACTCTGACTATGAATACCAATTGATTATGCCAATAATCTTTCAAGACAACTACGTTTTTCCTAGTCCTATTTAGTTAAGTAAGGACGTGTAGTGACGTGAACTGAGATGTGTATTTAGGTATCTGCGACAATACAGTTTACAAAACAATGTCTCATTCAAAAACCTACCAAAGATAAGTCAATTGGTCTGTAGTCACGATCAACAAAGTAGTGGGAATTATTTTACGTAGACCTATTCCGATTGGTTTATTTCCAGTCTGACCTTGACCGCCATATCACCAATAAAGGATTAAGATAATTATTTCCTTTAGTTCCTAGAGGAACAGCTGCATGTCTTCATTGCGTTCGGTTCTCCGCTAAAGTTTTCACCTAGCTCCAAAACTGCCCACATGCCTTCATCTCCTCTTCACATGACCTCCTCCAAGTCACCCTCGCACTGACGACCAACTCGCCGCTTCCCTTTCGGGTCCCATTCGAGCAATGGCTTGTCTAGTGATGTTACTTGATGGTTTCCTCAGAGTATGGCCAATCCATCTCCATTTCTTCCTTCCTATTTGTTTCACATACGGTTCCTGGTTGGTTCGCTCCCAGAGATCCCTGTTGCTGATCTTTTCTGGCCGGCCATCTGATCTTGAGTATTGAGCGAAGACAACTGTCAATGAAGGTTCGTAGTTTGTTTGAGATGCTCTTTATGACGCGCAGTGCAAGTCTCTGATCCGTATAGTAGTACTGACTTCACATTGGAGTTGAAAATCCGGATCTTATTTTTCATGTTGAGTTTTGTTGACCTCCACACAGACTTGAGAGTAGTGAAAGCTTGTCTTGCTTTTCCGATTCTTGCTTTGATATGCTAGTCAGTTCCGTTTGCCTGTAGTTGAAACGATGCTTCCCAGGTAGGTAGGTGAAGGAGGTTGTTTCTTTCAGGTTCCTTCCATTTAGGCTGATTGTTGTCTGATGTTGTTGTTGTTGCTGTTGGTGGTGTTGCCCAGGAATCTTCATCACCTCTGTTTTCTCTGTGTTCACCTGAAGTCCTGTCTTTGATGCTCCTCCTGCCAACTTGTTGCTTTTCACTTGCATATCTTCCAGTTTGTGGGAAATCAGACATATATCATCGACGAAGTCCAGATCCTCCAAGTTTTTTGTGTGAGTCCACTTCATGCCTGTCTCCTCGTTGCCCGGCCCGCTGTCTGTCGCATTATCCAGTCTACCGCCATCAGGAAAATCATTGGAGATAGTAGGCAGCCAGCTTGTCTTACTCCCGTCTTTACTTCGAAGGATTCCGTAAGTTTCCCGTTGTGGATTACTTGGCATGCAGCGTTGTCGTATAACTGTTGGATGAGATGTATAATTGTTGGCGGCACCCACCTAATGAAGGATGATCCATTGTTAATATGTCTACATATCAGTACAGTACTCTGTAGTTTAACGACATTTTGTTTCGTTAGGAATGAAGTAAGGACTTGACCGACTCTGAAGCTCAAAAATGGCTTTTATAAAGACTCTCGTATACATGGCCATATGTCTCTGTAGTTTGCTTGTCTGCCATCATCATCACAGTCATAAAGTCTCCAGTTGTTAGTCCTTATAATCCCACAAGGAGATTGAAAACAGTAGCCATGGTCTAAGGACGTGTTTTGTCCTAAGCACTCCTAGCTCTTTTCCAATGTAATCATGCTCCAGCTAACATTAACTGTCAAGTGAACTGGTGATTTAGCATGCTTAACAGATAAACCTACCACGGAATTGATGAAAAAACATAACTTCATCGATCTACTCTGTCTAAAATTCAACTTATATCATTGACAGTAACCTCACCTAGTTCACTAGCAGGTCCTAAGTTTGGAGAAGAAGGGGAGGTTGTTCATGGAGCTAGGTATCCCGCTGCAAAGAAACTTCCACGCACAGAATAAAGAACAAGATTCGGATTTTCAACACTAATGTCAAATCAGATTTTATAAATGGTTCAAATGTCTGGCTTCCACGTCGCCTGAAGCATTTCTAATGTTCTACCACAGACATTCAACAAAATAGGCCTTCACTGCATACTGACGATCAGATAGCTGACCAGAAAGGATAAACAGCAAGAAACTGTGGCAACCGAGAACTTATTTCCCAACAAATATGTAGAAGAAAATAAAGACAGGATAAAGTCTGAGGAGACAACTGATCGAACCCCAAACCACATGAGGCGCGGTTAGCGAGCATTATACGATTGTTCCACCGACGCGCGTAGAAATTCTCTGCGCTGTATACACATATCCCGATGATGGTAAACAGACGGTTATTTGCGACAAAATCTGTGGTAATGTTCGGTAATCATAATATGTGAGAAAGCAAAATTACCTCAACAATGTTGTTAGACAGTGATACAGATCAGATTAGAACCCAGTTACATGACAATTACTATACAACAAAATTATTTAACAAACTTCCAACTGCGAGAAGTACCATAGAATCAGATAGAATATTCCCAACAGGGTGAAACGAAAAATTCTGTCAGCAAGAATCACACACTGAACAGTTCTTTTGGACAGTCCAAAGTCGGAATCATCTCCACTGACTCAAACAAAATCACAATTTCGAAAACAACACATTAGCAATATCATCACACACCCACAAGGAGAAGCACTAAAACTAGAGATTAAGCTGTGACAAAGACAAACTTATGAGGATTAAGTCAAAAAAGTCAGAACAATGATATGCAGTCTAGGAGAAAGGAGTAAATTAATTATGAAATTAGAGCAGAGGGAGAACAAACACTGCTGTAGAATAACATGGATCCACTTTATTTCGTTGGCTCTCATCAGTTGCACACAACCCGCATCCGTTGATAAATAAAGGTCAGTGTGAAATGTTACTTACTTTTGTCATCAACAAGCATATTGTAAGAGTGTCATGGTAAGATAAAACATCAGGATGACAAGGTAACTGACGTGTAAATACATTGATGTATATATATGCATCTTCTTAGAGAGAATTTTCTAGAAAATCACTTGACGAGTTTGTTGTCAGGGTGGTGACAAAGTAATTAGTAACGACCACGTAGTTAGATAAGAGGAGATAAAAATTTAGTGTGCAAGAAGTCATATGTTATCTCTAGCTGTGTGTACCAATTCACATGTATCTACGGGAGCAGTTACATTGGAAGAAAAAAAGAAGGACCTACGTCAGATTCTTCGAATATATACCAGGAGATTCCCGTTGAAGGGGCCAAGTAGTTTAAGCTGTTCAGTTACCACATACCTGATAGACACTGGACACCGAGTAGACGCGCTGGCATCATTCAAAATCATAAGCAGACAAAACAGTTCAAGTCTTCTCTAGTTTGCTGAGTCTATCACAATAAAAAAGCTGAGACATGAGCTATGTGTCCAGAAGGAATCTATCGTTGGACTCCAATTACCCTGGTGACTCATCCCTTAATATCTCTTGGTCTTCTAATTTCAGTAACTTACCTTTTGCACACACCCCTCCATCGCCTCGTTTTTTCTGTCTGACTTCAATAAGAGATCACTTTTTCTTGAACTTATGGGTTCTACTCACCATATTACATCATCATCATCTGTTTATCTGACCTCTTACACACCTGATTTTGTTCTTTTCTTATCTAACTACGTGATCATTACTAATTACTTTGTCACCACCCTGACAACAAACTCGTCAAGTGATTTTCTAGAAACTTCTCTCTAAAAATGTATATATATATGTATATATATATATATATCATACATTTACACGTTAGCTACCTTGTCATCCTCATGTTTTATCTCACCATGACACCCTTATAATATGCTTGATGCTGATAAAAGTATGTTAAATATTACGCTGACTTCTGTTTATTAAAGATTATAGGTTTTATGCAACTGATGAGAACTGACGGAATAAAATGGATCAGTGTTCTTCTGCAAGAATGTTTGTGTTCTTCCTCTGCTCAAATTGATAAAAAAGAATTCAATTCTTGTATGAAATTACAAAATTAGCTAAAATATCTAAAAGAAGTATTAATATTGTATTTATGTCGTTCAGGGGAGATTTTCCAAACAATTATTCCTTCACAAACGCCGTCATACCTGCCCATAAGAAGGCTCAAGATTAGTGAACACCATCTTAGATTTTTGTGAAACATAATGAAACCTGAAATGTAAACAAATCAGTCCACACACACACTTTAAGTTATTTATGTACAACCAACTCTAGGTACATTTATTTGAGAACTTTTGTACGTTCTCAACTACCTGGTATTCACACAGACAGACACGTGCACAAAGATAAATTTGTGGTCTACTACAACGTTTATCCAACATACTAAGTTTCACACTGTGTCGCCAATCTACAGAAATGAAATGAACACCTAGTTTTTTTTACGATAAAAAGTTTTTGATCAGGTTTATAATATATTCAGCTTGCAACACGAGTGATTTATGAATCATTGGCACTCGTACAGCCTAGTATCACTATTATTAGTCGTCATATAATATCAGTACTCGTATTTTCTAGGCACTTTGTATCACTGAGTCGATTTTACTACTTGTTTCTGCACAAAGTACCCGTTTAAAACTTTCTAATGGTACTGAGTATTCTATATTACCAGTGGTGATCGCGGGCATCCAGTCCTGGTTAGTCTAACCAGTGTGTTGACAACTAAACAGACTCTTATGGGAAATATTCTTCCTTCTCCTCAAGATCCTGGTCTAGATTTTCTATAAATCCGATTTTCAAGAGTTTGTTTGTAGGGGTTTGATTTGTTCTAAGGTTCTGATCACAGATTGATATCAGTGAGAGAACCATTGAAAACCAACAGGTAGTACTGGACAGCTGTTTCGCCCAAGTTTGGAACTCATCTTGAAACAAATCAAATTCCTACAAACAAACTCTGATGCCGACTAGTGACTGGTTACAGGACGAAGTCGACTGGAGTTCTAGTGAGAAGTCGTTACCAGCGGCGTCTACTCTATGTTACTGACTAGTGGTCGCGCTAAAATCAGGAATTGGTAGAAGTTAGAATTCATGGGTTGGCCACTGAATCCTATCCCAGTGGCTGAATGCTCTACGAGCTCGCCTTTTAACTGGAGGGTGCTGAGTTCAAACTCTGGAGGTGGGTGTGTGCTGACAATGCGTCCCAAACTGGGTTGAAGGGACAGCTGTCCAGTACTCGCAGCTGGTTTTCAGTTGTTCTCTAAATGATATCAATCCGTGATCAGAATTTTCAAATAAATCAGATTATTTTCAAATATTACTGGAGAATTTTGTAACAGCGAGTGTATTTGTGATTATTCTGGTTTTGGGTAATCTCGCTGTCATGAACTCACCAGTGATGTTTCAATCTCGGCATCGCAGTCATCGTTCGATGTGTCAATAAACATTCTTTAAATTTTACTGCTTTGATTGTCCTTAGTTTCTGAGTAACTTGGTCAGAAAATAGTGAAGAAAACCTGATAAGAATGTCAGAGTACAATGATAATGTAGCTTTTCTAGGTAAATTTATTAACTACAGACTGGATTTTCTAAGCAAATATTTGAAAATATTTGATAGCGTCCTAAGAGATTTGAAATGATGCTTAACGACAGCCCTGTACAAACTCCTGGTTTAGGGATTCAGAGTAGAGTGGTTGAATATGTTGCCTATGTCTTAATAAGTGGCTATTGATGATATCTCAAAATGTATTCGAAAATCTTATCAGATATCTGTCTAACTGCACTCACCACTGTGTGACGGTGGAAAGCAGCCATTAAAACTAGAGAATGTTGAGGAATTACAGGGTTTTCATTTTAAGCATATTGGTTAGTTTCTTCGCATTATGTGAAGCAGCGTAGGGACTAATTTTGAGATCATACATAAAATTATAGATGACAGAGCTGAATCAGTGGATGAGATAAGGAATTTTCACTTGCTCGTCGTATCAATCTACTGTTGTTTTCAAGATTAGATACTGGTCAAAGTAGAATTATGTTGACGAATCTGTGGTGTGATATTTCCAAAGTCTTATAACAATCCATAAATTCAGGGTCTCATTGACTTCATCGGTAGAATCCTCACCAACCCAAGTTCGATTCCCAGAGCAGACGCACTTCCAAATCTCACCTAGCCGGCAGTAAGCCAGGGAAAGGCAGAAGGTTGAGTGTAAGACTAGCAACTCTTCCCAACCTGTGAAAACAATATCATTGCTACTGAAATTTCAAAGCCTGAAGGCCTATGTTTTCCTCTCACCTCATAGAAGTGAATATAACCATAAGGTAACCTAACTGATGACGTCACGTTGGTAGGTGTAGTTTGCATGGTTGGAGATTTCAGCATGCTAAAAATCAACAGCTGGAAACTATAGGTTATATGGCTAAAAGTCGTTGACGCCAGGTGGAAGAAAATCTATGTCTACTTCTTTTGAGTATTCTGCTTTGCACACACATATATTTGTTCACTGTGTGAAGTCCGTTTTTGAAAGGAACCTGTCACTTGTCCATCTCAGTACCTGAGTGTGAACTAACATATCCTAGGCTTAAAATATAATCCCACCATGTTCATTTTGGGGAGTAGGTTAGTGTCACAACCTTCTGTAGTCGAATATTTAACCTTATATCAGAACTGTCGTGGAATAATGCTCTCATTCACGCCAAGTAAAATACTAAGTCACGTCATGCTGGAGAGAATAGAGGATGCACTGGATGCAGAACTCTGCCACCCATCAGAACAAGCCTGATTCAGTAAAGGCAAATTGTCTGCTGATCAAATTGCAACTCTACGCATCACCATCACAGAACAAAGCTTAGAATAGCAATAAAACCCCTACGTCGACTGAATTGACGTCGAAAAGGCGGTGAAGTAATTTGGAAACAGCTTCAGCACTATGGCGTGGCGTGCTCAAGTCTTTATCAACTTCATTCAACAGCTAGCTATGTGACAATGCCACAAGTCAGGTGATCCACAATGGAAAACTCAACGAGGCGTTTGAAGTGAACACATGAGTAAGACAAGGCTGGCTGCGTATTATCATCCACGATGATATTCTTAATTGTGGTGGAGTGGATTATGCGTCAGACTGTGCATGGGAAGTCAAAAGACAGGAATTCACTGCATTGTCCGAAAAGAAGATTCCAGAAGATGTGGGTTTTGCGTATGGATAACAGATTCCTAATGTCACACAAACTCGAAGACTTGCAGGGAGGCGAAAAGCAACAAAGTGGCAGAAGAGGCTGGTAGTGAAGACAGGACTGTGGGTAAAAATGGAGAGGGTGGAGGTGATGAAGATACCCACCAACCAACAACAACAGCAACAACAATAATCAGCACCGGTCAGCATCAACGGTAGAGATTTAACAGAGGTTACTTCCTTCCTTCATTTGTCTGGCTAGGAATCACGGTTTTAACTACAGGCGGTCGGAACTGACGAATATGTCAACACCAGCCAGAATCATAAAGGCAAGACACACCTTCGGCAACCTGAAAACAGTTTAAAATCTTCTGTAACCAACCAGCATAAAGAACAAGATTCGGATTCTATTCAACAAGAATGTGAAGTATATCAGTTGATTCTTCTATACAGGTCAGAAACTTGCATTGCGTGTCACGAAAACGATTTCCGACAAGTTACAGACATTAATCAACAGCTACCTTCGTTGGCTATATATTGAAGATCAAATGGCCGGCTAGAAAGACTTAGCAACAAGAAACTCTGTCTGGGGAAAACCCAACAGGCAAGAGCCGACTGCGCAACAGTGGAGATTGATTGGCTAGACGTTGAGGAGGCCGGTGAATGACATCGCGTGGAGTACAGGCCATTGGTTGAGTGGAATCCAAGTGTGAAGGGACGAGTGAGTCGTCAGTGAGAGGGTGACATGAAGGAGATCGTATCATTTGGAGGAGGAGATAAGAGATTATGGTCAATCGTGGTCCCAGCCAGGTGAAGAGGACAGCAGCAAATAGAAGAAAGTGGAGATGTATTGTTGAAGCCCTATATTCCACTCTAAACTCAAGGGAATTATAAACGTATCAGATCCCTGAGTTGTATTTATTAATAGATGTTGAGTTTGCTCTCAAAAAAGATAAAAATATAGTTCCTTTTTCAATTATTGAATAAACTCATAGAGAAGTAAATAAGTGAAGTAGATAGCTCCTAGCTGTTTGTCAGTCATTAGGTAAGCAAACATTTATCCAATTTAAAACAATCAACTTCATCGAAGCAGATAAAACAACGTGAAAACAGGAAGAAGAATTAACCTATTAATCAACAGATAGATGGATGGGAAATCAATAAACTTCATTTATGAATTGAGAGTAAAACGCTCATTCATAATTATTCTTCTGTAAACATCCAACTCTGAAGTAATTAATGTATACATATATGCATCAACCATGGTGGTTAATCATCTGTAATAGAACTTTTCCTGGTTAAAATCCTGAGCTTTAATTTGTTTTTAAAGGCAATAATCAATAATCTAATACTTAGTAGTAGGTGTATTGAACTGTTCTAAATTTCCTATTTAATAGACTCTTATGAATTATTCATTTATTAAAGATACACATTAAAAATTTAAAAGATTGATTATTGAACAAAGAATATTGTTTTCCATGAAGTCGTCGTCAGATTCTATATTTATACGACAGTAATAATTTAAGAATTCTCGTTATTAACAACATTAGTGCTGATTGAAATTACATTGAAAATAGCTAGCGTTTAAAGTTCATCACCATAACACATACATAACCAGAGAAATTCGAAAAGCATTCTTCTTTGTCAATTAACAAGATGCCTCTACACATATACGACTAACTAACAGATTGAGAAAATCGACTCAGCGAACGTTTAATGAAAGTAGGCTGCACCTTTTATTTTCTATACAACCGATTTTGATTTCCAAACTGAAAGGTGAACTACCTAGGCTGAACACCTCTAATTGTATCTTTCAATCTATCAGCTGCTCCTGTGGAGTAAGTCATGCTGGCTGGCTAGTTACTCGGGAACACCTACGAGTGTGGCTAGATAAAGATGTGGTTGAAACCATGAACAGTGCTATGTTGGGTCACCTCATCCGAAGAGGCTGCTACAAAGCTAGCAGCATTGAAGAATCTTTCTCTGTCGTCTATCAGCCCGAGTATTACATCACGTTATTTCTGTGTACAATGGGGAGGTAATTTTTGTGTTATCATGGATCTACAGCTTTTAGACTTTCAAAGAATGGGGAATGTTTATTTTGACAAGTTCTCTGAAGCTTAGATAACTTTGTTAAAATTTAAAGTATTTTGAAATGTTCTCAAAGGAAGATAAGCCTATAGGAACTTTTCTGCCTATTGTATTGTGTGATGTGCTATCTACTTAAATAACATTGTATCGTAAACTTGAACAGTATCTTGAACAAAGCAAGAACAGCAATTGTGCCAGGATAATATGAGCTCATCTTTTATTATTTCGAGGATTCTTCTCACCTGATTACAATCTGAACGATAAAAAAAATATGAATTACATTACATTAAAGATTTGAACATACTTTCCACGATCACAGGGAGTAATTGGTAGGAAGTAAAAGTAACATTAGTCCGGAATGATTTAACTAACTAAGAGTTACAAACACTGACTATTTATAGAATAACTAGACAATTAGGCTTGGAAACAAAAACAGAGTTACGTATATATATATGTGTGTGTGTATAGAAACGATATATCATATCACCTAGTTCAAAATCTGCAGTTTTGTCGAAAGATCACCAAATAGCATTAAGAAACTTAATCAAGAATGAGTCTATTTTTATTCTCCGACCTGACAAAGGATCAAGTGTTGTGATAATGGATAAAGATAATTATGTCAAAAAAGTGGAATCAGTCCTGAATGACTCATCATCACTTCGAACTGATCCATCGAATAAAGATCAAACGGAGTCGATGGAAAGACGGATTACAAAGAAGCTAAGAGAACTTTTGAAGAAGTTGATAGACAACAATATATACAACGAACTGAACCCTAAGGGATCCAGACTGCCTTACCTGTACGGTTTATCAAAGATGCATAAGCCTGATATCCCTAAGAAACCAATATTATCTATGATTAATTCGCTGTATCACCGGGCAGAAATGTTAGAACCGATCCGTGGTAAATTAGCAGTCTACAGCCTGAAAGACACCTTCCGATTCGCTAAACAGTTAGAGAATCTAAGCATCTCAAATAAATTTATGGTGTTCTTCGACGTGTCTTCACTGTTTACAAAGATCCCATTGGAAGAAACAATACAAATTATATGTCAACATGCCGAACTTCTTCCGCTGCTCAAGAATGAACTCAAACAACTTTTACTTATGTGCACCAAAGACGTACAGTTCCAGTTCAACAACTTTAATTGGACACTAGTAAGTAACTAGTGTGATGTGTCTAGTCCTTTCTTTGGTGCAGATTGAATTCTGCCAGTCAGGTTCTCAGTGTGGCCACCATTGTAGGTAGCTAGCCATCACAGTGTACATTAATTTGATGATATTAGATGGTTGGAGGCAATCGACCACAGGAAGTCTTCCAAATAGGTTTAGTGCTAATTGGCACTCACCAGTCAGCTAGCAAGGCGTATCTGGAACCTTGAAGGATCAATCGCGAGCATGAATAGCTCAGTAGTACTCACTGGGTGACACGGATTCGGATCTCAGAAGGGACATGAGTTCCTTCAAGGCTGCAGATACGCCTTGCTGACTGGTGAGTGCCAATAAGCACGAAACCCATTTGAAAGGCTTCCTGTCGATTGCCTCCAACCATCTAATATAAATGTGACAAAATAATTCTTGCAAATAAACTTATCTTTACTAACAGAAAATGTTTATTCTGTAATCTGCAGCATCCCTTGTAGAATATTTAGCTGAAATTTATTTGTATTAGTTGTACATAACGATTCAAATAATGGCGATGAAGCTTAAAAATAAGATACAATTCAGAAAATCGATGTTAAAATTAGGGGAGTATTTATTTTAATAATTGGCTGAAAATATTCATTAAAAATTTAATAGATTCATTAGTAGTGAACAAAGAATATTCTTCTCGATAACTTCGTAGTCAGGTTCTACAGTTACATGAACATAGTCATCAAAGAATGATTGTTATTAGCAACATTAATGCTGTTTTAAATTACACTGAATCAATAGTATCGACAGGTGATTACATTTCAAAAGCGTCAGTAAAAGAGAGAGATGAAAGGTATTCATATAACACTAAACTGATTTAATATTAGATATACTAAGGGAAAGAAAACGGAATTTATGAAATTGTCGGTTCGAAGGGGTGGCAATGAGTTCACCCCCTCCCCAAAGGTCCTATATCCAGGCACACAGTCATCATCTTAAGGGGCTCATACCTTCTCGAAAGAGTTCAAAGGAAGGCAACACTGATGAATCTTGGCAAAACCAGTGTATCATACGATGAAAGACTAAACAACTTGAGCCTGTTCTCCTTGGTATACCTTGGTGATAACAAAGCACACAAATTTCACTACGTCATCTTCTGTCCTTTTTAGAAAAAGTGTTTTTCTGTGGTTACGCCACCTATTACTTTTTATACTGTTTCTAGTTATACTTTGTTTCTGTCCACAAAATATCTGTCGTACTCTGTCCTTTTGTTCCCATAAGTAGTCGATCCTTTTCACTCTTAATTATTCTACAAATTAAATCATTCCAGATCAATGTTACTCTCAGTTCCAGTCAATTACTCCCTATCATTGTAAAAAGTGTGTCCAGATCTTTAATTTAATTAATAATTTTGGTATTGTTCAGGTTGTAACCAGATGAGAAGAATCCTCGAAATAAGATAAAAGATGAGCTCAGATAATCCTGATACATTTGTCGTTCTTGCTTCATTCAAATTTATTAATCGGAAGAATTGTATGAAGAATCTGAATCTTTTGGTTAGAACATCAAGTAGAGGAATATACCCACATGATTTCAACTATGTAAAATTATCGTTACAGGAAAATATTTTTTCTTCTCGACTATGTAATCAGCTAAGCTGTAGGTTGGTGAATCAGTTTTAAAAATTGCTGAGAAAATTTCAACATTATTTCCTGTCAAAGGTTAGAATATATATTGAATTACAAAATGGACTGAAATACTGTAATCAGAGATTAAAATAAGTTTACATTTATAAAGAGGAAGTTTAGAGAATGAATGCAACTCAATAATAACTATTTTATTTAAAAAAGTCAAACAGTTATTTCATACATTTATTCCCCTTGGGGAATTTGAATAAAGCAAGAACAACAGTGTTTTGTGTAGAATAAAATGGTACCATCATTGCTTATTTCGTTGGCTTCTTATCATCTGTTTACAGCTTAAATAAATAATGAGGTTTATTTACAGAAAAGTTTTAACATAACTGCAAATTTGTAGTAATGTCAGTTGACAGAAAGTTCCTCAATTAGTGAACAGTGCTCAGAAAATTACGCTTATATAGTTTGTACACAGGCAGTTAAAGTTTAAACAAAGTAAATCTATGCGTGCAATGGTAAAGGAGTTACGTAATAAAGATGAGAAATTCGTAAGATGATGAGTAACAAATAAACTGGGTAACAATGTACTGAGTTCAACTCAAATAATGGAAACAAGAGAGAAGCGAAATTACACTATGTCAAAGGGGAATGGGGTTAAAGCTAAAGATTACAGAATCAAGCGGAAGAGAGAATAAAGACATGCAGTCGCTAGGGCAAGGGAAGACTGATTACTGCTTCTTTCTTAACAAATAAATCGTTTTTCAAGCATTTGATAGAAACTGCTTCAGCACACTTGAAGACAAGAGAGCAATTTTGTCTATTGATAATTTCAAAGGATCTACCAATGTCCACCTCATGACCCGTATCAAGGAGATGCCTGGTATTGGCACTATTGTAAGCGTTTGTTCCCTTAAGACGTAGGCTTTTGTCCAGGATTTCAGGATTTCCTGTAACCATTTGAAAACCTTCAGAGAGTACCAGACAGCTGTTTCCCCCATCCTAGTTCGGGACTCTTCATCAGTACGCACCCACCTCCAGGATTCCAACCCAGGACCTTCTGGTTACAAGGCGAGCTCGTAGACCATTAAGCCACTGGGACTCGATCCAATGGCCCATAAATTGTAACTCCTGCTGAGGAGTCCCAAACTAGGATGAAACAGCTGTCCGGTAGTCCCAGTTGGTTTTCCAATGGTTCTGTAACTGATGTCAGCTCATGATGAAATCCTGTAACCAGTTAAACCTGTTTGTTGATATTCTGAACATTCTTCAAGATTTGTTTATATTTAGAACTTATAATTAAGTTGAATGTTAATCAGAAGTTCAATTTCTCCTTGAAATAAATAATTCATTGGACAAAAAAATCAATAATTTACAGAAACTTATTCAGAGATTCCACACACACATACACACAGTAAGCCCCTGATCTGTTTATGCAGAGTAAATTTCAAAAGCAAAGGGATTTCAGTAATAATAATAATACAAAGGTTTAATTTGTTTATTGTAACATAAATTAGCACAAATTATGAGTGTATTTTCAAAGTACTTTTGCAATTGATGTTTACGTTCTACTGAAACATGATCGCCAAAAAGTAATTATATCTCATTCAAGTGCTTATGCTGATTGAATTATCTGTCAGTTGTTGACCTCATTTGTAGTGATTTTACTATCTTTGGAGTAATCTGATGGATAGTGACTAGTAGAAGAATCCAGGATGCGTATTTCACCCTATTCGGGACTCGTCACCTGGATGCACCTGCATTTCCCGGTGAGTGACAGTGTTCCCACTGAGATTGGGACCCTGTATCCATCGTTTAAAACTCCAGTGCGTTATCCACCAGATTGATTGAGCCACGAGAGCCTCCTTTTGTGCAGGAAACGAAATCCATAACAGGGAGTTAAGGCCAGCCAGCCACCTAGGGAAGTGTAGACTACCTGACTGGTTGGGGTCCTCGGAATGGTAAGAACCAGTGAAGGCTGGAGACAGTTGGTGAAATGACTTAAACTCATAGTTCTCAATGATTGGTGCAGATACATTCACTCTTTGTGATTTATAATATTCAGTAAAATTCTATTGTTCTTCCATATTACCACTCTTTTTGGTTCACACTCCTGTTTGTTATCTCTCCTTTGGACCTCTCTTTATTTGGGACATGAAGGGAATATGGCAACTCAAACTACTGCACATCTGTGCAAAGTTCCATGTCAAAACCAGTCAGTCAGTCTATTTGCCAGGATTAGTTGGCCCTTTAAGATTTCAGTAACAGTAAGTTCACAGAATTGTTGGTATTAGATGGTTGGAGGCAGTCAGCCCCAGGAAACCTGGGTTTCGTGCTAGTTGGTACTCATCAGTCAGCAGAGCGTATCTGCTACCTTGAAGAAACTCATGTCCCTTCTGAGATTCGAACCGGCACCACCCAATGCCACCTGCAGTCAGAGACATTACCACTGAGCTATTCAGGCTGGCGATTGACCTCGTGTTGGACTCTACTGGATATTTTTGATTGGACACTAAGTCAGTAACTAGTGTAATGTGTCTAGTCCTATCTTTGGTGCAGACTGAATTCTATCAGTTAAGTTTGCAATGTGGCAACCATCCCTCTAGGTGGCTCGCTATCACGGTGCACTGTGAATTGCCGATTGCCTTCAACCATCTAATGCCAGCAATTCACCGTACACTGAGATGGTAAGCCACCCTAGCATGGCAGCCACATTGCAAACTTGACTGATAGAATACAGTCTGCACCAAAGATAGGACTAGACACACAAACATTACACTAGTTACTGACTAGTATCCAATCAACAGTACACAGACTATTTGTTTTCTCCTAGTTTATGCGTGTTTTGTAGACTGTCACTGCGTGCTTCTTCCCTGGCTTGGTTATAAACTAAGTCTTTATAAATCTATTTCCTGCTTCACAATAAATTTAAGTCATGATTTCTTTACAGTGTTTGTACAGTTTTTCTGTCGTTATGATTTATGTAATGTGAGCTTATCAGAAATGATATGATATGCTGTCATTCAATAGCTGTTACATCACTAGTTTTAGAATGCAGGTGTCAAATATCCAGATCGCAGAGGTCTTGAATCTGTTGCTGGTTTCAGAAGACTAAGCGTAATACGCAGAACATTATGCAGTGCAAATGACGCAGAACAACAGAAAACGGTCGGGAAACATGATTGTTATTCTTCAATTGATAATGAAACAGATTAAGAGTGGTTAATCAGTACTAAAGTCTGTAAATAAACGTTAATATAATATACAACAGTACTTCTGATCGTATTTCCGCAATCTACTACCAACTAGTACACGACTGAGCACAGTGACAGCCCTCTTGTCACCCACCAAATGGAGACCGCTTCCAACAAACAAACCATTCAATGTTCATCAGCAGTGACAGAAGGATATACTTGCTTTAACTAGTATACTAATTCTGGGCACTGACGAAGATTTTGCAACTATTTCTACTCCTTAATTGAAGTTGTGGTAATTATCTGGGTTACTTATCACCCCGTTTACATTGCTGATATCGACTAATTGTTGTTTACAAACTTATCACCCCTAGATTAGTTAGTGTATGTATTGTATTAAAAGTTATATGTAAGTAAATATTAGGTTAGAACCATAGATAAGGATCTTATTGAAAAGCGAATGCTTCCTCGTTCAGTCCTTTTGTATTCTTTAGCTACTATGCATGTGTAACAGTAGAACTTGACGAGGAAGAATATTTTTTCACCCAGTCTTGTTTGCGTCTTATATATATATATATATGGGATATAGAACTAAAGGGTTTAGTCATACTTTCGTTTTGCATATTCATCTTCATTTGAAGCCATTCAGTGACAGTCACCTCATTTTTTTCCTTCACGTTCCCCAGTGGTACATAGGGCTTCAAGCTGGTGGCTCGAAGTTTCCATAGCAGTGTTTATTTTACAGGATGGGGTTGCTAGCCTCATGCCCAACCTTTCCTCTTCACCAGCATTATTTCTGGCTTAGCGAGGTAAAGGAGTGTGTCGGCTGAGGATCGAACCCCGGACTATGTGCATGGTCGGCGAGCGTCCTAACCACTATGCCACCGACGCACACTCACCTCATTGAAATATAGTAATCACAGCATTTTCTTTACATTGCATATCTTAAGAACCTTGGCGACAGCAACATACCATCCATTATCTATGAGATGAATAGTGTTCATGCCTGTTAAATATTTTCTTTCAGACAAATTTACAATATTTGTTACTTTGTGACGTTTTCATTTCTTATTTTTCCAACTTCACTGCTGTCATATAAATCAGTTTTTTCTAGTGTAATTGAAGAGGACAAGGGACTTGGAATTTGATATCTCCATATAGGGAAATTATGCACGCCTGATTTGAAAATCGTCATTTGCACACAGATCTTCCTTGCTGTCCTACTTCTACAATAAGTATTGTGTTTCTTCTGTCCGTGTCCCCCCCCCCCCACGTTTCGCTGCAACAATGTTTCATTTCCTCTCTTTTACGTCAAATCTATCTCTCAGCTGTTTGATATTTTTGTGCTGATGAACATCTCTTTATATATATGTACTACTGATAAATCTTGTCAGTAGCACATGCCAGGCGAGCTCTTAATAGTCATCCAGATGCTTAAAGTTGTTTTGAAAGAAGCGACATGCGCACATGTTTTACATTTTCTCGTTGAAGCAAATATCTTCAGTCTGACTGTCATCTTCTTTAGGAATTAAGCTTCTTGAAGTGTGAGGAGAGTATTACATTTTCACCAGTACACCTGATATCAAACACTTAGTCGCTGGAAAACACCAGAAGTTGGAGAGTATTTTTAAAAATCATTCTAAAGGTAAAGAAAAGATTATAGATGGCATTTATACTTTTATACTTCAAAGAAAGAATACCAGCACAATACGAAACGTCCAGTGACGGAAAGATGTAGTACAGTTTAACAGTTGGAAGAATACTCACCCATTCAAAAGGAATCGACTAATATTTATCTTTATTTCTTTATGAAAAACGCCTTTGAACGCATCATATGTAACTAATACGTATGATGACGTATCCATTAATAATGCGGCTCGCATTTGAGAATTATCGTGATTAGTATTTTGTATTTTCTTTTTGGCCTATTCCTTTTATCTGAATATTAAGAAACAGGATTGATTTCTTATTCTTAAACATTCATTAATTCCATATAAGCACAAATCCCATTCATCACAATACCGTGCCAGACACAGAGAATACAATATATGTCATAATGTGGCGTTTGCTACTGATAAGGTTTGTGGTGAGAGCTGTCTACTAGCCAAATTGGTATACAGTAATTTACGTCAATATTTACGTTCCCAAGATTTGTCGTGAGAAAATGTGAACAAAGATTGATTCAAAACCGACCACAGCAGACTTTGCGTAGGCGGATGCAGTTAACATATAGAGGATTTGACATTCAAGAAACAGTCACAAATAGATGAAAGATTAACTTTACGTGAGAAACAACCAATCGGAAGACTGTGTTTGTTTGCTTAAATATCCATAGTAATGTACACGAAAATATATAAATATGCGTTGATTTCCTTAATAAATGATCTGTTGCCTGACTCTTGCCTTCTGTTGTTACAGGTTTATCAGTAGTATATGCATGTGTCGAACCATGTATGTAGTCTGGAGTTCGATCATCGGCCGATGCAGTCCAATACCTCTCTAAGCCAGAAATAAGACTGGTAAAGAGGTAAGTTTGAGAATGAGGCTAGCTATCCCATGCCGTAAAAGTAAACAATACTACTACTGAAACTTCAAGCATCTAGACTGAAGCCATATGTTCCACTGGGAACGTAAAGAAATAGAAAAGGCGTTTCTGCCACCTTGAGGAAACCGCACTAAACAAAGAACTAGATGTATGATACTAGTTACCAGCCTTAGTGGTAAAGTCTCTCACCTCAACCCTGTGTGACACGGGTTCGACACTCAGAGGAGATAGGAGTTTCTTCAAAGGTTCAGATACGCCTTGCTGACTGATGAATGATAACAGGCATGAAACCTAGGCCAGACAAGGTTTCCTCCCGATCAACTCCAACCATCTAATAATAGTGAAGTTCACATTATCATTCTAGACAGCATAATCAATACCACAGAATGAAATAAATTATATAAACCACTCAACAATTGTTTAATTAGTTTGTCTTCTTGACCTTGCATTTGATTGACTATTTCTCGACTTTTATTTTCATCATCTACATTTTTGATTGGCTGATTTGCTGTTTCGTGTATTAAGTTGTTTGATTAACTCAGTCACTGTTTCCTGACATCAGTTACGCATGCTGCAATAGAAGAACAAACATACCTCATTGAACGTAAATCCGGCTGATGGATGTGATCAAAATGGATCTTAAATATTACCCTTAGCCTTTAACAAAAATTGCATCACCAACAAAAGCACATTAGTTGACTTCAAATCTGTTATTCGATCATTATTTGGGAGACAAATGAGTGAAAAGACTGACTAAGGAATAAAGAATGTTCATTTCGATAAATTAGTTTTCAGGCTCTACAGTTATATGACAGTATTATTTATTTATTTATTTATTCATTATTCCTTGGAATTCCTAGTGGAGCATTGGGCTTCAACAACACAACTCCACTTTGTCCTATCTTCTGCTCTCCTCTTCAGCTGGCTGACCCCACGACTGAACGTAATCTCTCATCTCCTCCTCCGACTCACACGGTCTCCTCCATGTCACCGTCGCATCGACGAACAACTCGTCGCTTCCCAATCGGATTCCACTCTAGCGATGAGCTGCATTGCGTGCGATTTCATTCGACGGCCTCCATCTCCAATGTATGCCCAGTCCATATTCACTTTCTCCTACATATTTGTTGAGAGATCGGCTCTCGCCTGTTGGTTTGTTTCCACAGTTTCTGTTGCTTATTATTCCTGTCCATTTGATCTTCTGTATTGAGCCAACCAGCGAGGTGGGCAGCTGTTGATGAAAGTCTGCAACCTGTTGGAAATCATTTTCTTGACACGCTGGTGAAGTTTCTGACCCTTAAAGAAGGACCGAGTTGACATAGGTGTTGAAAATGAGAATATATATATATATAGATATAAAGAGATGTTCATCGCCATAAAAACATCAAGTAGCAGGAAGGTAGATTTTAATGTCAGAGAAAGTAGATCATACGGCGTTGCGGAGATACATGGGAGGCGTGAAATAATCACAAAGAAACCCAATATGAACGAAGGCTAGAAGTAGCCCAACACGGAAGATTTGTGCAAATGGTGATTTGAAGACAAGCTGTACATAATTTAGCTGTATAGAGTTACCGAATTCCAAATAAACTTTTCATTTCCAAGTTTCCTGTCACCTGTCTTTACAATAACACACCCATATTCCATTGTGAAAATAAAACAACTAGCACAAATCCATTCATTTTTTCCCAACGTGTCCCCACATAAGGCGAGGAACAGTTAACAAGGGAGGATCACTCAGTGTTCCCGTAAGCAACGTGTTAGGACAATAATTAGCAAACTACTATTAAGTACACTGCCTACTGTCAATATTTTGTGAAACTTTTAAAAATAACAGAAAGTTTGGCACATATAACGTGAATATGGGTTACTTTCTGCATCTCACTATCCAGGCCTAATTT
Organism: Trichobilharzia szidati; assembly: GCA_944472155.2. NCBI lineage: Eukaryota > Metazoa > Platyhelminthes > Trematoda > Strigeidida > Schistosomatidae > Trichobilharzia > Trichobilharzia szidati. The sequence goes on from OX235272.1 coordinate 86,142,836, forward strand.
CAGATTATTTATCTAATTATGACCTACAATTCTGAATTTATTGTTATTGACACATAGATGGACGTGATAAGCTACTTTGACCGATGTATCAGACCTTGCAATTAGTGCACTTTATTTGGAACACCAATTTATTTCATCCAGCTGAAACTACAGAATCGTTTTAATCAAAAAGAATTCTCTGTAGAGGAATTACTAAATTTAAATGAATCCTTGATTCAAGGTTGGTTAAGAAACCTCTCCCGAGTTTCAAATGTCACTTTTTTCAAATAACAAAACTTCAAGGTTATGGATACTTTCTTGATTGTTCTGCAATTATCAGACACTACTGTTGTATCTTGCATGGTCTAATGAACACGCTGATGAAAATTCTTCATGGCAGTTACTGTTTATCGATGATTCAGTGATTTCAAACATTTGGTTCCCTTGATAAATTTCGATAGAGAAAGAAAGACCAGATTTTCAGTACAAAATGACATCATTCTACTTCACAGGTTCCCCTCATCAGCTGCACACCACTACCTGAAATTACAGTGGTTATAAATTAATAACATTTCATACTTCAATGTTTGGAAGGTAATACAGAAAACACTGTAAGATGAACGCATCCGGAATATAAGTATTACAATTCGCTTTAGTTTAAGTTACCGTCAATTTATATGCTATGAAACTATGAAAAAGAAAGGAGAGGTGAGATAATACAGAAAAATCTGATAAACAGTGATGTTATCCCCAACCGCATTTATAAATTTACGTGCACCTGTGGCAGCAGTTACATTGGAAGGTCACAAAGAAGGGCATCTATCCAGTTTTCAGACCATATTCGAAGAAACTTATGCTTAGAAGGAAGCAGATATTTACAAAGTGCAATTACCAGACATTTTGTGGATACGGGTCATTTTGTCGAAATTTCTAAATCCTTCAAAATATTAAACATACAAAGGACATCGAATCTACTAAGATTTTCTGAAGCAATTGCAATCAAACGTCTCAGACCAAACTTACGCACACAGAAAGAGAGTGTAGTCAATCTCTCACTCCTTTGGTAACCGTATTACTTTCATTATACTGATTAGTCATACATACTAGTGAGCTCAGCTCACTAAGCAAGCATTTCAATTTGATGAACTTTAACCTTCTTGAGTTGACATGTTGACGTACACTGTTTATTAGATTTTTCTGCCTTCTCTCACCCCTCCTTTCTTTTTCATAGTCCCAAAGCATATAAATTGATGGTAACTTAAACTAAAGCGAATTGTAATACGTATATTCCGGATGCGTTCATCTTATAATGTTTTTATTATTACCCTTCAAACATTGAAGTATGAAATGTTATTATTTATAACCATTGTAATTTCAGGTAGTGGTGTGCAGCTGATGATGAGAACCTGTGAAATAGAATGATGTCATTTTATACTGCAAATCTGGTGATTCAGTAATATGATTAAGCCACTGTCTTAATTTCTATGTAGACACTTTATCCCCACTATACTTTCGAATTGATGATTTCGTATTGACTACTATACAACAACAGAACTGTATTATTTTGAAAGGCTATATGTTGGCGTAAAGCAGTGGATGAGGAAGGGATAGAAGAAGCAGCGTATTTCTTCGATCATTACGTCATATTCTTTAATATGCTAAAGTTCTTGTTGTAATTCTTCCCTTGAACATAATAGACAAACACCAAATTGAATAGGCTTGGGTCTTCCCTGAATAAATATATGCAGGCGTAAACGTAGTAGTATTTTATTCAAGCACAATGTCCGCCTGAAAAACTGTACAATTACACTTTTAATGGTGCACACATATCTTACCTTTATACAACATTTTGCTAAAGTTATTTTTAGCAGGTTTCCATAAACGAAATTAAGAATATTTCAGATTCTTTTCTTTCTGTTTTGTAGTGAAACTGTGCACAAAAAGTCTGCAAATGATTATGTAATTACACACTTACACATTATTTAGTGTTGCACAGTGAGAACAGTGATTTCTGCGTAGATCGGAACATAAGTCGTCTCACTTACCGAAAATTCTGAAATTACTTAAATTATTATAAAAACACAATGACTGATATTGATATGAATTTGGACCAGCAGTCTGCGTTGTTCATCCGATTCTTTACTATCTGTGCTGTAATATTTGACTGCTTGAAAAAACTCCAGTAATACCTGAACAATACTCTAGACTACAGTTTATTATGTCTAGTCAAGGGCAGTCACCTTGTGGTATGTTGAATAGACACATGTACGATGTAGTGAATTTCACCTGGTTCGGGTTAACGCTGCTTTTGTCCCATAAATGTAGCCAGTGAGCATCAGTAACAGTAGTGAAAATACAATAATTAGATGAGGAGATACTTACTGCAGATTACTATAATTAAATAAGCTCACTCTAGAAAAGTTGCCTAGTTTTCTAATCCTGAAAGTCTCTAGGAAGGGAGACGAAATAGCCATACAGAACTCTCCCTCTGGTCTTCATTGACTTTTGTCTCATACTGACTACTGATAAATACTTATTTAGTATCTACGTCTCTTTTCAAACATCTTATACGTTATTTTGAATCAACATACAGAGATGCTAGAATTCGAATATTTGTATTTTATGAATTACAAGTTTGATCATGTGCTGGAAGATTGGAAAATTACAGAGTAATGGACAGATATTTCATGTAAGTTTGGGACTCTTCACGAGTACCTACCCGCCTGGTTTCGAATTCAGCACCTCAAACAAATTATGAAATATTAAGTTCCATTAGAAATGACTAGAATGACAAGTCTTTCAGTGATTTTAATACAGAATTTAGAAAAGTATCTAGCTCTAAAGAATTATTAGTGGAGTTTATCTACCGATAATCACAGATGGCAAGTTTTTCGAAACAAATACTAATAGATTTTATGTCTAAGTTCTAAGGATTCCCTGTGTCTAGATCTGTCCTAGGCACATAATTTCTATTCTGATATCTGTCACTACCAAGAGAACATAAAATTCCCAAAATTTGATAATCTAATGTTGCTAAAATCAATTTTAACGATCTCACCTTCTAATGTGCAGGTTCTGGGTTCGACATTTGATGGGGTTATGCGTGAGCACCGTCCTCTTGAACAGTTCGAAACAAGGACGAGACAGATGTCCAGTACTCCCTGGTTTTTAGTGGTTCTCTAATTACAGTCATTTCATGATCACGGACTGAAATCAGTTAGAGAACTATTGATATCCAGGCGGTCCTGGAGAGTTTTTCTTTCCTAGTTTGGGGCTCATCGGCAGTAAGAACCCAGGACCATCCGGTTACATGGCAAGCAAATAGACCATTCAGATACTGGGACTTCATCCGATGGCCTATGAATTCCAGCTTCTACTAATTCGTGATGTATATAGCTCAACTGCCAATCAGTGTCATCGACAAGCAACTCTCCTCTTACCTGACCTACTGGACCCTTCTCGTAACGACTTATCAATGAACTCCCGGCAACTTCATCTATACGGCAATTCGTAAGTGAGCATCGTACTAATTTTCAAGTGTTGCTCTGTAGGGATTTGATTAGCCACATACTTTGTCATAACCTGACCTCGATGGGTGCATACTGCCGAAAAGTTCAGGACGGGGACGAAACAGCCCTCCGGTACACTTTGGTTTTCCAGTGGTTTTCTAACCGAATGTCTACAGAACTTTTATATTTGACTTTGAATGTTTTTCACTGGGCTAACTTACTTTTTCTAAAAGAATGTGGAAATACTGGAATATGGAGGGCCAAGGCTTATAAAAAGAACTATTGAAATCGTTGTATTCTGACGACATGACTATAAGTGTACACGTTAAATCATTATCCAAATTACCACGAAGTAAGTAGTCATACTAATCAGAAATATCGATAATACAACACTGGATTATTTTTGAGTTTGACCACGCACTCATATTGGTTAGAGAACTATTGAAAACCAGCATTTGAGTACTGGACAGCAGTCTCATCCTAGTTTGGCTATCACCGACAGTACGCACCCACCACTAGTACGCACCACCCAGGACCTTCTAATTACAAGGCGAGCTAGCTCGTTGTCCATTAAGCCACTGTGACTCAACCCAGTGGCCAACCCATGAATTTCAGCTTCTGCCAATTCATGACATAGCGCGACCACTAGCCAGTGTCTTCGGTGAGCATTTGTTTTCACGCCCGATGTCAACTCATGACGGAACCCTGTAACCAGTATAGTTTTATTGTTTGGAAGATTTTTCAGGACATAGATTGACTTCAAGGTAATTTCTTTTAGAGGGGATCAGTAAAATCTACGCAGCATTCTATCCCTTTTTTGTTCTGTTTTAAAACTGTTTCATACTACAAACTTTATTTTCAAGAGTTGATTTGTAAGGATTTGATGTGTTTTTCGAGTTTGATCACGGATTGATATCAGTTACAGAAGCATTGAAAACCAGTAATGAGTACTGGCAAGCTGTTTCATCCTAATTTGGGAATCATCGGTAGTACGCACCAACCACCAGGGTTGGAACCCAGGACCTTCCAGTTACAAGCAGGCTGGTATACCATTCAACCACCGGAACCCTATTCAATGGCCAGCTCATGAATTCTAACTCCTACCAATTCGTGATTTAGCGCGACCCCAACCGATGTCGTCGATGGTTTTCAATGGTTCTCTAACTAATATCAATCCGTGATCAAGTGGTAAAAACAAATCTAATCCTTACAAACCAACCATAGAAAGTAGAAATTACTCTACATCTCTAAGAAGTCAGTGCTGAGGAAGAAAACCATCTTTTCTATAATCATAAGTCACTCACGATTAAATATTTTAATCTACAATAACTATAAATTATCGTTACACAATATTAATTCTTCGAAATTAAAATTTATCTATGTGAACATCTGCGTAATAAAAATTATCCACCATATATATTTGTGTGATATGAAGAAATGTTAATTAAACGTGCACGCACACGCACATACACGCATACGAACACAACAAAACACATTGGAATTCAAATCACGTAATCAAACAACTTAAATACACATTGACTCAACAAACGTAATTCTGCTTTCAAGAAAATAATCACAGAAGGTAAATTTAAAATAAACATTTCCAGAAAGCGGATAAATTCGGACAGATACCTAGACTGCTATTCAGCACACACCTTTACCACCAACGTAACTGTGGCCAAGAATCTGATTAACAGAGAAAAACGTCTAGTTAATGAGGACAAAGAGATCAGTGGGAAACTAAAATTGGTTCAGCACACTATTGAATCAAATAATTATCTTAAAGACTTCATAAAAATATATTTAAAATATGAAGATAAGGATGGATCGGAACCTGTTGCTAAGAATTGGGTTAGTACAGCGGTGGTTCTTTACATCAAAAAAACCTCAGATGAGATAAAGCGAATCCTTAACGATCATGACATAAGAGTGTATTTTCGTGCAACCATCACCTTACGCTCAACAGTGGTGACAGTTAAGGGTAAAATAGAAGAAGGAAACCAACAGAATTGTGTGTACCAGATCAATTGTGAGGATTGTGACACCGTATATGTAGGAGAAACTTCGAGACAGGTAAATATAAGAGTGGAAGAGCATAAACAATGTCCAAAGGTGGTTCCACAGACCTCTGCAGACTTGAAGAAGCTAGAAAACAGATCAACCATTGCACTGCATTCGATAGAAACGGGACACAAAGTCGATTTTGATAGGGCTAAGGTTCTACAGAAAGGATTTGCTTCGTATAAAGAAAGACTGACTGTGGAAGCCCTACATACATGGTTGAATCCCAACAGTTTGAACAGAAGTGAAGGTGTGATGTTAGCTGATGCATGGCGATTCCTGATTAATAAATAAAAAATGGATATGTATTACTAATTAATCATACTTGGTCTAAATTCCAGATTTTCCATATCTTCTTATGGAGAGGCTAACAAATGTTCTACAACTGTTTACCCATACACATATGCACACACACCATTGTATACTGCATATACACATTTATTTTCATTTTCAGTTATCTACGACCATGAACTTTTAGTCGAACGTAATCTGATGAAAATTACACTGCACTTAAAGTCTTTAACAAAAAGCAGACTAATTTTTGAAAGTCTCGGTTCAAATTGAAAAACAAGAGATGTCTTTTTTATTTATAAACCGCTGTTATGTTAACTGAAGAAGTTCGAACCAGTTTGCCGGACGAAACGTTGGAATTAGTCATTTCAATTTTGCTGATATTTTATAAATATAATTTTTGAGAATCACAAAAGTTGTTACACATTTATTCTTAAATATGTTTCATGTTTGATCATAATCAGTTACACAACCACTGGAAAACTGGGGAGTACTGGACAGTGTTATAACGGGAACTACGACCTAGTAGACTATGAGTGAATGCTAACTTAAATGCGCTAGCCAATCCGTCCTAATAGCACGATGACAACAACAACGGTAAAAATAACACCATCCGCACGCAAAATCAGAGGGAAAAACTGGACGTTGATAATAGAGCTCTTAATGAGTCATAACAACAGTCAAAAAAGATTGACAGCGCGTGCGTTTATTTATATATGTTTAAATGACCTTGATGGGCACTAACGTATTGATAAATTAAACGGCGAAGAACCAATAGGATTTCAAAGGTCGTAAGTAAGGTGAGAGAAAATTGGGTCATAGATGAATAGTGTGGTGAGAAAAATACAAACAGACCTGTAAAAATGACATGGAGAAAATTAGGTCTATTTATCAGACAGCTGTTAAAATTCATGGCCTTTTGGACAAGATCCCATTGGTTGAATGGTCCACGCGCGGCTACGTTCAGCAATAGCGTCACAAGGGATGAGAATGCATAGGTGACCTTTAGCCGACCTATCACAAAAGTGAGGAATTTTTGTACAAAAATGATAAATATTTACAAGAAAATGCATGAAAACACATTAAACAGGGTATCTTTATCTGACATGACTTGAAAACGGGTGCCAGTTATAATGGGGAGTATCAGTTGCTAAATTGGACTAGTTTCTGTACATGTATTCACCGAGGTGACTGAAGATGAGCTGTCCTAGTTAATCGTTTATCTCTTTTATCCTGTTGTGCAGTCTTCCTCAAAGCCCTCGGCTGAATTACTATGGTTTCCAGTGAGAGGATCATCGACTACTTAGCAGGAAAATGTGGATAATAACACAAATCAAAATAAATGACATCAACGCTAGATCAATCTATAATCGTAACCTTAAACTTAATCCTGACCCTAACGAGCTATTAACACCTTGTCGAAACAGTACTTTAAAACATGATCTGGGTGAAATTTTCTCCTTAGTTGGTGAATAGTGTTGACATTTCAGCTATGATAATGAAAGGTGCCATTAGCCGATGACTAGCATGCTGAGACGCTTTTGTTGAACTTCACCCTACGAGCTTGCCTTATAACTGGAGGATCTTGGGTTAGAATCCTGGTAGGTGCATACTGCTGGTAAGCTCTAGCTAGGACAAATCATATGCCTAGTACTCACAGTTGGTTTTCAGTAGTTCTCTAACTGATTAAACCTGAAACAAATCAATTCCCTTCAAAAAATTCTTGAGGACATGTTTTATTATGGCTTATTGATTATTAAATAAATTTATCAATCCATCTACTCAGTTGATGAAAAATAAATGCAGTAAATTTTACCACATGTTATCGAGTACATCCGATTGTTCACTACTGATGGAAACAGAAATTTAACAGAGTGAAGTTAACTCCATTATGGATAAGATTTTATTTTGATAAAATCACGCAGTGTTATACAGTAATATTTACTGATGACCACGTTTCGAGCACAAATTATTAGTGCTCATAATCATATCAGGGTACTCACACAACTTTCTTTTTTCATTTATATGCATATATATATAAGTACACATCAAAATAGGACCACGGTGTCCTTCAGCCTACAGAGATTGTCTCTGAGTGGATTTATAGGTTTGAATGCCACCCTAATTCCTGCTTTATTGAGAACCTATGAAGGTTCTTAGATATCCCCTCCTTATATGGTAAAACTGTGGATGTCCTTTATTCTTTCTTATCTATGTTATCACTGTTAGTTTCACCATTATTTTTATTTTGCCTATGACATTTTGATGAATTGAAATAGACAGAAGAATACCAAAAATGATCAAAAGCAAAATAAAAATAATGGGGAAACTAATAATGATGACATAAATAAGAGAGAATGTAAGGCATCTACAGTTCTGCCACATAAGGAGGGGATATTTGAGAACCTACATAGGATTCTTAATAAAGCAGGAATTAGGGTGGCATTTAAACCAAAAAACTCACTCAGGCAGGGACAAGCTCTGTAGGCTAAAGGACTCAATTAAACAAAATAATATAATTTACAAAATATCTTGCAATGACTGCAACTTAAGTCAACTACATAGGTCAAACTAGCAGATCGGGAGTAGTCAGATTATCATAACTTAAGAAATTAGCTAAGGTAAGAATGGATGACCCTGTGAAGATAAGTAATTCCGAAAAAACTCAGAAGCAGCACTGCATGCATCAACACACAACCACACCATAGGGTGGGTGGGACAGTGTCAAAATTCTAAAGAGTAATATAGGGAGGTGGAAAGAGAGATTGATTACTGAATCCTGGTTCATCGAGTCTACTACGTCCAACAAATACAAGAGAATTGACTCAACGCAAATACCAGAGATATGGAAGATAATAATACCAGACATATGGGAGGAGGATAATAAATAATGTTAAAATGTATCCAATTTACTCTGTAACATTCTAACAAATTACTTATTTTTACTATAAAAACATTTTATTTCCCATCTTATTGACTAACAATACTCTTCTTATTTCCCGTCTGATTGTATTTGACCAATAACAGTCATATTATTTCTGAATGTACTTTGTCTTATATTGATTTTATTCAAATGTATGATCATGAATTTTTACTCATGTATATAAATGAAGCTAGAAAGTTGTGTGAGTGGTGCCTTGATATGATTATGAGCAATAATCTGTGCTCGAAACCTGGTCATTAGTAAATATTACTTTATAACCCTATGTGATTTTATCAAAATAAAATTGCATCCATAATGAAGTTATACTCTACCTTAGTGCCCAAGTTTTATTCTTATATCAAGAGTGAAGCTAGCTTGAGAATACTGAAGATTTTTTTCCGCACTTTACAGTTTGGAACATTATCTACTCATGTGTGTAGTAATAGTAAACAGTCGAGGCCTATCACTCTAACAATGAACTTCTAAATAAAACGGAAAACAAAGAGGCATTTTTATAGGCAAGACAGATAGAAACGAGAGTGGTTTCGTTCACAAGTCGAATTATTGTTGAATGACAGGTTGAGTAATCAAGGTAGAGAAATTGGAGAGAGAAGAATGATTTCTTCATTTCAGGAATGCTTATGTCACATATTACATAAACGTTCAAAATGATATTTGATTTATCCTGTCCAGTGTTCAAGTAGTGATACTAGAAATCTGAATGACATGTGAAATAATTAGCACTGTTAAATCTGTTCTTAAGAAATATTCATTATCATTCGATTGGACTGAACTGTCATACTCAAATGAAGACGGTTGTATATTTTCCCTAAATAAATATTCTAAGAATTATTCTCTCTGTTCATCGTTGAAAGAATTGAATGTCGACCATCACGAATAACTGTATGCGTCGGTGGTTCACCGATAGAATTCTCTCCAACCACGCCTCATGTGGTCCTGGGTTCGATCCCCAGCAAACGTATTACTAAACCTTACCAAGCTGGAAGTAAGGTCGGTTATGAGGGAAGGTTGGGCGTGAGGATGGCAACCCCACATCGTAAAAATGAAAACATCGCTACCAAAACTTCAAAGCTCTATCCTGAAGCCCTGGAATTAAATATCTACCATCACGAATAGGTATAAATAACATAACTTTGCTGCATATCATATCATGACATGTTATTTCAAGCTCTAAAACAGTAGAACAAAAGGGGTACCTAAAAGATAACATGTAACAAACGCACTTTTATTATTATTCCCTTGGGTTCCGAGCAGAACATAGAGCATCAGCAATACATCTCCACTTCACCCACGTATCTTCAGTCCTCTTCATCTTGCTCCACGTTTGCCTATAAGCTTTGATCTACTCATGCGATCTCCTCTGTATCACCTTCGAGCCCACACATAACTGGTCGTTATCCTTTCAAGTCCCACCAGAGAGCCTAGTGTGTGATGTCGTTCAACGATCTCCCCAGCCTTTGTCCGATTAATCTCTAGTTTTTCTGTAAATTTGTTGAGCTATAGTTTCTTCGTTGATTCGTTGCTGCAGTTCCTTGTCGTCAACTCTTTCTGGCCATCTGATATTCAGCATGAAACAAAGTCAGCTGCGGATGAATGTCTACTTTAACCTTCTGAGTTTGCTCTTTGTCACGCGTATACCAAGTCTGTGAATTATACAGGAGTACTGATTTGAAAGTAGCGTTCAAGATATGAATCTTATACTTTATGCTAAGTGCAGCAGATTTCCACATAGAATTCAGGTTAACAAAGGTATACCTCGTTTTGATGATCCCGGCATTAACACCTTCACTTGTGGCGTTTGTCTAAATAAATGACTGAAGTGATTTCCTTGTAAATTCCTCTCTTCTGACAGAATTACACCAAAATCATAGTTACAACTAACTTTACATTGATTGTATATCGATAACACTTTGGCTGACAAAAGTCAACTCCAATTAGAGCACACGTTTTCCCATTTTAATAGGGAGAACACTGAAGAAGACACTGACATTTACGAGTTTGACACAAAAGCTGTGATTAGTCATTTAATACGCGGGTTTTAGGTCATTTGGGTCCAAATGAGTCCGTTGTGTGTGTGTGTGTGTGTGTGCGTTACTAACTTATTTGCATGCTCTGCAGATGGAGTATTTATTAGTTGAAATGATGAAGTGTTGTTTAAACTTAGTTTTGTAATAAATAAATAATAGTTTTCTGATGGTCAAAGGAAATCTCATTATTGCACATTGGTGAATAAATGTTAAGATTTTGAGAGAGCGAACCAACCCATCAGGAACCAACTGTGCAACAAAAATGCAGGAAGAAATGCAGATGGATTGGCCATACTCTGAGAAAACCGTCAATTGACGTCATAGGCCAGGCTATCACTCGAGTGGAAGCCGAATGGGAAGCGGCGAGTTGGTCGTCAGTGCGGGGGTGAAGTGACATGGAGGGGGTCATGTGAAGAGAAGATGAAAGCATGTGACCAAACGTGGGGCCAGGTGAAAACGTTGGCGGAGAACAGAACGCAATAGAGACGTTCGGCAGAAACCCCATGTTCATCTATGAATTAAAGGAAACAATAATAATAATAATAATTTTCAGGTCACGCTTTTGTCATCGCTGTAATAAAAAATACAAATCAAGTCAAATGTAAATCAAAAACTGACGATTCTATGTTGTGCATTCCCTAAAGGTGAACAGTAAAAACCATAATAATACTGATTTATATGAAAGGAAAAAAATAAGGTTTAATTAAAACAAAACTGTAGTAGAACAATCGGTCTAAAAAGTCTTCTATAAACTCTCTATTTACTATATTGATGCTTTTTTGAATATTTCAACTAACTTTGTGAATTCTGCCGGCCCACTCAAATCAACCATCGAGAATTCTGCCGTTGTCTCCCGAGTTGCACATCATTGTCCTAATGTTTGCGTATCTCCTTTTGACTTCTTTCTTATTATCTGTTCAAGTATTAGTTTTGTAGGGATTTCGGTTGATTGGGAGGGCGCTTATCTTTTACATAGGTGGAGAACAACCTGCTGCTGGTGAAAATCGCTTACAATTTTGCAGCAAAGAACGTCCTACTGACTGATTAAGAGGGACGGTTTTTGAGCATACCTAAAGCCTGAACACTCTTTAATTCCAAGTTCATGTTTAAGGTTCTCGTTGGAGCTGAGTTGGTGACCAGTTTAGACTGCTTATCTTTCGTGTTACTGTCAATAAATCGGTTCGGGTAACCGTTTTCTGATGTAACTTTTTTTACAATATTGAACTCTGTCTTATCAAATTTCACACCGTGTTATGTAACATTTTATATTAGCCCATGAATCCTATAGTTATACACCCCATTCCAGCATATAGACATCTTATGAATTATTCTATATATATGACACTAATTATTTTGTTACATTTCGTTCCTAGAACTCGAATTTATTCAGCATTTTTGATTTTCTGTAAGAAAATGACTTAACAGAAAAAAGAATCACTTAAAACAGCTCTGAAAATACTGTAGTCAATAGTATCAATATCTTCCGGTTACTTCAAATTACGGAATCATGTTTCATAGCATCACGTTGACTCTGACAACTGCATTATACACTCTAAGTGAAATAGAAGGATTAAAAATAACCTAAAACTAAACAAAAAGGTAAAAAGGTAACTAATCTGCTGTTAGTCAATAAATCAATAACTAAAAAATGTATCTAACTGGTCAAACAAAGTCTTCTGTACTGAACGGTCTTTTAATTAATCAAGTATTAGTTTCTTAATATGCCCGCATCATTTAACCCTGTTAACTGTCTACTCTCAGCTTAAACTCAGCAAGTAAATCAGATAGCAACAGTCATTGTTTTAATTGCATGGAGGCTTTAATTAGTATGATAAATTGGTCAATTACTTTAGTTTCGTTCCAACATAAGTGTATAATTGTGGCGTGTGTTACTGCTAAGATTTATCAGTAGTATATAAAGGGACGTTCACCAGCAGAAAGTTATACCTATACCAAAGTCATCTGCTGGAACATCTGTCAAATTTAGACCTATTGCTATGTCCTCTTCTTTTTCGAAAACCATGGAAAAGTTGCTCTTATTTAATCTTGAACCTTCACTAAAAGTCTTTAATTATTCAAAACAATTTGCTTACAAACGTAATGGATGTACTTTAGATGCAGCTGCAGTCTTGCATCATAACATTGTCTCCAGTTTAGATAAGGGGGCTAAATTTGTTCGCTGCACCTTCCTAGATTACACATCTGCTTTTGACTGATTACCTAGGGATATTTTATTATATAGGCTTGCTGAAACTCAAACTGAGCGCTGGGTTGTCAACTAACCGCATTCTTATTTCTCAAGAAGGAAGAGGTACACTGCATGTCAGGGGAAGTCGTCTACTTCATTGCTTACTGAGGCTGGCGTCCCTCGAGGCGCCGTTCTTACTCTTTTTCTGTTTTCTTTCTTCTTGCATGACGCGCTTCACTCTGATGATGAAATGAACTTTGTTGACTATACGGACGACCTAACGGTTTCAGTACCTGTTAACTCCCAGCTAGAGTGTGCCAAAAAGAACAACTTTCTATCAGGAGTCAGCAAATGGTCCTTGTCTAATGGTCTTAAACTAAATCCTTCTAAATGCCAGACTGTTCATTTCAGTTTCTGATGTCAAATAAAGTTGAATGAAGCTGTCAGTTCCTACGATCGTTGTAAAATTGTTGATAGTGAAATAGAAATTAAGTGTGACGCTAACTATCTTGGACTTATTCTTTCTTCTCATGTATGCTGGTCTTCCCACGTCTTATCAACTCGTAAAATAATATTCCATCTGGCATTTTCCTTTAAGAAGTTAAGGCACTCATGCATAACTCAACCCCTCTCCTTATAGTTTGTCATCTCTTACATCTTACCTATTCTTCTTTACTGTTCATCCCTATTCTTTCTTGGGTAATTTAAAAAAGACTATGTCATACTTCGTAGGATTCTGAAGACTGTCAGTAGGCCGAGTGGTGGTATCCCATGAGGCCATATCGATCGTTGACATCGTCACTGATAGACACTTGATTTCATGCAACAAATTTGCTAAAGGAATTTTGTCAGACTGTGAGCATTCACTTTACGTGCAGCTCCAACCTTGTGTCTCTTCAGGTAAAACAATAAGTCCTTTCAAAAGACTTTATGCGCGCACGCAAGTATAAAAATTCCACGACACCATATTTGGCACGTATTTATGTGACAAAAATAGTATCAGGCATGAACAAACTAACCTTCTTTGCACTAATAAATAAACCATTTTCTCCAGTTTTATAATATCAAGCTTTACTGTTACTATTATTCTTTTTTGTGTGTTTATTTTCTCATAACTGTAAACATCATTTAAGCTCTGTAATGATTGTTATTTTTTGTTTTTCTCCTTACCATGCTACGTCAACAGAACAGTAGATTTAATACTCTAATAACATGCTAGAATTTCCATACTGTACCGAAAATACTGTTCAAAACAAACCCACTACTATTATCATTAGAATTATTATCCTCTTTTCTGTACTTTGCACATTTTTGACGTTATTCCTACGGTAAAGGTGGACAAATTCCTGTGGTTATTTATATTTTTATTTTGAGTAAATTAGGTGGAATATTGTGATAAATGCTGAGAATTTCATTCTGTATTAAAAGTACTGTTTTTGGAATAGAGCGTAATAGCGCAGTGATAAATTCGACGTAAAAGACAGGAAGTGAACCAGAATTGCGGAAAAATAATGAGAGACGCGAACAGAAGACAAAGAAACACACAATACGAAGGGCAGAAGTAGCACAACACGGAAGATCAATGCAAATGACGATTTCAAAATAAACATTCCGTCACCAAGTCTCTTATCTTCTACTGTTACATAAGTATCGATGTGTGGGGCTTTTTTTATTCTACCGTTATCCCTTTCCTGTATCAAGTTAAATTAACTCTGAATTAATGTTAGATAGTTAGAAGTAGTCAGAAAAAAGAAGGCTATGCACCTACGTTTCGTGTTTGTTGCCCCTCTTCAGGAAGGCATATCTGTACACATGAAGGAACTGATGGGTACCAACAAGCACAAAACGTAGATTCAGAGCTTTACACTGCCTACCTCCAACCATTTTGTATAAGTTCGCATTTCAAAAAAAACGGTGAGTAACTCAGTTGGGTGAACAAATTGTAAACTTGACTGCTAGAATTCAGTCTGCGTCAACAACAAGGATTAGATGAATGACACTTGTTAGTCACTCATCGCTTTTCGACTGCCTAATTTATTAATGTGCTTGGTATTTAAATTCATGAGTTTTATTACGAACTATTATTATTATAACTCGATTGAGTTCCGAATGAAATATTCGGCTTCAACAGAACGTCTCCGTTTTGTCCTGTTATCCACAGTCCTCTTCAACTGGCGTCACGATTGACCATAAGCCTTCACATTTTCTTCTCACACGATCTCCCCCATGTCACCCTCAGACCACAGCCCAGCTCATCCTTTCCCACTCGAGGAGCAGGCGCGCAAATGTCACTCAGATGACTTCTCAGAGTGCATCCAATCCATCCGTATTTTCTTCGCCATATTTGTTGAGCCATAATTTCTCGGTTATTTCTCAGAATTTCTTGTTACTGATTCTTTCTGGCCGGCCACAAGATCTTCAGTATGGAGCCAGAGAAGTAGTAGCTGCTGATGAAAATTTGTAGTAGCCTTTTGAAAATGTTTTCTGTGACTCGCCAACTTTCTCACCCATATTGAAGCACTGAGTGACTTAACATTTGTGTTGAAAATCGGAATTTCATTCTTTTTGGTGAATGCAGAAGATTTTCAGGCTGATTTGAAATTAATGCACACCTGTGTTGTTTCTTCGACAGCTCCTTTCACATCCACATCTGTGCCCCTTGCCTGTAGTTGAAACGGTGCTGCCTAGATAAGTGAGGAATGTGACCCCTTTAAAATTTCTTCCGTTTACAGTGATTCGTGCTTGTTGTTTTCATCAGTGAAGTATCTTCATCGCCTGTGTTTTTTCTGTGTTCACTTGAAGTACTATCTCTTCTGCCAGGCTCTTCTGACAACTTGTTGATTTTCGTCTGTAGATCTTCAAATTTATTTGACAAAAGACAAAAGTTGTCGGTGAAGTCCACATCTTCTGGAGTCTCCCGTATAATCCGGTCCATCACAGTTGGGAATATCATTGCTGACAGTAGAGAGCTTTGTCTTACTCCTGTATCCACTTCAAAGGCTTCTTCGCTAAGTTGTCCACTTTGGATCAAATAATTATGAACACTTGACCTTAAAAACTACTTCCTAAGCTTTTACAATACTAATATAACAGCTATGAAGTGAAGTAATGAAGAAAATATATTCTTTACTAACCCATGTCTTTCTGATTATGACCGTAATGATTCGTCAATGTAAGATTAACTCTCTTTGCGTGAAAATGTTATTATTCTGGAAGTTCTTTAGGTTGTGTTTGTCTGTGTAACTCATTTAAATGAGAAAAAAACAGTAGATTGATCAAAAAAATATGCATTCCTTTTCAACTCAGTTAGTTCCTCATCATTGGCTAGGTGTCTGGCTGGTTCTGCACTAATATATACAGTTTACAGTTTACAATTTATTTAGGATAGTAGGCTATATGCCTGTGTTAATCCTTTCGATTTGTTACACACAGGAGGTCCAATCTCGCCTTGAATGAATCAACGGATGGCGCTGATACGACGTGTTCCGGTAAGGAGTTCCAATGGTTCACAATCCGATGCGAAAAACGGATCTCCAAACGCAGACGATTCGACCGTGGTTTTTGAACCTTGAGGTGATGTCCTCGCAATTGGTTGGTGCTAGAAGGAAGAAATAAATTAGATAAATTTGCTCCAAAATCATTTCTTAGGATACGGTATGCTAGTATTAGGTCACCCCTAAGTCGTCTGTATGACAGTGGAAATAAACCCAGTCGACTTAACCTCTCTTCATATGAGAGGGTTGAGAAACCTTTTATTAGCTTAGTTCCTACTCTTTGCACCCTTTCTAATAAGTCTATTTCGTATTTGAAACACGGGCTCGCTGCCTGGATCCCATATTCCAAATGAGGTCTGATATAAGTCGGATATAATATACGAAATATTTCAGCGTCAAAATTCGCAAAAGCTTTGCGTATGGCCCATAATATTCGAAAACCTTTAGTGGCTGCAGCTCTACAGTTTGTTGCTGTTTTCAAGTCATGCTGCACAACCACTCCCAAGTCCCTGTACTCAGTGACCACTGGAAGAGTAATGCCATTCATTGAGTAATTGTGCACGTGACTATGAGATACATGCATAACTACACTCTTGCTTAAGTTAATCTCCAAGGCCCAGTGCTTACACCAATCACTTAACAAGTTTAAATCTTCCTGCAAAGCAAGTTGATCACTGTCATCGTGTAAAGCCCTCCATATCTTGATGTCGTCAGCAAACAGTAAGCAGGATGACCTAACTACCGATGGAATCTCATTAACATAAATCAGGAAAAGAAGTGGGCCTAGAATTGTACCCTGAGGAACGCCACTCTTAACCGATTCCCATGTTGATAAAACCCCGTTAACTCGTACTCTTTGTCTTCTGTCCTTTAGAAAGTCTTGAATCCAGTCGGCAACCACTTTATTGATTCCCATACTACCTAACTTTACTAGAAGACCTGAATGAGAAACCCTGTCAAACGCCTTGCTAAGGTCGATGAATATGGCATCCACCGGTATATTAGCATCAGCTGAGCTTGCCCAACTTTCTCTGGCCAAAAGAAGGTTGGTCAAGCAAGAATGACCTGCTCTGAAACCATGCTGTTCCACAGCGAAAAGTTTGTTCCCTTCAATGAACTGAATGATAGCATCACGAATTATTCTTTCTAGTAGTTTAACAACAATACTGGTCAAACTAACAGGACGATAGTTCTGAACTAAGTTTCTAGATCCGGTTTTGAAGACCGGACTAATGATGGCATCTTTCCAGTCTCTTGGACATTTAGACTGGTCCAGAGACATATTGAAGATTACCGACAATGGCTCAGCTATGTTTTCAGCCAATGCTGTTAAAATACGTGGGTGGAGTTCATCAGGGCCACTGGACTTACCAGGATTGAGCCTTAGAAGGTACTTTAGGACAGTATCCTTTCCAATGTATAAGGGTGCCATTTTCAAGTTACCTTCTGGAAAAGTTACAAAGCTGGTATCAATATTATCAGAGAATACTTGACTAAAGTGCTTGGACAAAGCCTCAGCCTTAGTCAAGTTATCCTCAGCCATGTTTGTCTGGTCATCTTCAAGCATAAGAGGTGGGATAGCATCACTCTTACGTGTTCTTCTCTTGATATATGAGAAGAGTCTTTTTGGGCAGCCTGGTGAACTTTTAACTAACTGGGTTTCGTAAGCTATCCTTGACTGGTGAATCAAAGTTTTACACTGGTTTCTGGTTTCACAGTATTTCAACCGGAACTGCTGTAGCCCAGTAGAAACAAAGAGATTCCAGAACCTTTTTCTCCGTCTTAGGAGTGTTATAGCTTGTCTATTTATCCATGGTGGCCGGTTTGTTGGTCTTTTAGGAACCCTCCAGGGAATGAAATCAGTGGTAACCCTCTCAACTGTTTTCTTAAATCTATCCCATTCATCTTCAATGGATGAGACAATATTGACTGACCAGTCGGCAGTTGAAGCCCGCTCCTTTATTGAGACTATGTCAGCATGCCAAACACTAGGTCGGGATTTGGGTTGAAAACTGACTAAATTGCCAACCCTTAAGTTAAAATCTAACACCCCATGATCACTGTTTGCTAGTGGTGGATGAATAACTAGACCATCCACGTCGTCGTTGTCATGAGTAAGCACTAAGTCCAGCAAGGAAGATCCTTGGGTAGAACCGAATCTTGTACTACCTAAGACATGTTGTGTCAGGGCATTTTCCATGGTAGTCAAGAGTAACCGGCTGTCAAACTTATTAGTGGATCCTGGAGATGTGGCAGCTATCCAGTCTATATGAGGTGCATTAAAGTCACCTAGAATAAGACAGCTACTGTGTTTACTCCATTGTTTGAGGTGATCTAGAATAAAGTCATCACACTGACAAAAGGGACTTCTATACAGAACACCAATGAGTAAAGTGCCAGTTGCAAAGCTTAATTCACAGCTAATTACCTCACTTATCTCACTGTCATGCGCTTGAGATTTCACGGAACGAACATGTAGGGAGTTGTTGATGTACAGAGCAACCCCGCCACCTCTACGACCCTTAACCCTGTCGCTGCGCAAGCAACTAAATCCGCATAGCTCAGGTGTGTCATCTAATCCCGAAATCAGCCATGTTTCAGTAATGGCCACAATACTTGGGCTAAGGTCTTCCACTAATACACCTAGCTCATGAAATTTGTTCCCGATACTACGTATATTAGTGTACACTACCTTCAGGCTTCCTATGAGGTCCGGCTTATCCACACAGGTCTTGGAAGCATACGTTTCCAAGACCTGACTATTTGAAAACCCACCAGTTTAAGGTTAGTCTCACCATTTTTACGTCTTGTTTCTAGCTGGGACAAAACTTCTTTTCGTTTTAGTCTGTCTTCAAGAGATAAATCAGGTCTGGCTGAAATTCCTGACCCGGTAAGGTTGTGTACATTAGCCAGTAGATGATTCCGTTCATCAGGAGAACCTAAGACTACTTTAAGCAATCTACGCTGATTAGAACATTCATCATCTCTTTTGCCTATTCTGATCAGCTTTTTAATCGATACTCCAGGGAAATTCGCTGGAAGCATCTTCCTTATAATACTACTCACTAATATGAGGTCGTGATCGTGCCTTTTTACGGGATCAGATTCTTTGGACTCTTCTAAGTTTCCAACAATTATGTTAGAGTCTAAGGAGAGCTTATCGTGTTTAGCAGTGGCTACGTCTTTTCTCACCACTACTGATGCAGCCTGGCTACAGGTAACAGACGTTTGCTTACCATTAGTATTACTATGTTTCTTTCGATTGCTTATTTTCGTTACCCACTTATCATCTGTCTGCAGTTGCTTCTCAGGGCTGCTGCAGTTTTTGATGGTACAATCGAGATCAGTGTCTGCACCACCTTCATGGTGAACTTCGCTTACAGTGTTCTCTGGTGCTGAGATGCTGTTTGCAGCTTCCGTTCTGTTACCCTTTCGCTTACTAAGACGCTTCGAACGCCTAGTAGGTTTTACTTCCGGGGTAACTGGGATAGTAATCGCCGGTGTAGTAACATTCATGATGGCACTTGCAGCGTCATCTTCAGACGGGCAGTCTGTGTCACTATTACTCGCCACGCTATCATCAGGAAGTTCCATAGCCTTAGACAGTAGTTCGTGAGCCTCCCTTATCAAAGTCATCTTTGGGGAGCAGCACATTCTGCACATCCAGTTGGATGTTGGAGCAATACAACGTTTGTATGCAGCTGGACGTAATCCAGTACACATCTTATGATACCACTTTTTACAGTTATTACACTGTATTCCATCATCTACCAAAAAGTAACACTCCACCCTATTACATTTATGTGGTACTTTTGACATAATGAACTAATGGAACTGCCAAGACAAGTTACCCAATATAGACTATATAAATGTTTAAAATAAAAACTTAACAGACAAAAGTCAAGTTAAGGTTTTTTAAATGTTCTCGAAGTGAATAACACAACAAAAACAGCGATTTGTCAAATACGTGAAAATACGTGAAAAAAGCACTCCCTTTTTCAAACAGCGCGCGTTTATTTTATAGTTGTTTTTTTATATCAAAATTGTTTTTACCAATCAAGTGGTTATTTTAGTTAATCAGCTTTAGGTATAGGAGATGGGTGAATGAAATTAAAAGGTTTAAGGTCATCAAAACAATCAACAATTAACTAATAGATGTTAGTATCAAGATATCCAAGTTTTGAAGGAGGGAGGGGTGAAAATTAATTACTTACGGAATTCAAGATAAGTTGATTCTTAGGTGTTAGCAACAAGTTATTCCATAATCACGAAATCTGTAAAATAGCAATGATGACTAAGAAGAATAGGATGGCTCAGAGGAGTTACGTAAAATACAAACAAGTTAATTGAATTAGCTAGAATTGTAAAAATTGTAGAAATTAACAAAGTCAAATGACAGTTGCAAGGTGAGGGGAAAAACTGTTTTAAAAATTTAATGCATATTATGAAGTTAGCCATGGCTAAGAGAGGGGCTGTGCAAATTTCTTTTGAACTGACGCACAGATATGGCTTGTTCAGATGAATTCCGATTGCTTCTGATGTATGTAAAAGTCGTACTTATTGACCATGAGAGTGGTTTGGTGATATACGATAAGTAACTTTAAAAGCTTTGTTGGAGTCGACTTGATCTCCAGTATCGACAAAGTGAGCTAATATTGAACTGCGTATAGCTTTATCCGGATCTTTGTCAAACGCAGATTTGAGGTGTTCAGGAATTCGACGATGAACTTGCCTGATCGTACGCTCAATGCAACTAGCTCCACACGCGCAGTTAAACTGACAAATACACATGGAATAGGCGAAACAGGGCAGTCTGTTTTTATTTCTTGAACTAAGTATTGGCTGGCTAGTGAATATACAACATAGCTTAGCTTCGTTGAAAGTCCTTTTGAAGAAAGAAATTTGTACCGCCTCTTTCTTTGCTATGGCTAACTACATAATATGCATTAAATTTTTAAAACAGTTTTTCCCCTCACCTTGCAACTGTCATTTGACTTTGTTAATTTCTACAATTTTTACAATTCTAGCTAATTCAATTAACTTGTTTGTATTTTACGTAACTCCTCTGAGCCATCCTATTCTTCTTAGTCATCATTGCTATTTTACAGATTTCGTGATTATGGAATAACTTGTTGCTAACACCTAAGAATCAACTTATCTTGAATTCCGTAAGTAATTAATTTTCACCCCTCCCTCCTTCAAAACTTGGATATCTTGATACTAACATCTATTAGTTAATTGTTGATTGTTTTGATGACCTTAAACCTTTTAATTTCATTCACCCATCTCCTATACCTAAAGCTGATTAACTAAAATAACCACTTGATTGGTAAAAACAATTTTGATATAAAAAAACAACTATATATTAGTGTAGAGCCAGCTAGCCAGCCAGTTAGCCGATGATGAGGAACTAATTGAGTTGAAAAGGAATGCATATTTCTTTGTTCAATTTCTTGTTGTTTTTCTAAATGCGTAAATGTGAATTTCGAAATTACTCAAATCATTTAAATTAGTGAACTTATGACCTTCAGTGTTCCATCACTGGGACACTTTTGTTTTATTATTATTATTAACATGATTTTATGCCCACATTATTGTGTGGTCTGTAGATCCTGACGGCAGTATGTTGCTGAATATTTACTATGTTTAGAAACCAATCTGTTACAATTCACATTTGGCGATGAATAAATTCAGTGAAGGCCATAAGAATCTTGTCATATGAAGTGAATAGTGTGATGCACAAAACAGATGTTCTAACAACCTTAAACTGTTCATACTTGAGTTCATGAGAAAGTAGTAACTATGGCCAGATGATATCAGGTCATGCTCCTCTGGTATTACACAAAGAAAGATATAAGTGTAAAACTTGGGCACTATGGTAGAGTATAACTTATTTATGGATAAAATTTTATTTTGGTAAAATCACACAGCGTTGTTATACAGTAATATCTACTGATAACCACTTTTCCAGGACAAATTATTACTGCTCATCAACATATCAAGGCAATAACACAATTTTTTGCTTCATTTATATACATGGGTAAAACTGATTAAACATTTGAATAAAATCAATATGAAATAAAGTACATTCGGAAATAATATTAGTGTTATCAATAAAATACAACCAGATGGGAAATAAGATGTTTTCTTTAGTAAAATTAAGTAACTTTTTAGGATGTTATAATGTAAAATGGATACATTTTAACATTGTTTATTATCCTCTGATTTGACTGGTAATAATATTAACAATTTCTCTGGTATTTGCGTTGAGTCACTTTTATTGCATGTGATGGGTGTAGACTCGATTAACCAGGCAGGATTCAGTAATCAATCAATCTCTCCATCCACCTATGTTACTTTTTAGAATTTTAACCCTCTCACACCCTATTGTGTGGTTGTGTTAATTCATGTAGTGCAATTGAAGAGCTTTTTTCTAAATTATTTATCTTCAAGGGTGGGGTCAATCATTCCAATCTTAGCTAAATTCTTACGTTCTGACAATCTGACTACCCCTGACCTACTAGTTTGACCTATGTAGTTGACCTAACTGAAATTCCTTTCAAGGTATTTTGTAAGTTATATTATTTTGTCTAATTGGGTCGACTGGGTCCTTTAACCTACAGAGCTTGTCTCTGCCTGAGTGAGTTTGTTGGTTTGAATGCCGCCCTAATTCCTGCTTTGTTGAGAATCCTACGTAGGTCCTCAGATATTACCATCTAAATGGTAGAGCTGTAGATGTCTTATATACTCTCTTATTTATGTTATCATTATTAGTCTCATCATTATTTTTATTTTGCTTTCGACCTCATTTGATCTTCCTAATGAATTGTATAGGAAAGTTGATTATTTAACACCAACACTTCTTCTATCTGCTTCATTTCATCATATAGGTCTTTTTTGTACTACTTAATGATACTGCTCGGTTTGTTAGACACTTAACTAAGCCAGCCTTTACAGTCAACGACGGATGAGATAAATTAAAATCTAAATATCTATTCGAATGCGTTGGTTTTTTATAAAACCTAGTATGCAGTTTACCTTCTTCTGTTCGTTTTATTTTACAATCTAACAAAGCTAATTCTCCTTGTTCACTTTCCGATTCAAATGTGAATTTTACTCCCCTTGCTAGTCAGTGGCATAGCGGTTAGGACGCTCGCCGACCATGCACATGGTCCGGGGTTCGATCCCCGGCGGACGCACTCATTTACCTCGCTAAGCCAGTAATAAAACCGCTGGTAAAGAGGAAAGGTTGGGCATGAGGCTAGCAACCCCATCCTGTAAAAATAAACACTGCTACAGAAACTTCGAGCCAGTAGCTTGAAGCCCTATGTTCCACTTAGGAGATTGAAGGGAAAAAAGCTAGTCAGTTTATATGCGTCAAGAAATTAGAGATATGTTCTGCTTTTAACATTGTGAAATTGTCATCCACATAGATCCACCATATCTTTGGAGTGGGATTAAAAGTATTAGGAGCAATATTTTCCCAGCTGTATATAAAGATATCTGCTACGTTAGGGGATATTGGTGATGCCATCGCTACACCATGTGTTTGTTTATATATTTTGCCCTGGAATTTGAGGACAGTATATGTGAGGCATAACTGAATTCCTAAGAAACACACTTTGGAAAGGAAAAGGATTTAGCGAATAAATGTTTTTGATGTAGTTGTATTCTCTGGGCTGGATGGTTTATTTGCTTGTCAATTAGGTTCTCATATCTGGCTCTACTCTAATATACAGTACATGACATTGCATCGATCAAGTGGTGATGTGTTTGTTAAAAAATGGTAATGTTGTGTTTTGTCTTAAAAATGCTATATATATATGTATATATATATATATATATATATATTAGAGTAGAGCCAGAGATGAGGATCTCATTGAAAAGTAAGTATTTCTTCGGTAAATCCTATTGCCTTCTAAATGTCTAAATGGGGACTTTTTTCTGTAATGAAACATATTCTAACATCATTTACCAACTTTTGACGGAGAGTGTAGCTTATTAGTAAAAACATTCAACTGTTACAGCTTTTTAATATTTGCTTTTTTAACACACATTAGTTACCCTTGTTTGTTGACACTACTTCTGTTAACCACACAAGCTCTCATCTCTATAAATTTAGAGTTAAGCTAATTTTGTATTTCGTATCGATTTGTTCTACTGAACCGGAATGTTCGTTCTCCGTTGAAATGTTGACTCCCAGTACGGATGTTTCGACGATATCTGAGGATTAATACTGATGTTATAATATCATGAAATACAAAATTAACTTGAATAAACGAAAACTGGTACGTGTTTCAAAACAGGTGGCTCCCTTAGCCTAAGGGTTCCACTGGTTGGCGCTCTGACGTTTGGAACGATAAGTGATAAGTTCAAGTCTTAGTGGAAACATCATCACTTGCTGTGGATTGCACATACATCTCACTGACGAGACCTAAATCGGACGAAATACAAATACTGGATTCCACTGCCAGTTATCATCCACCTAATTACAGATAACTGAAATAAGTTGATACTATATTTGCATCATTAGTATCAGCATGGCAGATTAGTCATTCTGAGGCTTTTCCTTATCCACAATAACTTGAAACAGTGTGAACCGATCAAGTCGCTAGCCAGAAATCAACTCTATGAGCCAAGTCAAGCTGGTTGTAGCGTTGATGAGGTCTGCCCCAAATGAGTGAAATGACTGTCTGGTGTTCAGATAACCTTAGTCTGACTTACCAGTAAGCATTACTCGTTGATCTGAGAGGTTGACAACCACTCATCTTAATCGATCAGTAGTATACACTTTGATGCAAATATGCTTGCTTTGTTGATTACCATTTATGGTATCAAGCAGATCACATATTCTGATCTGATCTGTGATCTGAATAACTTAGTTTCAAAAAGAAACTCCAGCGAAATTTCATCACTAGAACTGTATAAATTGCAGACTGTCAATTTGATTTACGAATTACTGTGTTTGCAAAAAACCCATAACTGACAGGAGAAAATCTCTTTCGAATTATACAAATAGTAATTTTTTACAAAATGAAAGCATGTGGTGTTTATTTTGGATGCATTCATATCATTTAAAATGTATATGATGTATGAACAGACAGCTTATATAACACATCCATCTACATTCCACATCGTTTTTGTCTAGAATGATGGTGTGTTTGAATCCATATCACGCTTGGAACTTCTTTTAATGTCTTCTTACATTAATCATATTTGACATCTGTCCCTGACGTAAAGACAATAATAAATCATATTAATTATATATGAAACATTAAGAATACCTTTTATCTGATATTTTCTATAGTTAGTTTGTAAAGAATAGTTTTGCTTTTACGAGTTGATCACGGATTTATATCAATTCGAGAACTATTGAAAACCAACAAGGAGTACTGGACAGCTGTTTCATCCTAGGTTGGGAATCATCGGCAGCACGGACTCACCACATGGGGTTCGAACCCATGGCCTTCCAGTTACAAGGCAAGCTCGTGTACCATTCAGCCACTGAGACCCGACTCCTTAGTGACCAGCCCATGAGTTCTAACTTGTGCCAATTCGTGATTAAGCGCGACCACCAACCAATCTCATCGACGGGAAATTCATCCTCACGCTTGACTGGATGGACCTCACTGGTCACGACTTCTCACTAGAACTCCAGAAAACCCCGTCCTGTAGCAAGTTACTAGAGAGCATTAGATTAATTTTCTATAGTTGATTTGTAAGGATTAGATTTGTTTTTTACGAGTTGATCACGGATTGATATCAGATAATTTTGTGCTGTATATTGCACAACATACACGGTAGGCATATACACGATTCGTCCCGTTACGAGATAATTTTATATGTAGTATTCATTTGATGGATTCTACATTTTAGTAGTATATTTTAAAACACTAAAAAGTCTCCCTTCATTATAGTGCATTTTGTTTTTTTTATTTACGCCAAAATATTTGGAAGGTTTTTTATTGCTGGAATATTATTTATTTTGTTGCAGAGAATTTCAGAAATTTCAGAATTTTAGTATAGTTACTCAACTGAAGGAGCAGAATTATTTATAATCTGTATAGAGAAAAATGTATAACGGCATAAATATTAAAAGGACATAGTGAATTATCAGCTTATGTACTCAGTGTAGACTTCGCTATGAAATGATTGACTGTAATGATTACCTACATGAGTTTTAAACTCAGAACAGAATGCGTCAGTTTAAGGTAGCACACTTTCAGGTGTGAAACAAAGTGGCGAAACTAATAGAAAAAATATTGTTAATAATAATAGTTTTTGATGTGGTTGTGTTCTCTGAGCTGGATAGTTAATTTGCGAAGCTTTCATCTCCCTACTAGGCAACATCTTCAGCGCATACTTCAATTCAATGAAGTGAGCTTTTAGATTTCTCCACGAGTTTATTAATCATCTCTCCTGGTGACCTTGGACGTGATTGGTTGTTTTTGTGTGTTTTCACACCTTCTAGGTTACTTGTATTGTCACTCATTGTTTCTTTGACTTGAACTTTGACCCTTTGTGTGTGAGGTTTCTTCCTTATCGGTTGATAAATTTTGTCTATCTCGATGTGTCTATTGATTGATGATTCACTGGAATGCCAAGCTTCTAAAAATTCTCTAGCATTCTTGTTGTTTCCTCTGTCCAATATTTGAACGTTGTCCCAGTCGATTGTCCGTGGTTGTCTGTATATAGTGATATTAGGGAGTGGATATCATGTCTTTTGACGGCTAGCTTATGTTCGTGGATACGAAGACGAAGAAGCCGTCCACTTTGGCCAATGTAGTGTTTTTCGCAGTTGATACAATTTATTTTGTAGATGATGTTGGTTTTATCTACTTTCGCTGTTGAGTCTTTTGGTTAACATAGAACTGAGTGAAGTGACTTTGTTGGTTTGTGTACGACGTCAATTCCTAAAGGTTTGAAGAGTCTTGTAGTGATTTCTGAGATATTCTGTATATATGGTAAGGCGATTTGCTTTGTGCTTTCCTTAGGGGCTTCTGGTTTGATAGGTTGGCTTGGGGGTATATGTCTTTTGATGAAATTCCGTGGATATCCATTCTTTTGGAAGACGTCCATGAGATATTTTTCTTCAATTTTCCTTAAGGTGAGAGTGCTGCAATGAGTCCTGGCCCTCTTGAATGGTGTTTGTATGCAATCCCTTTTGTGTGCTATTGGATTGTTGCTGTTGTAATTGAGCTTTTGGTCTGTGTGAGTTGATTTCCTATAAACTTGCCTTTTCTAATTACCCTGTGGTTGTTCACTTGACTAAGACGTCCAAAAATGGGATTTGGTTTTCTGATTCTTTTTCTCTTGTGAATTTGATGTCATTGAAGACGTTGTTTATCAGGTTGTGAGCTTTATCTAACTCGTTTCTTTTGATAATTACATATGTGTCGTCTACGTAACGTATCCAAATCTTGGGTTTGATCTTTGGTAGAATTATGTTTTCGAGTCTTTGCATCACTGCTTCTGCAATCAAACCTAATACTGGCGATCCCATAGATGTTCTTTTGAACGAGTTAGATAAAGCTCACAACCTGATAAACAACCGAATAACTCAGTGGTAACGTCTCTGACTGCAATAGCACTGTATGACGCTGGTTCGAATCTTAAAAGTGACATGAGTTCCTTCAAGTTTGCAGATACGCCTTACTGACTGGTGAGTGCCAACTAGCACGAAACCTAGGTCAGGCAAGGCTTCCTGTGGCTGATTGCCTCCAACCATCTAACATCATCAGATGTCCTCTGCATTAAATTACACTTAGCAGTTGTAGTCTGTTGATGATTTCTCATAAATGTCTATTGTACACATCAGTATTATTCTACCACTATTAGTCTGACCGACTAGAAGACAAGAGACAGAAATTTAACGTTCACTTCTGCGGGAATTCTACACAGTGACATCTGTGACAGTTCCATAGTAATGTTATATTTCGTATAAATATTATTCACTAATTAATTATAAATCTTATGAAAATAAATACATAAAATTATTTAAAATAAAATTCAGATAATCATGCTTTTTATCACGGTGGGCATACAAGTGATTTCAGGGTGTTCTCGAGCATAGTTTCGCGAATTTCCCAACAGATATCCCAGCTGTGTAAAAAAAAAGTCGGCAAAGCACCTGTAAAACAAATAGACGTGACATCTGATATGATTACAGCATTTCCGTAAGTACGTAATACAAAATCGCTTGAGATCAAGTACCCGAGGAAATTCACATCGTAACTGACCACCTCTGTTCTCTTCATTCAAATAAGCGCAAACGAAAAAGAAAAAGAATCGTTGTGGTGATAACGTATACATCCACTCCCTGATTATTGCTTATTACCTCCTTTACTATGACTAGTCACTATTCCCAATTAAGAATAAATCTTATCGCATAAGATGGGTTCACCACATTTCGCTGGCTTTCATCAGCTGCATATTAAAGAGGGTGTGAAAATTCTAAAATTACTGTCAAATGATAACATGCCTTGAATTCACAATAGTAAGGATTTGATTGAAGTTCTGAGGTGCAGGACAACTTTGAAATAGAACAACGTTGAAGGTAATATTGTAACGACAGAAGACAAGGGCCACGCAACAGATTGTTTATTGAGAAAATCAACAGGTATTTTTAGATTTTTATGCACATTATTATTAGCGGAGAAGCAACGTCTTCTGATTGGTTGTTTTCTTGCTGAAGGTTATTCTGTTATTGTTTGTGGCCGTTTCTCAGAAAGTTAAGCCGTATATCTGCGAATCATATTTCCACACGTTAACTCCACTGTGATTGACTGGTGATTTTCTCAAGGTTAAGCTTTGTTATTGTTTTTCTGATGAGCCTGATTCGGGGCGTGGACATTGACGTAAATTGTTGTCTACAATTTTAGTTTGCGTCGGTGGCACAGCGGTTAGGACGCTCGCCGACCATGCACATTGTCCGAGGTTCGATCCCATGCCGATGCATACCTAATATCTATGGTCAGCCTGCAAAATTTGGGCTACCGATATCACATGCTGAAAATTCTATACCTGTACCAAAATTACTGGGTGGTTTCAAGCTATAACGAAAAAAAAATAAGTGTACCGAAGTGGATAAATTTCTAAAAGGCATGAAGGATGATTTCATGCACTGAATTAAACAAAGTAAGATGCAAGGTAAAAAATATTTGTGTAAGATGGTATGGCTAGCAATGCCTTCTGAGCATATCAGCATGACTTAAACACTAAACGTCAGTTGTATTGATTTGGGGTTGAATTTTTCACTGATGTTGCAGGATTAATTTAACCTACACAATTGACCATTTGAATATTGCCTATCTGCGTAGATGAACAGGTATTACATAAAGTGAAATTTTTTTATTAAAGTTTATCACGATTTACTTTGGCGATCGACCTGCCTGATCTAGCTGACATCAATAGTGAAGTCACGAAAACAAGTAAGTCTGCTAGGTGACACATATTACTGATGCACGTAAATGATTCCACGTCAGTGGTACCATCATGGAAATTTATTTATTTCTCTGATTTTGAAGAGTTAGTTTATGGGGGATATTATTTGTTTCAAGTTTGATCATTGATCGATATCAGTTAGAGAACCACCGTAAATCATCAGGGAAAAATGGATAGTTGTTTTACCCCACTTTGGGACTTTCATCAAGACACATCCACTGGGATTCGAATCCAGGACCTTCCGATTACAAGGCAAGCCACTGGAACCCAATTCAGGAGCCCACGAATTCCATCTTCTATTATTTCGTGATTTTAGCTCGACCACAAGCCAATATCATTTGCGGGTATTTATCCTCAAGCCTAACCAGCTGGACCCCACTGGTCACAGTTTCTTACCACGACTCCAGGCAATTTCTTTTTTGTAATCACCCATTAGTGAGCATCAGATTAATTTTTCAAGGGCTGATTTAGAGGGATTTGATTTCTTGTAAGTTTCATTATGGATTGATATTTTCCTGATGTTATTTTTGGTGTTAAGCAGATCATATATTGTGATCTAAATATTTCTGGTTTCTGAAGGGAATCATGATAATCGTACATCTTGAACTGTGTTATTCCCAAATCACTCATTTTATTCACCCAGTTATCCTCATGATAACTGATGTAGTTGTTTTCTCTGAGCTGGATGGATGGTTTATTTGTGAAGCTTTCATTGCCCTACTGTGCAATATCTTCAGCGCATACCTCAATTTGTTGAAGTGAGCTTTTAGATTTCTCCACGAGTTTATTAATCATCTCTCCTGGTGACCTTGAACGCCGTGATTGTTTGTTTTCGTGTGTCTCCACACCTTCTAGTCTACTTGTATTGGTACTGATTGTTTCCTTGACTTGAACTTTAACCCTTTGTGTGTGAGATTTCCTTCTAATCGATTGATAAATTTTGTCTATATCGATATGTCTACCAAATCATAGGTCCCCAGGGAAAACACTATTCTCACCTTGAATTGTACAATTTCGCTTGTCACACTTGTCATTCGAAATCAGGAAATTTTTTACTATACTGAATTCTATCTTGTCAGACTTCACACCATGTTATGTAACATTTTATATTCGTCTACTAATCCTATAATTATACACCCCTTTCCATCACGTATACACCTTACGAATTATTCTATAGACCACATTAACTGTTTTGCCACCTGACATTTAACTATGAATATAATCATAAATATTTTAATTGCATTTCGTACTACTATTATTATTTTATGTATTGACACCTATGATTCAATTCCCTCACTGGATATAATTTTTTTTAAATCATGTATACACGGTTTTACAGTTTGATAATAAATTCGTTGGAAAGAGTCTCTTTGCTGAATATTGTGTTCCTAATGTTACAGTGGAAATTATTAAATTATTGAATGAAATTCTCGTCTAAGTTCTGTTTTCATTGCATTATTTTTTATATTACTAACTTTGATTTAAGTAGCTTGATTATACTTTAAATTATGATTATCCCCAGGTATTATCCATTAATTCACCGAGGAAATAATAAAGCACAACTTACAATTAGACTTCTTTCGGTAAGTTGACAGACGAACAGCAACGGCTGATTATGCTTTGACTAAAAGTATGCTTTTAGCCAACAGTTACAGTTTAATTTCACTTGCTAGACTTTGGTGACGAACGAACATCAGTAAAAGTAATCACTGAAAACTAGGGACAAGTGGGCAGCTGTTTCGTCCTGTTTTGAGACTCATCATCCAGTGCCTTCAGGTTACGACAGTAAGCTCATTGAATATTCGGCCACTTGGAGTAGAACTCAGTGGCCCATGAATTCTTATTTCACTCGAGTCACTTCTCTGGATATTCAGCTTGGTGACAATTCGTTGCAGAAAATTCTGATTCCGTCAACTCGTGATACAGCGTTGCTTTCACTAATGCTTTCAATGAGCAGCCATTTCACCTTGACATGGTGGACTTCACTGATCACAGTTTTCCAATGCAGCTTCAGGAAATCAATCCAGTAGCCATCAGTGAGCTGATGATAGATATTCAGATTATAGGATTCTTAAGGATTTTGGATTAGTTGTTAGACTTTCGTCACGAACCTACATGAGTTAATCAGATCATTGGTTGAATAGTAAAGCAGGAAATATAAACTGTTAACACAACCAGTTTATTCCTTAGTACGCTTTCTACTATCTCATTACATTGGTGATATGCCTGAAAATCGTTCTCAGTAGTACAGATGCATGCATCCATTTTTTTCACCACATTTTGTCTGCCTTTGTATGCTATATGGAGTGTGGTGACTCACCCTGCGTGGTTAAGTAAAGCACAAACAAAAGCCATTCGTAGCGCTATTCTATCCCATCTTGTGGATGCAGAACATAAGACTGCTGTCGACAAGGCTTTCAAAGTCATTTACCTCATGCCAAAAATCTTAACTTATGCCTTAAGAGTTCGCCTACTACATATTGCTGAGGTTGTTGAGATCGACATTAGGAAGCCTAACTTATGAGTCCAAAAGAAGCTGGTTCAGAAATTGTCCTTACCTTGGCCATCTAGGTTCCAATGATGCTCAATTTTTTTGTAGGAATTTCCTCAATTTTAGAGGATATTCTATTTGCTATTATGTTTTTATTATTATAATTTATGCACCTTTAATGAACTGTAATTGCATAGATCTTACTTTACAAATCGATATTACTTAAAAACACTAATATTGATATTGACTACTACTCTAGAATATTCTGTGTGTATAAACATATACATAACTGTAGAGCCAGGAGAAGAAATTATCGGAAAGGATATTCTTTGTTCCACTATTTTGTTGTTTTTTTGTAGATGTCTGAATGAATATTTTCGCTACATCGCAGTACATTTTACGAAAAATGTATTTTGTATAAATATCCTAACACAGTAAATCGCTAACAAATCTTATGGTTAGCTCAGAACTGATAGTTCACGCCTGAACATTCAGTAATGTGTTTTGCATATTTTTCATAGTACTGGACGTCTTGAGCGTTTGTCAGTCGTATCCCTAACTGACAGCTGAATAAGAAAAGTATATGAAGAATTAATTATACATAATGACAATACACCACTTCATTTATAAACCAAAAAATGTCATTTTGTCCGTCATGAGGTCACTTCAGTTGATTCATATACTTTTACTATATTCTTGAATGGCATTTATACAAGCATGTTATATTTTGATAAATTTCATACACCCAGCCTCTTCATTTTCTCTGCATCGCTTTTGTCTTAATTTTCAAACTTTAATTAGGCTTTATAGAAATTCGAATCAACACCTACGCGGAAAGTTCCGCAATAATTGCGCGCTGAGTAGAAATTAAACATACGTAAAAAATAAGAAACATATTTATATAGATCTTAGCAAAATTAAAGTAAATAATTCTGATGTTAGTGTTGGTGAGCATTGAACCGTTTGTTTATTCGAACTGGTCTCGATATTGGCGGGAGACAAGAAGGCTGCCATTGCATAATCGTGTGCTGGTTGGCAGAAGACTGGAGAAATACGATCAGAAGTTCTGTTGTTCATTATAATAACGTTTATTTACAGACTTTAACACTGATTAACCACTATAAATCTGTTTCGTTATCTCTTGAAAAATACGCAATCGTGTTGCCCAATCGTTTTCTGTTGTTCTGCCTCAGTTAAAGTGCAAAGTGTTCTGGGCAACAATAGTGTTCCAAGGAATGAGAACGCATGAATAACCTTCAGCCGGCCAATCATAAAAATGAGGGAGCTCTGCACAAAAAATGACGTATATTTACAAGAAAATGCATGAAAACACATTAAACAGGGTATCTTTCTCTGATATGACTTAACAATACGTCCCAGCTATAATGAGAAATATCAATTGCTGTACATGTATTCACCGAGGTGACTGAAGATGAGCTGTTTTTGTCTCGTTTATCTCTCTAATCCTGTTGTGCAGTCTTCCTTAAAAACCCTCATTTGAATTGCTATGGTTTCCAGTAAGAGGATTGACGACTACTTACTGGGATAATGTGGATAATGAAATAAATCAAGATAAATGACATCAACTATAAATCTACCCCTAATCGTAACCTTAACCTTAATCCTAACCCTAATCATAACCCTTGTCCAAACTGTAATTCTAACCCTAATGCTAATTATAACTCTAATCCTAACCCTGACAAGCTATTAACACGTCCAAACAGTATTTAAACTCGCGATCCAGGTGAAATTCGCTCCTTAGTTGGTGAATAGCGTTTATATTTGCGCTATAATAATGACAGGTGCTGTTAGCCAACGACTAGGATGCGTTCAAGATCATTGGAGCGTCTGCACTCCTGGGATTTTATTGTTGAACTTCACCGTGTTCTGCTTATTAGCTTCAGTCTTCTGAAACCAGGCATAGTTCAAGCATCTCTGTCATTCGGATATTTTTGTTAACCGAATTCCTCTGAGATTAATATAAATATATAATTTTTACATATGTCTTCAAATAGGCTGTGGTTTGATATAAATATAAAACTTGGGCACTGTGGCAGAGTTTAACTCCATTATGGGTAAGATTTTATTTTGATAAATCACACAGTGTTATACAGTAATATTAAATGACGACGTTTTGAGCATAAACTATTGCTCATAATCATATCAAGTTACTCACACAACTTCTTTCCTTCATTTATATACATGTGTGGAATTGATGATTAGACATTTGAATAAAAATTCAATATAAGATAATCTACATTCAGGAATAATAATATAAGTATTATCAGTCAAATACAATGAGATGGGAAATAAGTCGTGTTTTTATAGTCATAATAAGTTACTTGTTAGAATACTGTGATCTGCTTGAATTGAAATAGAATTTTGAGATTATTTATTATCCTCCTCTGATTTGACTGGTAATAATATCTTCCATATCTCTGGTATTTGCATTGAGTCATTTCTGTTGCATGTGTTGGGTGTTGACGCAATGATCCAGGATTCAATAATCAATCTCCCTCGCTCCCCACCTACCTATATCACTTTTTAGAATTTTGAATCTCTCTCCCACCCTTTTGTGTGGTTGTTTGTTAATGGGTGAAGTGCAATTGCTGGGCTTTTCTCTAAATTACTCATCTTCTCAGGGTCAACCATTCTTACCTTAGCTAAATTCTTATGTTCCGATAATCTGACTACCCCCAACCTACTAGTTTGACCTATATAGTTTACCTCACAGTCATTTCAAGGTATTCTGAAAATTATATTATTTTGTTTAATTGGGTCCATCGGGTCTTTTAGCCTACAGAGCTTGTTCATGAGTGAGTTTGTGGGTTTGAATGCCACCTTAATTCCTGCTTTATTAAGAATCCTACTTAGGGCCTCAAATGTCCCCTCTTTATATGGTATAACAGTAGATGACTTATATTCTCTCTTATTTATGTTATCATCACTAGTTTCACAATTATCCATAATGGAGGCTGTGGTATTGTTGGTGTAGTCAGTTAACTTCCAAACACTGGATAATATATTCAAGGATCACTGTATGTACTTATATGGTACCATCGGACTCTTTAACCTCAAAGATCTACACAAGTTTCTGCTTGGCGTTTACTGTTTTACTCGCACACACACAGAGCACCACGCAACACATAAGGTTTTTTGAGCATCATACTTAGAAGAGCACAAAATAAAATTACAAGCCTTTATTTATACAACAGATACACCAAAACGAATTAAACACTTAAATATACAACATTCAATGATACCACGATGATAAATCTCTCTTCTGGTATCTTTTATTTTAGTACAGTTTTAATTTACAGCATAATACCCATGGTCTCATAGGATCACGCATTCCGTGTAGTATAATACTACAGACAAAATTGAAATTAACTCGCATGACTTTTGTTGAGGTTAGCACCCATTCAGGCAGATTGTATACAGATCGTCTGAAAGGATTCAGATAGAAGAAGAAACCTGTTGTTTCATTATAACGTACTAGATCAAAGAAACATTCATCAGGATAATGCATTTCAACATATCCGTAGACTGTATGTAAAAAAGTGCTGAGTAGTGTACATATTAATAATTTGAGTATAGCAGTGTGCATTTTAATGGGTAATCCAGTGAGTTAAAAAGGAATTTATGAACGCCTTTTTATGTCCTATTTATAAAAAGAAGAAAGGAAAGAATTAATAACATATGATTAAGCAGAGGATTTCGTATACTACTTATACAGAAAAATACTAAGTAATAAGTGGTTTATTATAAATAATTCATAAATAATCCCCATCCAATCATTAAACAAAGCAAAACAAGTAGCTCAATGAAGGGGCTCTTTGAGTGCTACAGTCGAACAGTGTTCATTCCGCATCAACAAACACCTTCTTCGAAGTAATCTACAAAGGGAAGAAGAAACCTAACAGAGGAAATATACTTTCGTCTCCTTAGTGTTGCTGAAACTATAGGTCTTCAGATAGAGAAACTGAAGCTATGTATACAGAAGAGAATTACTCAACCACTTCTTCTCTGACGGTAGCAAACGTGTTGATTTCGATTGTCGTGACTTTTGCTGGTTTGTTTGTCTAACTCCTTGTGACTTGTATTTCCTTAGAACTTTTACACAACTGCATATTTTCCTTAATTCTTATGTGGATTCTGATTATGACTCACTTATTAAATCACTCATCCTATTACGTAACCTTATCACTATTATTGAACTCCTTTTATGCATCGACTACTATTACGAACTATGTTTGTGATAACACATCACTTTTGTTACTGGTGTGAAATATTCCCGTATCATGAATTAAAGTCAAGCTGAAGGAAGAATATTCTTTTCAATAATTTCCTCTCTTCACGTTCTTACAATCATAAAATATAACGCATTTGTTGTCGTTAGAGTAATGATGGCCAGTTATGCGGAGGATACACGTTTTAACGTAGAATAACAGAATAGTTATGGGGCGTCAAAACAAATAGTCGTATTTGTGTAACAAGCGTTCTAGGCTCAAGCTGATCACAAGATATTGTAAAATGGTAGATATTGGTGGTGATTAGTCATAATAGATTCGTAGAATGTGAAGTAGGTGTTAATTGACAAGTGCGTCGGTGGCATAGCGGTTAGGACGCTCGCCAACCATTCATGTGGTCCGGGGTTCGATCCCCGGCCAACGCACTCCTTTACTTCGCTAAGCCAGTAATAAAACTGGTAAAGAGGAAAGGTTGGGCATGAGGCTAGCAACCCCATCCTGTAAAATAAACACTCCTGCAGAAACTTTCAGGCCTATAGCTTAAAGCCCTATGTTCCACTCGGAACGTGAAGGAATAAAAAAAATTAATTGACAAATCAGTTCAAGGTTATAAAAGGTGTCAGGTGAGTGGCTAATACAAAGTAGCATGTATTGAAGAGGAGATAGTTAGACTGCAATGGGAGGTTCATAATGAAATAACGGATATATGAGATGAAACAGGTGCAGGCATACATTGAGAAGAGATAATATCACTACTAATAGTAAGTCCGGATAGTATAACTGGAAAATTCGATAGTATTGAGAGAATGTTTCAATGAAGGGTATAAATTATGACGAACAATCATAATAATTGTAATAATAAGCATAAAACGCTCGATCCTGTCACACTTGGTCTATTCTAAACATTGCATCGACGTCCGCACAGCTTTCAGGGTTATATACCGAATTCCGAAGTCGTTATCACGTACAGTTAGCTTACGTCTGCCACACATAGCTGAAGCTGTTGCAGTAAGATCGACTAAATCGGAACTTTGTATCCGAAAATAACACGTCCAGATGCTATTCCTACCGTGGCTAAACTTGGATTCCTCTTCTCACCAAAAGTGCTTCTTCCCCTTAACCCTCTTGGATTTTTTTTCTTTACTAATTATTACGATTATTATCATTATTGGTCATAATTTATACCCTTCATTGAAACATTCTCTCAATACCATCGAATTTTCCATTTATACTATCCGGACTTACTATTAGTAGTGATATTATCTCTTCTCAATGTATGCCTGCACCTGTTTCATCTCATATATCCGTTATTTCATTATGAACCTCCCATTGCAGTCTAACTATCTCCTCTTCAATACATGCTACTTTGTAATAGCCACTCACCTGACACCTTTTATAACCTTGAACCGACGTCAATTTTTCTACCCCACACTCTACAAATCTGTTATGACTAATCACCACCATCATTACAATATTTTGTAATTGAATTCAGCCTAGCACGTTTGTTAAACAAACACGACTAATTATTTTGACACCCCATAACTAATCTGTTATCCTACGTCAAAAAATGTATCCGCCGCATAACTGGCCATTATTGTAACGACAACAAATGCGTTATATTTTATAATTGTAAGCACCTGAAGAGAAGAATGTATTGAAAAGAATATTCTTCCTTCAGATTGACTTTTACTTTTGTTACCACCCCGCACTCATGAAAAAATTGTATATAAATGAGAGTGTACAGCTAAAGAAAGTGAATATGTAACGACAGAAGGCAAGAGTCAGGCAACAGATCATTTATTAAGGAAATCAACGCATATTCATATATTTTCGTGTACATTACTATGGTTATTTAAGCAAACAAACACAGTCTTCCGATTGGTTGTTTCTCACGTAAAGTTAATCTTTCATCTATTTGTGACTGTTTCTTGAATGTCAAATCCTCTATATGTTAACTCCATCCGCCTACGCAAAGTCTGCTGTGGTCGGTTTTGAATCAATCTTTGTTCACATTTTCTCACGACAAATCTTGGGAACGTAAATATTGACGTAAATTACTGTCTACCAATTTGGCTAGTAGACAGCTCTCACCACAAATATACCTAAAAGAGCCTGGCCGTTGAACTACATGTTTAGTTTTTATTACAAATATTTCAAAGTATGCGGCTAACAATATTATAGGAACTTCTTGTTGAATTGTAAACACCATCTTCCTTGATTCAAAAACATCTTTTTGGTTAACAAGTAAGGATTTTAACGGCTCTTTAGAAATTAACTATACTAAGAATAAGTATGTTGATAATCTAACGGTGGATATTATGTTCTCTAAGCTAAGAATTTTCTAAGCGAAGATCCTAATTTTAGGCCAGTTGCTATCTTTATCGTTTTACAAGAAAGTACATTTGCTGATTTCAAGTGTAATCATGCAATAATATCAATTAAGGGACCGTTAAAGGCCAGAGATTACTGGACAGCTGTTTCATCCTAGTTTGGGGATCTTCATCAGTTTGCATCCACTGGGGTTTGAACTCAAGGCCTACAGTTACAGGTAAAGCTTGTAGACCATTAAACCACCAGGACCGGATTCAATAGCTCACGAGTTCCAGCATCTACCAGTACTCCCTGCTTTCAGTGGTTCGCTAACTGAGTACCAATCTGTGACCAAATTTGTTTATTTTTTAGCAACGTCTTTGTTGGCTGTTACCACTTGTACTAAAATCAGATCCAAATCCTCTAAAATAAAAAGTGGTATTCATTTTAAATTGATTACCATTCTTTTGCTTTACAAGTGGAATAATTTTTATTATTCCCCGTGGTTAGTTATCCAGTCACCATTTGTTTGAATGTTTAAAGTTAACACTTAATTTGCTTTCCAGACAATTTCTCGCTTCATTTGTTTCGATTGACTCTCATTATGGCGATAGCAGATCAGTAGCGAGATATTTATCCAGCGAAGGCTTGAATAACACAGAATGTTCACATCCACAACTAGAAATATTTAACATCATGTCAAAAAATGTATGTAAATAAATTGAGACATCAGTTTCGAGTTATTTTTGCCAATTTTGAGTCCAATCAATTTTATTCCAAAGGAGAATTTAATTTATAACAGAGTGTTTTGATTTGACAAACAGTGATAGTTTTATGAAACATTATAGCATATCTTCAACTTATGCTTATGATTATAATTCCCGCAAACCACTTTAAACAGCACGCCTAATATAAGTGATTAATAGGAATTCATTATATGTATAAAGTTTAGTTTTAATATGATTAGTTAGACAACAGTATTTTGCACTGAGTTCCGCACAACCTGACATTGTGTTCGTTGTCACTTAATAAACTTATTCATTTTAACGACTGCAGAAAGAATAAAAGAGATTTTCTAAAAACTGGGATATTAAAAAGATTGAACACATTTGCACAATTGAAAATGATGTCATATCACCAGAGGTCTGCACTCGCTGGTTTTTAAGGTTTGGAGGACGCTGACCAAGAAGTTTGCATCCATTTTTTGCAGTTCATCTGATACACACAGCGCTTTAAACGTCATTGAGTAAGTAATACTATTTCACTGTGTAACATATTTTAGTAAACAAATTAATATGAGAGAAATGTCACTTCATATGATCTCTTTAGATAAAATCCGCTTTGTGGGAGATACTTCCTTGTACGACTGACAGGAAACAGCTAAAATTAGTTGCACAGGAGGGTGATTTTTTGTTTCAAATGTATATCTATGTAATAGTGTGAATATGATAAATTTACTGAGCAATCTTCAACTTGGTAAAATCAATCAAAAAACTCGTTTCAGAGAAGAACTAGACTAATTTTGAAATAAACTTGAGATGTATTTTTGTTTAATAAAGTTATTTTAAAGCAACAGATCAGTCTCTTCCACTTAGCATTGCCGTATCTCAGTAAAGCATAAGTTACAGAAGGGGATAGTTTTATTCTGAATCAAACTGAGATATCTATTAAGTTTAGTGTTGTTTCAATCGCACAATAATCCAGTAAGTCATGTAAAAAAACTCGGTGTTCAAAATTCTGCCGATTATTTGGGTAAGATTAGTATTATAAGTAAAAATTTTGTCAGCTTATTTTACCACAACTTTAGATTTTCTCAAGGTTTAAAACTGTTTTACTGTATAAACTAAGCCTTGGTTCTTCAATAAAGGAAGATAAGTGGGTTCAACAAAAACTATAGTTCACTTAATTTATAATGAGTATAATGATGACTGCACAGTACTGAAGATTTTTTTCTGTCTTCACATAATCTTTTTATTTTTACCAAAGCGATAAGATAAATTGAAGTTTTATGTGTCGTTTTGTCTTCAAAGAGTTAGTGATGTACTGTCTGCCAATTTCATGATTTATTATAAATTTTATATTGATTCTTGTGGACCAAAATAACTCAGAGAACAAAACAAAAATGTTACATTAAGTTACATCCAAGCATAGTACTAACCAAAACAGATCTGAGTGTTTACTGTCGTATCAAATACAAACTCAAAAAATAGTGAAGTAGGACTTGTATACTACTTTAGCATGAATAACATCACAGTCACATGGTGAAAAGCCAACATAACCGCGAAATCTGATATGAATTTTAAATAGTGGCTTCATAACAAATGTGTCCAATACTGTTTCAGTTCTCCTAAATGCGGATAACAGATGAGGGTAAATGATTCAAGGCTGGGTGAGCATTAAATCTTGCGAAAAATGTGTTGTGATGGCGTGAAATTATGGTCTTGGATGAAAATTTTAGTTAGTTAAAGTCGAATATTTAAACCGCCCCGTTGCAGAGCCAGTTAACTTAAAATTACTTATGTTTCTAATCGCTAGTATTACATTGCAATGGTGAATGTGAAATTATTGATGTCTAACTACGCGCATTTCCTAGAAAAGCTAGGGAGGAATACAGAGGCTTCCTTTTTCAAATATCATGGTGTAAGGATTACTGGATGAATTCCATGAAACGCAGGCGAAACTCTCCTGCAAGCAACTACAGTCAACCAGAAGTACCTCCAGTTAGCAAGAGACGAGCATCAAACTTTTTCAGCGCTGTTCATGTACTCAATCCAATATCGTTTTTAGGAGCTATTGCAAACCAATTTGATTTCTTTGTGCTTTCTTCTTGGTTGTGGGGTTACAGGATTTGCGGTGAACTAAGTGTTTAGTCTGAGTCTTGGAAGCATATAATGATCCTAACACTAGTAATTACCAGTTTGCAATACTAATCTTTGACACATTATCAGTACTTGTTTTTCAAAATAGACATCCCTTTTTGTGAGATCTAACGTATGAGGCTTTCGCCAGTGATGTTCTTTTGTCATAAAATATAGTGGTTTATAATCGAAGTGGAGACTTCATTCCCAATATAGGCCAACGTCCTAACAGCCTAGCTGTATGTTGTAATCTAAACGAATCCCCAAACCGTCAGCTTCATATAAATTTTTATCTACCATAATTTTATTGAGTGATAATCCACTTTCATCTTATCACGTCAAAGATCTGTAGAGCACTTTGAATGTTTTGAGTTTTTACTTTAACGCATACATGTACGATGGCGCAACACCAACTTTTCTTGCTTGGGTGTTTTCGTCTTCTTTTTAGTTTGGTGCTTCCACTCTGTGTTGGCAACACGCGCATTTCTCAGAGTCCGTAGCTCATCCATACTAGCCAGATAAGTCCTAAAATCTGTCCCCTTTATAAGCCTAACGTTTATATTCTGATTAAGTATATTGCTCAGTAAAGCATTCTGCTGAAATGTTGAATCTTTTGATTTTTGTCTGGTTATCATTGCGTACAAGTCAGGTAGCTTACTGATTAAGCAATAGTCAGGCTCATTACGTTTGGTAAGGTTGATATAGTGTGATGTAGTAATCACTACTTCTACACCGCTACATTACTTTTCCTTGGCACCTGAGAAAATAAATCACTATAGGCTTTATTTATGTAGGAAAATCTCTAAAGGTTTTGGCACTGACTGTATATCATCGTATTTCTGTAATTAAGGTGGTCCTGACACCCACTTGGTACTGCTTAAAATCTTCGAAATGCACTTAGAAACCCAACCTTACCCGAATATATGAAAAAACATTTATTACAACTGAACATGAACAGAAGTCAACAACTGGACAGAGAGCGGCCGATGCAGCAGTTTCGTACAACGATGCTGGAAGTTGACAGTGATCCTTTCATATTGGCGCTGACCCAGACAAACGCTGCCAACACTGGACGAAGATTCCTAGGAACAGTTTTTGGCGTCTCAGCTTATAGAGAGAGTTCCAGAACACATGTCTCAACAGCTACATATGACACTAGGCATTGGAGAGCTTGTAAGCATGACCAGGTAACTTTAGCAGGACGGTTGCCGCGATAGAGCCCCAAAAAGCCGAGTGGTGTGGGCAAAATGGTGAAGAGATGCAGTGTGAAGCGGCCGCGCTGAGAATGAGCGTGAGGAAGAACCGGTGTTTTGCATGCTGCAAGCTGGGACACTGGAAAATCATTGCCCGGAGAGACGACAGAGAAAAAGTTTTAAAAGGTATACTGTGTCTTCTTTCTGTTTTCCGAGACTACAGGTAATACGGGCTATTGAGAAGGAGGCGATGTATTCAAAGTTGCGCGTAAATGACCGCGAGTTGTTGTGTTCAGTTGACATAGGGGACAACTGTCTCATCCGTAGATAAGACACTATGTGAGAGTATAAGTCCTTGTTTGCTGATAGTGCAGACAGTGAAGGGTCACGTGTTAAAAATCGCGTAATTGTCAAAGTGCAGGGTAAGTGTTGGAGAGAATAACGTGAAATTTCCATTCCCGGTTGTACCTGAGTTGCGCTGAACAATGCTTGGTGCAGACCTTTTGCGAGAAGTAGATGCAGTGATTAACATGAAGAAAAGGGTTGTCGTTACGAAGTATGGGCTTTC
Source organism: Trichobilharzia szidati (assembly GCA_944472155.2). Lineage (NCBI taxonomy): Eukaryota > Metazoa > Platyhelminthes > Trematoda > Strigeidida > Schistosomatidae > Trichobilharzia > Trichobilharzia szidati. The sequence continues at coordinate 86,186,442 of OX235272.1, forward strand.
AACATACACGAGAATAGTGAGGTAGTAGGATTTGCAGCATCGGAAGTCCTAAGGGTAGCAACTTCACTTAGGAAATACAACCATCTTTTCACCGAAGAGGGATATTCGTACGGTTACTGTGATAAAGGGAGGCACGAAATTCCAGTGACAAGCGGGAAAGTGAGACCATTCATCACTCGAACAGTTCCTTGCCATTTTGAAAGCTAGGTTGCAAGATGTTAAAGGCTGAGATTATTGAAGAAGCAGATAACCCACATAGTTCTCCAGTGCCGTTAGTGAAGAAAAGCTACGGGAAATAAAGATTTTGTGTTGGTTTCCGACAACAGCATAACAGCTGAGACTGCGTGCGATGCCAACCATAGTAAAAACTTCAGATCGCTTACAAAGTGCGAAGCTGTTCACAGTCTTAGATCTGCAACTGGGTCATCGGCAACTGACAATAAAACAAGGAGATAGAGATGAGACGGCGTCCTTTGTGCGGTAGAAACAATATTGCTTAAAACGTAGGCCTTTTGGATTGGTAGGTGCCCCGTTCACATTTAGGCGATTTAGACGACGTTGCTGCCTTAGAATTTAAGGAACGTCGAAGTTAATGGAGATGATCTAATTATATACAGTACGAGCGAGAGTGACTACGTAGAGCACGTAGATGCAGTTCTAAGACGCATCGAAGAATTAGGTATACGCATCAACAAGGCAAAATCTCAGACTGATAAGAACGTTTGCACTTTTAGAACATAAAGTGGAAAACGGCGAGATAAAACCGCTGCCTGAAAAAATTTAACAATCAAGTCTATTCAGTCCACGAATTCGAAGAGGAAATTAGGATAGCTTTTGGGGAGATCGGCGCCCTATAGTCGGTTTTTGAAAGGCCTCAACAAAGTGGCGACTCCGCTCTACCGGCTATTAGGCCGGTTTGTCTGATAGCAGGACTCGCAAAGGGTATTCAACCGCATCAAACATCTGATGGATTACCAGAGAATGATGCTGCAACTACCGGCTCCGGGAAAGCCGTTCATAGTGTCTACCAATCACAGCAATTACGGAATAGGCGCAGCACTCATACACGGTGACTGGGTCGTCGAATACGCCAGCCGTTTTTCAACGTACACGGAACAGAAGTATTCAACAATTTAGGAGGAATGTTTGTGTCTTCTTCTCTTTTCAAAAGTGCTGCCTTCAACGAAGGCACTCATACAGTGATGCTATCCTCTACTTATTCAGAATATTGCTAGCTCACCTGGTGATTAACGGAACCACCTTCATCATGAAATCTGATGACAAGTTCAAAGTTGGTCTCACATACAACTGGAAAGGTCACAATTATGATGTACTTACCATTTAGATTTGACGCTATATCTTATGACTTGTTCGGTCGAAATCAGATTCCAAAAATTATCTATTATCTGATTTCTACATTTCTTTTTCAATGTTTCTGTCACATAAATCAGTGTTCAATCTATTTCTAAATGAAAAAATCATATTACATATTCTACAAGTTCTAATCAGTGTACATTTTTTCATGCCTGTAAAAGTGGCTGGTTTATTATTAATCTAGAAGGAATGTTTGGCGATCGTTTGGACCCTATTCAAATGGCAACCCTATTTACTTGGTCAATGCTTCCACGTTGAGACTGAACATAAGCCGTTGCAGTGGCTGAGAACCTCCAGAGACCCGTGTGGGATGTTGAGCCTGCAAGAGTATGATTTCACGATCTCTCATGTTCCACAACGAGAGAACGTGTTACCGTATATTTCATCTAGAACGGAAGAGGCAGAGTTACCTGAAATGGCATATGGTGTAAATACCCTGGAGCGAGACCCTGCAAAACTTGTCCAGAGACAAATATTGAACGACATCCTGCAAACTGTCATACAAGTGACAACTAACGCAAAAAGGTGAATCGCCCCACAGGGAATCGTGAGTTAGATCCCCTACTCAAACAGAACGTCTGACTAAGCTCGAATGCCTACGCCAAGAGATGATACAAGAATGTCACCAACTAGCACACACACAGGAATGAACGATCTCCTGCGACAATCATGTATGGGGCAGGTATGAGAGAAGTACGCAACAGCGTGTACGCAATGTCAACTGATAAAGTGTGACCAGTACATAGGACCGTCACCACGGTCGATTCCAGTGACAGCAGTGGGTGACTTGTGGTCCGTATATGTAATGGGACCTTTTCTACAGGTGTCAAATGGCAATCAATGCCTTCTGGTAATGAGAGAACATACAACACGATCCCCAATCAACGAGCAAAAACGTTGACATAAACTGTGGTTCGACATATCGCCGCCTATCACAGCGTGCCAAAAGCGATATTGACAGACCAAGGCCCGTGTTTTGAAAGCGAAGAGTTTAAAGTCTGGTTGCAAGAGTTAGGTATCAAGAAAATTAGAACAACGCCATATCATCCACAGACGAACAACTTGGTGGAGAGAAATAACAGCACCCGGAAAGAGTGGTTGGCCGCAAACGGTGGTAACTGGGAGACATAGCTTCCACTGATTATGCTAGCACATCGGGCGTCCGTCCAAGAAACGACGAAGAAATCACCGTTTCAGTTGATGTGTGGGTGGAAACCACGACTACCGATACATAACAAGACCTGGCCCTGCCACCATCAGTGAAGCAATGGCGACATGACGGATTGAGCGGAAAGAAGCCATCAGTAACGTTAAACGAAAGCGGAAGGTGAGTGCTGTGAAATCCGAACAGAAGTGAGGAAGGGGGGAAGTACCCCGCATACGAGATCGGAGATGAAGTTAGGCGTAGAGATAGGTGAAATACCGGCGGACACGTGCAAGGATCACGAAAACTGCTTCTACAGTGAGAAGGACCATATTTTTCGTTTGAGGGCACCACCAGCAGTAATAAAGCAGTGGAGGCATTTCCTTCACACATAGAGCACTTATTTTTATCAAAAATAAGTATGCAATTATCTGTCGATTCATCACTCTGCCTGTGTTACAGAATACTTGTTTAACAGGAAACCTGTATAGAGAATCAGATGCAGGCCTGCAATCTAGGAAAGCACGCAGAACATATTTGGCATCTTAGTCCTAACCGGAAGTAATATTATGATGTTAGACAGTGACGGCATCTGCCAAACGCTGATGCGCGATTACGTGGCACATCCTCTGTTTGAAGTAGTGCCACCTGCTTTACTTATGGGTATTTGCTCATGGATCAGACAAGCAGACTAACCCTGACTCGGATTAACGAACCACGCAAATATTTACTGCATAAAGCAGGTGGCCCTACTTTACTCCGGTGATATGCCATATAATCTCCCCAACATTTTCATACCTATTTTAGTGTTAATATTCATAGTGTGAGGTTACTCCTGGCGGATCCAACGTACCGCAGACAAATTCACAAACTTACCAAACAAGATTTGAACAACTCAGTTGTCTAAGTTTTTCTAATTTCCTACGCTTATGTCATAACAATATGTTTACTGCACCCTATTTACCTCCATAGGAAATGCAAAGTGTATATTACTTGAAATACAAGCAATGGTACATGGATTTCACAAATATGGTATCTCAATGCTTACTACACCTGCATACCGCCTCCCCTCTTCAATTACACTTGTTGTACGCTGTTTAGAGGTAAAACCTTTTACCGAAATTCGTCAATTTACAGGTGAAGTACCTATCTCTGACTCGTAGATACCTAATATAATTTGATCACCTGGACCTACCCGAATACTAAAAATTTCGGCATCGTTCTTGAAAGTATTACTGGCTTATCTTCTCGAGTTGACTACAACTGTTTGTTACACGCTTACTGTAGCTGTTAGTGTCACCAATTTATGTCTGAAGTACAGGAAAATTTTGGAGTGTCATTCTTTAAAATGCTCAGTAGTGTGTGAGTCATTGTCAAATAAAAACCGTTAAGCATGGCGTTACTCAAAATTTAACGTTACTAAAAAGAGAGTATGGGTCATTTTTTATTCTTGCTGTATATTTGGAGCACCTTGTACTAATGTGACCATGTAGGGATTTTGTCATTTAAATCCTCGATTCTAACACAAAGAGACTAAAACTACTGTGTAATCGTTCTTGGTCATTAATCCAATCTTCATTATGCTCAGTAGTTTCATGTATTTTGAAATAAAGGGACAAATCGATCTCACACTGAAGTCGAATTCGCAGATGTCTGAAAAACAATAAAATCTTTGCAGATAAAGAAGTGACTTAGATGACACAATTCACCGTAAGTGCCGGTCTTTTCATCATATTCATCGTGGTGTTTTCACTGAATTCAGACAATATTAGACACTTTGGGCTTTAACTCAGCATAAAAACATAAAACAGACAACAATCAGCATAAGTGGAAGGAACCTGAAAGAAACAACCTCTTTTACCTACCTACCTGGGAAGCATCGTTTCAACTACAGGCGGAACTGACGAGGATATCAAAGCAAGAATCGGAAAAGCAAGACAAGCTTTCGCTACTCTCAAGTCTGTGTGGAGGTCAACAACACTCAGCATGAAAATGAAAAATAAGATCCGGATTTCAACTCCAATGTGAATTCAGTCAGTGCTACTGTACGATCAGAGACTTGCACTGCGCGTCATAAAGAGCATCTCAAACAAACTACAGACCTTCATTAACAATTGTCTTCGCTCAATACTCAAGATTAGATGGCCGGCCAGAAAAGATCAGCAACAGAGATCTCTGGCAATGAGCGAACCAACCAGGAACGGATTGTGAAACAAATAGGCAGAAAGAAATGGAGATGGATTGGCCATACTCTGAGGAAACCATCAAGTGACATCACTAGACAAGCCCTTGAGTGGAACCCGAAATGGAAGCTGCGAGTTGGTCGTCAGTGCAAGGGTGACTTGGAGGAGGTCATGTGAAGAGGAGATGAAAACGTGTGGACAGACATGAAGCCAGGTGAAGACTCTAGCAGAGAACCGAACGCAATGGAGACGCACGGCTGAAGCCCTATGTTCCTCTAGGAATTAAGGGAAACCATAATAATAATCAGCATAAAAATCCTTGCACTGCAAGTGGTTCATTGTTCCTCAGTATACGAGTATATGATTCTCAGATACACTGACTCCTAACCTATAAATATTCTAACGATAAAAAGGGTGAACATATGACAAATGAGTTTTAGAACACATATATCCACATAGACAGCTGAATTTGCTAACATCCTGTGAATCACATTTCGTCAGTGTAGGTTTAGCTAACCTGGTGGTATTCTTTCTTTTGTTTTAAGCTAAAAGTTTCACTTGATATCTATTACGCAGTTACCATTTTGTTTAATGTCTTCGGCTATTCCTATGAGATACTACGCAGTGAAACTGCAGTTTCAGATACGGGTGTGTATCAGTACGCTCTTCCTGTGTTACTTGAGCTGTTGTCTTCGGTACTTAGGAGGATTTGTGTGTGTTTTGATCGATATCATAGATCAATTTGTATTTAGGTTGTAGTGGTAGGCGATTCCCCGGAATTATTAGCTAAAGCATTCAATGCTGACCCTCACTGTTTAATTCTATTTGCTTAGCTGAAGGCCCACGGTCAAGCATCCACTCCATTTGGCACGCCGTCGCGTTACGTTCATTCGTTCGTTCGTGCACGATCCGTAGCTAGTTATGTAATTTGGTCCCGAAAGATACTTCGTAATTTGGCCAATCAGTTCTGGTGTTTTGCTTTGCCTTTGGTCTACGCGGTACGAATACTGTAGGAGCTGTGGGTAATAAATCTTGCGTTATTATAGATCGTATCATACGTGAACTTCAACACACTAAGCCTCTTAAGGGTTTTAAGCTTGTGGGCAGGTCAATATTTTCACTGTAGATTCTGTAAGGGAGCCATAACGTCTTGAAGAATCATCGGAAACTAGATGGTACATCATCTCAGGTGTGAAGATGATGCCTGTCGAATCAAATGATGCCGTATTACGAATTATAGGACTTGGAATTCGTAATTCATCGGTTTTTAACCTGAAGATGAATTAAAACTTGCTAGGTACGTAACAGTTAGGTTCTACATCCAATGAACGATAAGATCATTTGTGCAATTTGCGGCGGAATCCCAAGTAAGAATGGAAAGATGCCCGGTTCTCCGGTAACAAATCAACTTAAAGATTTATGGACGAAATCATGGACGAAAAGCCGCCGTAGTTGGAAGTTGCAACTGTTCCTAAGAAAGCTGTCTCCACGAACCTAGAATTCTAAGGTGATAGTGAAGCAGAAATTCGTACAAACCGCCTTTCTTAGTAACTGAAAAAGACATTTCAGGTATCCATCTTATGAATCACATTCTTCAGCAGACGGGCAATTCAGTGAAGAGTTGATTGCAAGATACAGCTTTTGGCCAACTCATTGCATATTTACCAGTCTAACTGATCCTGCGGAGTATAGAGTATTACCCGTACACAACGCCAGGTCTGTGAACCTATTCTGGAGCACTGTCCAGCTTGACTAGCTAGAGGAGATAAGGAGAGTTGCAGTAGTCCTAACCTCGAAAACTCTGACAACTCTGGGCGTCGGCCAATCCAGCAGGACTAGGTCGCAGTGCTACACAGAGTTCCTCAATATTTCATTACAAGACTTGGAACATATCGTCATTGGCTTTTGGGGACCCAAAACAGGACCTCTACTTCCGAAAGCACTACACACCTTACCATGGCCAGATTAACGTTCTTACCGTAATTTCGCTGCATTTTATTAAGTTACTTATTATTATCAGTCCCATATGTCAGTCACTCCGTAATGTAATAACATTACATTTTCACTCAGATTCACCATAAACACTTTACCGTCTTTCCACTGGTTTCTGTCCACTTTGTACATTTTAACTGATTAGTCATTTTTCAAAGTTATGATATCATTTCAGCTTCCCTTTCTCCAGTTTCCACTTAGTCGTCCATTCTAGATTGCACCTCAAATGAGGCGATACATTTCCCAGATAAGATTTACCAGTATCTTATTGGTCTTATGAATGATTAAGTAAACACGTCTTTACAGCTCTAGAAAATGACTTATGGAAAAAATTTTCTTCACTATTTATGTCTTTTCTTCCTTGTGAATCAGGTTAAGAATTTATTACCTTTCTAAGAAGGTCACACTGAACTTTGCCATGCTTGCAAGCATGACGTTCAGGCATACAACGAATATTCGACTAACGTACTTGTTGAGACTCGGACCATAACCAGTCAAGGAACGAATAGCAATACGGAAGTATTTGAAAAGTCTTTTGCTTGGTTGAGGCTTAAGCTAAAATAACAAGCGGTGGTGCGTGAGTAGTCACAGGCAATCCTACTCTATGCCTCACAGCAAAAATGTTTGATCACATCTATTCGATTAAACAAATTCGTTGTTACACTTGTGCTCAACTTTAAACGATGAACATAATGCATTCAAAGCAAAGAGTTTTAAGAAACCATCAGAGCTTTAAGTAAACGTCTTTTGACTGATTAAGTTGGCGTCTTAGGTAAAAGTTTTTGAATGTAACCAGTAAAAACTTTCCTAATCACTAGAACTTTTAGTAATAATATGTTGAAGCTTAGAGGACAAAAGGAATTCACTTGATAAAATATTTTTTACTGCTGGAATAGGTAGGCTTCATTTTCGCTCTAACTCATGACACAATTTTGATGTAACGCGACACTTCAGGCAAGTGTTTACATTGTAACACGTCAGTGCGGCTTGTATGAAATATTTACCTAATGCTGTTTGGATTTTCGGTTATAGTATTGCTGTTGACGGTTTCATTTATTTCTTTTGCCTCTCATAAATTTTATAACATTGTTCTTATATTTTTTACTTTGCATGTCATAATTTTGTAGGTCCCACAACAAAACATAGAGTTAATGTGGTTTTGAAAACTAAGATATTTTTGTTTAATCTGACTCTAAAAACATCTGGCTACTATATTTTCCAGCCTAAATGTTTATATGTCCATTTGTCACTAGACATTTTAACTTCATTAGCACTTAGCATCAATAAACCTAGTTCCAGCTGGATCTCGACTGGGACGCTACTGAAAGTTTCCTACTGTTTGTATGCCACACAATTCATGTTTTATACTAAGCTAAGAATGTGAACGAATTCTATCGAATGCCGACGCATCTGAAAATGTAGGCTGAAGATTTCTTCATAAAGTCTTAGTAAAAATCCAGTCTGCCTATGCTATTCAGAGAGGTCAGTCGTATTTGCTGTCACCTTTCTTTAGGACTTCAATGTTTTCCATTCACTTGCAGCAGTCTTACGTTGTACAAGGAGTAATTTGGAGCCTATAGGCTGGGCATCGCACTTGAAGTATATGAATTGTGTTTTTTTTACTTCGTTAGTAGCTTAAGAGACAGGCTTAAGTTGAAGTTGCTTCATAAAGCAAACGATGAACATATCATTTCCTTTCAATAACCAGAGTTATATTCTTGCAGACTGTCTGGAGTAGACTCCTGAAAATTTTTATAACCTGAAATAATGCATTTTAAAGTCAATCCCAATATATGTGTAAAGAGATATTGACGACTTCACCACCAGTTATCGTCTGGGATAATATCTGCTAATGTCTAAAGCCAGAGTTTGGAGATTAGTGTAATAATGGTCACACTTATAATAAACTAATGTGTATTAGTCAATTGACGTGCAGATATCTATTATAAAACTGCTGCTTTTTTAGTCCTTTCAGTTTATTGCAGTCGGAGTTAAGAAAGCTGTGTTTAAGCGGCAGGTGATACAGTAAAGTTATTCCACTAGTTGAGGTACTTTGTTCATATCCGAACAGTTTACTGAATATCTGAAACTATTAATTGAAACTAGAATCAGCCCATGGTATTGGAGGTTTGCCTTATATAGTATCAGCCTGTCACGTACATTAAATTGGCGAAAACGATTGTTAAAATGTAACATAAGTGAGGGAAAGGGAGATAAATTTATGTAACATGGGTACATTTGCACCACTGTGATTGGTTATTATCCACTGAAAATTTACTAACTGAACTAAGTTCATACTTTATAGGCAGTAATACTGGAAAGTAGATGACCATCAGTGTTAAACTTTTTGGTTATGGTATCTTATTTTTCACTTGCCCTGTTTTTCCTTCTGCCGAATTATTGTCAGCGCTTCATGTTTATCTTTTTTCCCTTTTTTCACTTACATGGCGTGCAGATATAGGAGGTAGCAACTTAAACCACTACGTAGGAATGCTAAGTTTTACGTTAAGACCATCAATCTGTTTGAATATCATCCTGTCTTGCTTACAAGATCTTAAAAGTAGGCAGGTTAACTTTCACTGAGTAGTTAATAGTTCTATTCCTCCTAAACAAATCTGACGTTCAGGGCAACACCGAAATAGTGCTACAGTCCCATTACTTGGTCTTCCAGAGGTGTCTGCATTTTAAAATGTGCTAATCCATCAGAATTTTTTCAAAGCCACTGAAATACGACACTGTTTTGTAATGAAAGCTAGCTTAAATTCTCTTCTTAATTGTATGCCAGTGACTACACTGCAGTATCAATCCTCACATTCAACATAAATTCCATCTGTGATCACAACGAATAGTTTGGGAGGTGAAATGCTCATTCATCATTTCCAGTGTGTTTATGACGTTTATTAGAGGTAGTATAGCATAAGCTTAATTGAGTGAAATGTATATAAAGGGAATGGATAATTTTATTTACTGAGGAATATAACGTATACATCCATTGTGGATATCTGTTAAAGCAAGCTCACAGGTTTTCAGTTTAAGTGTATAGCTTTTAGTTATAGGGAAAACGGTGTTTTGTGCATAAACTCATCAAAGTCTATTTCTCCTTCTAGGTTCCTAAGTACATTCAAGACTTATTGACTTCCTTTTTTGTTGCAGGTTATCACTTGAAGATCAGCACCCATTTAATTTGATTTATCTATATTTTCTACAAAGCTACTCTTCCAAAGTTTTGCATAGTAATGGAAAACACATATCATTGTATTTATTGTAACAGTTATGTTTCTGCACTTTATACACAATATACTGAAGAAATAATTAAAATGGAACATTGTCCTAAATGTGGAAATATTTCTGACAAATACATTGAATATGATTTATTCTTGGTTGCTATTGATCTTCTTATCGGTCGTCTTGAAGCCTATCGTCATGTTATTCATAATATTTCAAATTTAGGTTTCAGAAAGTTACTTTGTATGTCTGTATTATTAAATGCTTTTGTTTCATGGCTAAGTGAACAACCAACAACTGTTATTCACTTAGAGGATCTTTCTATTTCTTTCAGTTCAGATTTATTTATTCATGTCATATCTGTATTTTTATGGTGTTTATGTTCTTGTTTGATACTTGTACTTTTGTTCCCTATATGTAAAATAACTACTATATCTGATATGATCAAAGTATTACTTATTGTCAATTTAAGTAGACTTTTAACATTCTTTTTGTTAACATGGAAAACTGAATTCGACCATACATTTTCAGGAAGTTTACAGTTCTATCCTTTTGTTTCTACATGTGTAGCAGTAACACCGTGTATTCAAAGTTTAAGAGCTGTAAATAATCTTAATTTTACAATTGCTGTTATTTTGAGTATACTTATATGTACTGTTAGCTATGTATTATCTACTCTTATATTGCCAAGTTTATTATATATACTGCAAATATAGTGTTTACCAATAGTTTATTATTGTGTTGTGTTTTTACTATTCACTACAAAGTAAACAAATTTGTTTTCTTATTTTTTATTTTTAGAGAAGTCGCCATGAAATTTATACTTCTACTGTTTTGCTTCACTTTTGTGAATCTATGTTCATCTGACAACAGAGTTTCTGTGACATTAATTCCAAAATGGAAAACTACACCTATTCTATCAGAGGCCAGGTAATTTATGTATTTTTAGTAGGTTAATGCTGAAAAGTTATAAAGGTGTTAGATATCTTATTTTTGACATTTGGTACTTAAAAGCCTGGGCATGAGAGTGTGATAAAAGGCTTTACTTCAATTTATTGCGTTTTCGATCGATGTTTGTTTAGGAACTAAGTCACCTGCATGCACAAAGAGTAATATTCCTAACCAACACAACCTATACAGAGTACAGTAGATTTTAGAAGCTGGCGCATCTTTCTGAAGAGTTAGAGTATTCCTCATAAGGGCTACTGTTCTAATTTTCTTGTGACCTATATTTACCTCTGTACAGAGTAACGCAGGTTCGACTCCCAGAAGAACATGAACCTCGCCACAGTTTTACATGTAAAATGTAGCTTGAAAACATCTAGAGGTTTGATTTTGGAAACCCCAGTACTTTATCTAACTAGAAGTCGCACACGTCTATACAACTATTGTATGTGTTTCAGTGTTAGCAGGTGATAAGTCAGCCGTTAAACAACACTTGCTCCTCGTAGGTGGTCAAGATGTTTGAGGTAAATGAATAAGTCTTTCTGTTGGCCGATTAGTGACTTCACAGTGGAAGTATTCCTAAAAGCGTAATCAGATAATGTGGCTATGTAAGTCAAACGCACATATATCTGTACCTAGGTGGGTAATGAAACTATCACGACAGGTCATCGAGGTTAGGTAAACGACGAACAAGTATCTTCATCTTTGACTGGAATTATGGTTCAGTGATCTAGACATTTAACTTTCAACTAGTGGACCATAGGTTCACATTTCACTTTTATTTTTACTAGTCCACCTTTTTATTTTCTTTCTTCCATTTTTTTTCTTAACAGCGAATACGTTGCCAGGGAGTCAACTTCTGCATTCTGGAGATTTTTAGATCTTATATCAGAAGACTCAGAGTTTATGAAGAAGCATTTAACACCTGTAACAGGATATCTTTCAGTGACTAACAATAGATTATTAGAGAAGAGAGTTAAAGATTTTGCCATTCAGTCTATTGGTGGATCTCACTTAGAAAATAGCTCTCTAGAAATGCATCGTCATTTGTTTACCTTATCAGTATCATCAAGAATGTTTTCGCCAACAGTTGAAATGTCTCATCAACTCACTTTAACTAGTGCAAGTCATTTGTTAAACTGTTCACGAGAAGGAGTTTCTGAGGAATTAGTTAAACGATCCTCTGGAACAACTTGGGCTCATGTAGGTGCAGTGGCCGTTTTTTCCATTGATGAGCTGAAAGAGGCTATCAAAAATGCTAGGAATATTGACTCACAACCAGGTTAGTTCACCACTTTTTTACAGACTAAAAGGTACCATTTTGTTTTGCAATTTTTAGCTAGACGAAACTAGCACTAGGTCATGAACAAGTTACGAAACTTATGAAACCTAATCATATTTTCCAATGGGTACTGCTTTTTTCTGATGTTATCGGCAAATCCTCAAGAAAAAATGTTTATATCTTGTTCTGTTTATTGTGCTTGTTAAAAATATCTAGTTTGTTCAGCCTCACAAAACGGATGTTGTCTGTGATCTGATAATCCAACATGCATAATTTTGTTAGGTGTTCCTGAGAAAAGAATTTGTGTGGTATTATTGTTATTATTCACTCCTTGAGTTCTGCATGGAACATAGTTTTCCAGCAGCACATCTCTATTGCACTCTGTTCACTTTCATCTAGTTTCAGGACTGCCCACAAACTTTCATCTCCTCTTCACGTGGTCTCATATCACCTTCGAATCCTGACTGGTCACTTCACATTCGGAGATAAGAGACTTGGTAACGAACTTTTTATCAGGGAAAAATACACCATATTTATACATTTCTAACCACATTAAAAGTCGGTTGGGTCAGCGGACAATAAACTGTTCGAATTTGGTCGTCGATTTGCCCAAGGGTTAAACCTTAAGACGAAAGGTTGTCCAATAAGATTATTTCCTGACCGCAACGTAAACTAAATCCAGATTTGAGGAATGAACACTTCTACCTCTGCAGCCAGTCACTGACTTAAAATGTTGTTTTCAGTTTTGGCAGCATCCTAGCAACCTACATCTATATACTACTGATAAATCTTGTCAGTAGCACACTCTACAATGTCACTTGAAAGTCTCTCCAACGCATTTTCAATCCATCTCCACTTTCTCCTGCATATTTTTGTTGTTGGCTGGTTCGCTGCGCTACCAAAGTTCCTAATTCTTTTTAGCCAGCTATCTAATTTTCAGTTTGGAGCGAAGACAGCCGTTGATGAAAGTCGACAGTAGGCCTATTGGAAAAGCTTTTGGCGATGTGCCATATGAATAAAGAGGTTGATGAAATGACTAACAGGGGTATATTGGCAGCATTGAACCAGATGTGATTCATAGGAATTCAATTATTTCAGCCAGTATATCAGCAGGTTTCCACAAACAAGTCTAGTAGGTGTTAAAAAGTGACACCTTTAGACCGAGTTCTGTAATTCAAAGGTGACATCACAGCAGAAATTCTTAGAGACCGCCTTTATAGATATCTGAAGATGACATTTCCAACAGCCACCTTACGTATCACATTCTCCAGAAGACACTTAATCCAGTCTAACGTTAAGGATAAGATACCGCTTTTGGCCACTTCAATGTGTATTTATCAATTTACTTGTTCGTGTGGAGCAAAGTATATCAGCCGTACGCAACGTCAAGTCCACAAACGTATTCTGGAACACTGTCCAGCTTGGTTAGTCAGCAAGAGGAGAAAAGAAGAATAGCGGCAGCTGCATCCTCGAACACCTTGTCATCTCCGGACATCGAGTACCCGCACATGAATGCTTCACAATGCTATACAGAGTCCCTCAATATTGTACAAAGGGACTTCGCATACGCCATCTGTACATAGCTGAAACATTAGATATTCACGATCTGAAACCGGACCTCTGCATTCAAAAGCGCCACAAATTTCTATTCTCTGTTGTCTTGATTTGCTATTTTTTTAAAATGATTCCTTGTGCCTATGTCTAGGAAAGGTTTTAAATATAAAGTTCGTTGTTATTGGCAAGGCCATTGTCTCTTTCAATATATTACATCCTTTATTTTCACATACTTTGATCTAAATATTCAATCGCTAATGTATATCTGGAAGTTTGACTTATCCTTTATTCCGTGTATACATGCCCAAGGGGTAGTCGTGAATTTTTCAAAGTTACTGGTAATCTAATGAGGAGTGGAACTTCATACTGTAACAGTAGAAGACAAGAGACTTAGTAAAGGAATGTTTATTTGGAATTTGGTATCTCTATATAGCGAAATTATGTACACCTTATCTGCAAATCGTCATTTGCACAGATCTTCCGTGTTGTCCTACTTCTGCCCTTCGTATTGTGTTTCTTTGTCTTCTTTCCGTGTCTCCTATGTTTTGCCTCAACGCTGGTTCTTTTCTCTTTTTGACGTTGAATCTATCTCTCCGCTATTTGATGTGTTTCATGCCTATGAATGTCTCTTTATATATACTACTGATAAATCTTATCAGTAGCACACGTCGCAATACTTCAATTAGTAAAATAATTAGATTAGTTTAAAGTTTCACCACTTACTACATTGCAACTTGTTAACCAATGCCCTTCGTCGTTGTTCTTTTTTTAAAACCATTTCTCCTATTTTTTTCTTTTTAAGCTTTATTTCCACTTGATAAAATTTATTCACCAAAGGATTCCTCCTCGAGTAATCTTCCTACAGTAATTTTGTTTGGTGATTTAAGTCATTGGGAGTTTTATTCTTGGCATAAAGCTTTAAAGTCTTTATCCGACGATGGTTTGTGCATTTATGCATTCAGACATTATTTTCAGGTATGTATATTCACTATTTATCAGTTGTTGTTTTTGTTTTTGTTGTTGTTATGATTCCTTTAAGACGTTATTTTACTATCAAGTAGAGTTATTATCTTGAAAAGTGACTTTGCTTATTTAGGTTCAATCACAGGTGATACTGTTGACCCTAAAAGTTAACAGTTAAAAGTGATTGGCTTCCACTTAACAGTGTGCAAAAGTAATAGTGACTGACGGATTCAGCAGAGTTGTAGACAGTCGATTCATTTACTCATCTTTCAACCAATAAAACAAGAATTTGAATTCCAATTCACCTGTCGAAGTCGGTGGTTCAGCGGTAGAACGCTCACCGACCGCGCCCATGGTATGGGGTTCGATCCCGAACCTCGCTAAACTGGTAGTGAGCCCGATAAAGAGGAAAGGTTGACAGTGAGGCTAGTGACACCCCACCCTGAAAACATAAAACCACTGCTACTGAAACTCCAAAGCTCTAGCTTGAATCCCTATATCCCATTCGAAACGCCACATAAACCCATACACACACGCACTGTGGCTGATTGTCTTCTGAATTGTGACTTCGATTTACAGTTTTAATGGACAATTCGAGTTGATTTAAATGTAGGCATTGTTTGCACAATAGGAAAAGAAGCGAAATAATAGGGACATTAGTAGGAAAACAGAGGACGGAATAAGGTGATACAGGAAAGTTCTTTTGAGTTTGTTTCTCTACCTTTGCGTGATTCGTGAAGTGTGACATTTTGATCTGCTGTGTTATCATCCAAAGTTCTATGTTAAAAAACTCAGCCAATCGGTCAGGATAAATAAAGTTAAGAATGGCAGGATTTCGGTTAAATTTAGATTAAGAATAAATATATTAGTACCTCTGGAGTTCACCGACGGTTCAGTGGTAGAATACCCTCCAACCATATTTATGGTCAGCGGTTGTTTTTTATCCCCGGCTGACGCACTCCTAAACCTCACTTCGTCAGTAGTAAGCCGGGTAAAGAGGGAAGGTTGAGAGTGAGGCTAGCGACTCCACCCCGTGAAAGAAAATAACATCACTGCTACTGAAACTTCAAAACTCCTCTAGCATGAAGCCCGATGTTCCACTCAAGAGGCAAGAAAACAAAATAAATAATAAAACTGGTAATTCAAATTAACAATAATATCATACAGTGTTAATATAAATAGGAGCGTGACTCATCACTTTAGGCTCTTGTCCTCCAGTCATCGAATCACAAGTTCAAACTTTGTTTCACCTGCTTAGGTTTCGGCAGGTAGGTGGTATCACAAATCTTCACACAGTAGGTTTGGCTCACTGCCAACTGCATGGAGACGTCAGGATTCCTGAGAACATTTTACTACTAATATAATTATTGAAACTGAGGAGTATTGATTAAAATTTGGGTGCTACTTCATCTCATAATATTTTATTAAATGTTTTGAAAAGTTTCTCTTGTTTAATTATTCGAGTTAGAGATGTTCATTGATTGCATTAAGTGGTATTTTGATCAAGAAGTTTTGTATTTATGTGAAAATTTTAATTGTTTTGCAATCATATTTTGATGTAAGTGTATAATTAAGAAGGAATAATATAATGCAATCGTCGAAAGTGTTAAGTCTAGTGGAGTATAATAAACTGAACTGTTACACTTCTACACAAAGTTCTACTATTGTCACTCAGACAGTCAATCAATTAATTCGAAGATAAAACTCTTAGCGAATATTTAAAACGATGCTGACTGGTTTTAATACATTTGAACTTCGTTGCCTTCTAGTAGTAACCGCTAAAAATGATTGAATAGTTTGCGACTTTGAAATTTTCAACTTGTGAAAGGTGAGGTGTATTGATTTAGTGTTCATTTACAAGCATGTGAATAGCTTTTGCATATAGTTCTAACTTCTAAACAAACAATTGACCTAAGTATAGTTAGTTTACCTGCTTTGTTCTCGAAATCATCTTTCAACAGGAAATAAGACTGTTGCGCATTATCTCAACATTATTAAGCATCTGTCTGATGTGTAAGTGTTGCATGTCAATTCCAAGCTGATATAGCGGAAAATGTTGTTTGTCCAAACCAATTTCACATTTAACAGTTTGAAAAAATTTGGGCATTGTGTATATGATATTCATTATAATAAAGGTTTTTTGTATTTCCCAATGAATGAAAAACAAAACGATATTGTTGTTTTTACTGACGTTTCGCTATTTAATGCTGTAATAGCTTTATCAAAGTATTATTAAACCAGAATTTACAAAATCTCAGCTTATATATAACAACTTAATCATCGTTCCTCAGCATGGGGTGATTTTTGTCTTGTCAAATTGGCCAATTGGTAAAGATAATAAAACCAAGTGTAGATTGTTGGATTTGATAAGTGTGTAGAATTATACAAAAGAAGCGTGTGTTTACATAGTGAAATTGCTTATCACATTCGCGTTGATTTTGTCATTTCATGGGGGAAAGGGGAGTGTTGTTATCAGATCAAATTCTGTTCTAGTCCATCATTCCTATTCAGAAAATTTTGATTCCATTTGATATGAAGTGCTTCTGATGATATTAGACGTTGTTTGTGATTTCTGAAATGCTTTTTCTGGATTATTTCAATATTGTCAAAATCAATTTTGTGACCTGATTCTATAGCGTAGTGTGTAGACGACCTATGGGTGATGATTTTTCAAGCTTTTCTAGTCACTAACTGGATTTCTCGGTGGTCGAACAGAGTCGGGTTTACGGTGTTCATTTCTTCTGATTTTGATTTCTCGCGATGTTTGTCCGATGTATATCGCATCACATTGCAAGCATTTTATTTTATAGACACAATTAGATAGAGCTATTAGCATTAAATAGCGAAACGTCAGTAAAAGCAACGATATCGTTTTGTTTTTCATTCATTGGGAAATACAAAAAAGCCTTTATATTATAATAGCGGAAAATAGTTTATGGAGTTGAAATATGGCGATTTGAGTTCCAGTGAGCTTGGGAGTGATACTTACGAGCCAAAATATTGGCATTACTACTTAATGGCCAGGTGTATGTTAATAAAATTGGCTAATAATTTTGCAAAGTAAATATACCACTCTAGTTCTATTTTCGAACTGTTCTTTTGCTTAGTTCGTGTAGTGAGAACTGATGAATGAAAAGGAGAAATGATGAATAGAATTACGGTGAAATTATTGTCTTTAAAGGATTTGAATAATATATATATGACTTACAAGACTACTTCTAGGCTCAGGGACGATGAGTATTTCGCTGTCTAAAGTAGATTTCACCTTCTCATTTGAAGGTAGTTAAAAAGCTGTTGAATATCAAGAAGTATTAAGAAGCTGAAAGCTTGAGTATTGCATTCACCGGTCATTCTTGACTTGCCTAAGATGAATTACTGAAAATTTAATGAAGACTCATGATTGGTGAGTAACCTCATCGATGGTTTTAAATCGGTGCGGACGCTGCATTGCAAATCAAGTTGTAAATAATCTTTCACTAAATTCCCAGTTTTTATTATTTGTTTTGTTCTCTTGCGTCCCGAGTGGAACATAGGGCTTCAAGCTAGAGTTTTGAAGTTTCAGTAGCATTGGTGTTATTTTCTTTTACAGGATGGGGTATCGCTAGCCCCACTCTCAACTTTCCCTCTTTGTCGAGGTTATTTACCGGCTAAGCAAAGTTTAGGAGTGCGTTGGCCGGGGAACGAACACCGGACCACATGTGTGTAGTAGTAGTTGGCGAGCATTCTACCGCTGAACCATTGACGCACCACTGAATTTCGACCTTGGAGTGGGATGGCGGCGGCGTGCTCGTGTTAGAGTTTGACAGTCGTTAGTTCATACTGTTCATGATTCCAAAAATTAGTCTAGGTCTTCTGTGTATTGAGCCTTGATGTTAATTGGTAATCGTACTGATGATTGTTCATATCGAAATCTACCCCTGAAGTCAGTAAAATATTTAGGAATCAAATACCTGAGTATTTAAATATTTTCAAATGGCTCATAGAGAAAATATAATTCTTCTTGAGATTAATGAACAAAAAATATTCTTGTCGATAATCCCCTCTTCATCAGGTTCTCCATTCATATGACAGTATTGATTAAAGAAATATTGTTATTAACAACAATAATGCTGTTTTAAATTACACTGAATCAATGACAGTGACAGATTACTGTTCAAAAGCATCTGAAAGAGAGAGATAAGATGCATCAATATAACACTAAACTGGTTGAATATCAGATGAATTAAGGGCAATAACACAGAATTTATGAATTTATAGGTTCGAGAGCAGGACAAGGTAGCAATAGTGACTGGCTGGACCTGCTTCTTTTGCACACAGAGCTCCTTTTGATTTAAGTGAATTGCAATGACCTGTTCTTACTAAAGTGTTCGATATCTAGAGGCCTTTGGTAATTTATTTGATGCCTGGTAGATGATAGAGAAAGACTCTTTGTCAATGCTGCTAGCTTTGTGGAGGTGATGCAATACAGAACTGTTAATGGTTTTGACAATACCTTTATTTAACCACACTGGTTGGTGTTCCAGAGCACGACAAATTAGATTCCTTGAGCGACGGCCAATATAACCAGGCTCCACAGGAGCAGTCGATAGATTGATAGAAACAATAAGTGTTGGCTAGCCTAGTTGTGTTGAAAATTATAAGCTTCAGCTTACCTGTATTAAACGTTCTTTGCATCGATTTTGTCAGCTTGTTGTTAATTACAATATATTTCTTTAATTTATTACTGTCATATAAATGTAGAACCTGATGAAGAAGAGATTATCGACAGAAAAAATATTCTTTGTTTATTAATCAGTCTCTTAAATTTTTAATAGACATCTTCAATGAATTGCTGGCTGAATTAAAGTTTGTACTCGTTTTTACATCAGATTCTAGTCAATGTGACAAACATTTGTGTGTTTAATTAATCTAAATTTTATTATGATTTTATATCGCATTTTCTTGGCTTTGGTTTATTTTTGTTTGTTTGTTTGAAGAATCGAGATTCGAATAGAACAAGTTTAAATGGTTATGGTGTTGAACTTGCATTGAAAAGTACTGAATACAAAGCGATGGATGATACAAAAACTGAAGGTGAGTAGGATTTGATGATTGGTAACTAACTTGTAACTAGTATCATGCGTCTAGTCCCCTTTTTTTCTTTCGGTGCAGACTGAATTGTATCATGAATAATCCTCCTCCAGGCATGAATGAAAGCAAAAAAGCAGGTAGTTCAGCGAAGAGTCTCTTTTCGGCGGCGAATTCATTTTCTTAGCTGTACAATCGCAAATATGAGCTGACATCAGTTACAGAACGATTGGAAAACCTGGTGTCAGCTCATGATGAAATCCTCCAACCAGTCAAACAAAATCCCTACAAAACCAATACTTGAACATTGATCTGATACTCACTAGTGACTGGTCCTATTCACGTAGGTAGTTACCTGGGGTTCTAGTGGGAAGCCGTGACCAGTAGGGTGCAGCAGGTTGAAGGTGAGGCAGTAACTCATCGAAGAAGACATTGCGAAGTGGTCGGGCTATGTCATGAATTGGGAGAAATTACAATTCATGGGTTGGTCATTGGATCAGGTCCCAGTGGCTTAATTGTCTACGAGCTCGCTAGTCTTGTAACCAGAAGGTCGTGGGTTCGAACCCAGTTGGGGTGGGTGCGTACTGATGAAGAGTCCCAAACTAGGCTGGAGAAACAGCTGTCCAGTACTCTTTGTTGGTTTTCCAATGGTTCTCTAACTGATGTCAGCTCATGATGAAATCCTTCAACCAATCAAAAATACGATCGGTTATGGTTATTTTAACTAAACAAGTGAGAATTAGTAAGTTTTAGATGGAGTTACTTAATACAAAAACGGTCAAGAAAATTGGGTGTTAATGAAACTATTGTAGTAACAAAGGTAGGTGATGAGTTGTCACAAACAGTTGTTAAACAGGAGTTACGTAATAATATGAATAGTTTGATGATTCAGTTGTACTCAGGATACACATAGGAACAAAGTAGAGAATTCCGAATAACGCAAGAGTTCTAAATGAAGACAAGAATTATAAGCAATTAAAGAAACAGGCAAACAAACAAAATTAAGTCATCAAAAATCAACAAAGTTGTTACCATGATAATAGAAGTGGTTGAGTAATTCTCTTTTGTATGCACAGCTCCGGTTTTTCTATGTGAATGGCCAGAGCTTCAGCGATACAAAGAAGACGAAACCATGTTGCCTTTGGTAGGTTATTCTTGACTCTGTAGATTACTTTGAAGCAGGAGGCGTTTGTTGAGTTAGAATGATCAGTGTTAACCATAACCAATTGCATATTTCTTTGACAAACTTAATGTACATATGCATACAAAATAACTCATATATATATATATTTGAGAATGTACGGCTAGGAAAATGAATTCACCGCCGAAGAGAGACTCTTCGCTGAACTACGTGTTTTGTTTTCATGAATTGTATCAGTCAAGTTTGCTATGTGTCCAGCATCTGTGCTAAGTGGCTTGACATCATGTTGCACTCTGAATTGTTGTTATTAGATGATGGTTGGTGATAGTCGACAGGAAGCCCTGCACCTGGGTTTTGTGCTTGCTGACACTCACCATTCAGTCAGCAAGACATACTTGAAATCTTGTAGGGACTAAGGTCCCTACTGGGATTTGAACCCGTGTCACGCAGTGTGCTGTAGTCAGAGACGTTATCACTGAGTTATTGGGCTGGCGGTTGACCTCCTGTAGGACTGTAATGGATACTTTGATTGGACACTAGTTAATAACTAGTATCATGCGTCTATTCCTTTGTTTGATGCAGACTGAATTTTATCAGTCAATTTTTATGATTTCTAATGCTTTTATATAAACTTGCCTAATTTAACACAAGGGGCGTTAATTAGTTGTATTTCAGTCATTTTCGACATCAGTGTGTTGTGAAAAATTGGTACATTTATGGGCACCTAAAGTTGCACCATAAAAATATAATAGTTTGTGTGAGGATTGGATTAGTACCCAGTGTCTCAGATCGAAGCAGGTGGTTGTTTTAAGGGGCCAATCCCGAACCTTTGACTTGAAATGTAATCCACAAGACAGTGGAGTAGTGTGAGAAGCTAAGTTCCTATGGTTGCCAGTGATCAAAATAGATTCATACTCCATTCGATTCGTTCGTTTTCAAGAGCCCATGTATACTAGGTAGACCGGCATGTTCGCCAATCCGGTTGTAAGAGTCAGAGGTTCGCATTCTCTCTTTTACTTTTGTAAGGAACATTTCAGCCTCGTGAAGGCCAGTGAATTGGAATTCTCTGGCAAAGGTTTGGAACCCTTAACCATATGAAAGCATTTTGATAGGAAGATCGAAGTTTATTCACCGTCCGTTGTACCATGTCGTTTGTGAGGGCGTTGTGGAGGATACATCTGCACTATTGTCATTGATTTAGATTTATGCATTTTTATGAAGTTCGGTGGTTCAGTGATAGAGTGCTCGCTGACCATGTACGTGATCCGGGGTTCGAGTCCTGACCGGTGCACTCCTTTATATTCCTTAGCCGGTTATAATCCTGAGAAAGAGGGGAGGTTGGGCGTGAGGCTAGCAACCCTACCCCGTAAAAAACATCACCTCTACTGAAACTTCAAAGCTGTAGCTTGAAGCCCTATGTTCCACTGGGAACTCAAAGGAATAAAATTTGAAAAAAGAAATTCTTCAACCATAAATTTCTTAAGTCAGGTATTGTATACTTGTCTGTATAGCTCAGTACCTACAGTCAGAGGTGCTCCTTAGATTGATGTTTAACTTTTGGGTTTGCTCATCTTCATCTATTTTTTCAGTCTATTCCTGCTTCAACTAGCTAGCTAACTAGATATCTCACGATGGAACGTTTAAAATTTGACATGAACGTTTTACACAGGATAAAATTAAGTTGGAGATATTTGTTAGCTGTTTATAGAAAATTGAGAAGATTACTGTTTCATTAATTAATGGTTAGGAAGAGAAGATTACACCAAAATTTTCTTTAATATGAATGCTTGTGTACTTGTTTTGTATTGGATAGATCTGATGAGAATTGATAATCACACTAATTGACTAAGTTCAATTAACTAGTGTTCAGGAAATATTGGTGAAACGACGACCGGTCAACATTAAACTATGCTGTTTAGTTAGTGGATATCAGAACGGATAAATCCATTCGAAAACAAAGTGTTAGTATTTCCATGCTACTATCAACTAAACCACTTTCAGGTTAGCGTGTTCTACGAAAAAGGAGCACCTAATTACAGGCTAGTGAAAATATTTGCTCAAATAGACTTAGAATATAGTTCAAACATATAAATCAGTACAAGATTGATCAGCAGTTGACGTCAGTTAGAGAACCATTGGAAAATCTAGGAGTACTGAACAGCTGTTTGTTCTTGGTTTGGGACTCTTCACCAGTTTACAGCCAATGGGGTTCGAACCTAGAGCCTATAAGGCGAGCTCGTAGACCGTTCAGCCGCTGGGGCCCTATCTGATGCCTATGGGTGCGTACTGATGAAGAGTCTCAAACCAGGAAGAAACAGCTGCTTAGTACTTCCAGGTTTTCCAGTGGTTCTCTAAATGATGTCAAGTCGTGGTCAATCCTGTAGCCAATCAAATCCCTGCAAAGCAACACTTGATATAAATGAGTGTCGTGTGTAACAGTTAAACTAACAGTTACTTACGTGGTAGTTTCTAATTGTTATTGTTATATATATATGATTATATTTCATTATTAAGTAACCTCAAAGATGTTATTTGTACTGTAGATAAATGTAGGTCACTTCAGTTCATGCATAAATTTGTGTTGTTACTGTTCTTGTCGAAATAATAGGGTAAGTAATCTTGAGGTTAGGCACTCAATATTAGTTAAGGAGGGAAAGTCAATCGATGGCGTTGTGAAGCTACATCGATTAATATGGCTAGAGCACGTGTTACGTACGCCTAGCATTAGATGGCCTTCCTCGACGGTCAATGTTAGGTGTTAAAAAGTCGGTGGTAGTCAAACCAAGATTTTTCATCAGTCAATGAAATCCACAACAGTTAGTTTAAGCCAGCCACATAAGGAGGTAAAGACTGCTAGGCTGGTTGGGGTTTTTGGAATGCTAAGAACCAATGGTTGGAGGTAATGGCTTAGATGCATTCACTCCTTGTGATCTCCCATACCCATTAAACACCCTTGTTTTACTATGTCACTATTCTTCCTTTCTCCCGCACATTTCTGCTTCTCAGAGTTCCTTTGAATGTGTTTTTTTTTAATTCTTCCTTTCGTTTTGCAGTGTGTGGTAAAAATAGAGTGTGGCAATTTGAACTGCTCCACTCTTGTGCAAAGTTCTCTGTTCAAACCAGTCAGTCAGTCTTGTCAATCAGTTTCAGGGTCTACTCCCCCATCCCTCCCCCCAAATTTTACTTGTTCAAGCATGTTATATAACTCTTCTGTGTAACAATTTCTTTGTCCCGTATCAGTATCATCTATCCTATCCTTTATCTCATTTTAGATCCGGATAACCTGACAGTGAAGGAAAACAGTAAAATTGCTGATGTACCAGTTGTAGCCGGATTTAATTTCACACAATTACAAAGTATTTATCCTGAATTAAAAAATCAACTCAATGAATTTCATAGTCATCTACTCTCAACAGATAATGAATTACGTCCGTTAAAAGCTTGGCAATGCCGTGATTTAAGTTTACAGGCTAGTCAAGCAGTAATGAATGCATACACGTCAGGTGAAAAACTCGAGGCTTTCATTGGATCGTATATTAATTCCGGTTTATGGAATTTACGTGATATTAGTCAGAATTTACCAGCAAGAGCAAGGTAATTAAAAAAGACTTTTAATTAATTAATTAATTTTTTGTTGTTGAAAAAAAATTGCCTAATCTTTTATACGGGTGGATAAGCAACAAACACTGGATTAGTTGCATAATAAATATGGGTTGTATTATATTTCTCATATGTTATAATAAGACTGTCAGAAAGAGTGTTTTAATTATTTCATTTATAGTAGGATTATAATTATTTATTGTGAAAATTGACTTCGTTTTATACAAGTAGGGATTAAAAATATAGTCATAACAAAATAGGCAGGAAGTTATGATAAAAAAGCATGGTAGTGCAAATAGAATTTAAAAAAAAGTGAAAATAACAGAAGTAACTGTTTATGATAGCCATGGTAGAGACACAGGTTGGACATATTTCTTTTGAATACCTAGAGTTTGGGCTTGAACTTTTGGATCGCTAGTGCCTCATCTATGGCCAGGTGACCTGATTTCATTGTCTTTGAGAGGTTTGATCGGATCTTGTGTAGGACTTTGAAGGAATTTTCAAATGGAGTTCACCAGATGTTCTGTTGCCAAACTATATACATCCTTGCGTTCTCCCTTTGCTAGCCAGGTTGGATAGTGTTCCCAAGAGGGTTTTACGAGTGGACGCATGGTATGGCCAATGTACTCATCTCCACAGGGGCAAGTAAACTGCTATATGCATGTTGAATTGGATCAGTGTGACAGTTTGTCTTTCACATGATGATTGAATAGTTTCTTGCAAGAAAATGTCACGCATAAGCTGGCGGCAAAGTATGTCTACGGAGAGGCTCTGCTTCGGTATCCCTTTTAAATTTGAAATTAAGCATCAGCATCTTTTGGCGTTGAGGCGGCTTAGAACTGTTCAGAGGTTTTCTTTGGTTTCAGATTCTTTTCTATAAATGTGGATGGGAAAGCATTTTCCATTAAGGTTCCTCGGAGACTTTGAATTTCTTTGTCAATAGATTCCTCGGGACATATTTTGCAGATCCTCGAGGAAAGAGAGTATATGAAGTTTCTCTTTCTGCTTAGAGAAACACAGCTCTAAGAGTTGATAAACTGTCCATTCCATGTGGACTTTTTGTATATGGATCTCCACAGCAAGTTATCATCATTACTTCGCAGTTGAACCTCGAGAAAGTGGAACGTAGCATCACATTAAACTTCTAGATTGAAGTCCATGTTTGGGTGAACACTATATTGAAGGTTTGGAGTCGGTTTTCGGGATCCAAATTCTTATCCCAATTGCCTTTCTTATCCAAAATTCCTGTTTATTTCAGTTATTTTTTACGTTTTTTAGTTCCTATCTGCACCACTATGTTTTTTATTCAAACTTCCTGCCTATTTCATTTATCTTGGAAATTTATACGATAAATATTTTTGTGCTTTATTAAGAAAGGGATTTCCCTTCAGACCCTTATCGGTATGTCCATAATTTTTAAAGTGTTACACTAGATAAATTACAGTTAAAAGCATTATCATTAGGTCTTACATTTCGTGATCAAGGATATATAAGGTCAACCAATTTGATACCAATATCCAGTTTGAAAACCTACTCCTACAAACAAAAGACTTGATCCCATCGTAAGATGATGAAGTCTCTAGGTTTAAAACTACACTAGTCGACAGTTGTCAGCAGTATAAAAACAGTAGTCATTCTAGTAAAAGCTTGCTGACTAAACAGCATCACGAAGCCGTAAGAAAGCTAAGGAACAACGAAAACATTATAATCAGTAGACTTGATAAAGGAGCTGGAGTAGTACTGATGAATAAATGTGATTACGTTGACAAAATGAATTCGCTTCTAACTGACGAAACGAAATTCCAAAAGCTTAACAACCCAACAGATCTAGACGGAAAGGCTGAAAAGCAGCTAACAAACACGCTTAAGGAGCTGAGAAAAATTGGAGTAATCTCAGAGGCAGTCTACAACCTTCTTAAAGTTACTGGAAGTAATAATTCATTATTTTATGGTTTGCTCAAAGTACGTAAACTAGGACTTCCTCTTCGCCCAATCCTAGACATGTCTAATTCCACCTACCATGGAGTGGCAGAGTGACTAGGTGAACTCCTCCAAGCGTTACACAATGGGAAGTAAATGATATCCTTAGATGTCGCATCACTCTTCACCAATGTATCACTTATGAAGACTGTGGAATTCATATACCCACAGATACAAGGAAAGCAGTTGGAGATCGGAATTCCAATTATTAGCCTGAAAGAGCTACTTTTAAGATGTACTACGAACGTAAACTTCACATTCAACAACCTTTATTACAAACAAATCGACGGTATTTTCATGGGTTCTCCATTGGGTCCAATTTTGGCAGATTTCGTTCTTATTAAGCTTGAAAATGGTCCATTGAAACAAGTGATGTATTCTTATTTTCGTTATGTTGACGATACGTTTATTATTCTTGATGCGAAAGCTGACAAGAATGAAGCGTTAATAAAACTTTATTAAAATAATCACAAATAACTCATATTCAGTGAATAGTGAAGTAAAGTAGTTTGTAAGTTACTTTCTCCTATGCGCTGTTTTTAGTAATGTGGATAACTTAAACCGTGATACATTTCCCTTTTCATTTAAGCTGTTTACTTGTTTAATTTAATCGGATGATATTCAGTATTTACGCCTGGTGTTAGTTTTATAGATTCGCAAAGTAGATTTCTGTTTGAAATGATCATCGACTTCCATAAAATGAAGTAACTCAGACAAAGACGTATCATAAAGCTGTAAAATTATCTACGGAGAGCATTGTTCTGTTTTTGTTGTCTTATTTTGTGTACTTCTGGCAACCTTAACTGATTCACTTCTATGCTAAGTTCCTCACTTATCTGTCAAACGGACAGTCAGTCAGTGTTGGTATCTCTGTATTGCCCAATTATATATACCTTATCTTCAACGCACCATTTGCACAGGTCTTCGTGTTGTGGTACATCTGGACTTCGTGTTGTGTTCCTTTGTGTTCCTTTCACGTCGTTTTCCCATGCATCTCCACAACGCTGTATCATTTACTTTCTCTGATATCAAACGTATCTTCGTGCTATTTGATGTGTTTTATGCCGATGAACGTTTGTTTATATACTACTGATAAATCTTATCAGTAGCGCTTGCCACAGTATCACTGAGACATGTTTACTATTATAAAAGTGTAGAGTTGTATCTGCTTGGCTTAGGTGGTCGACTTTTAGTTAGTTACAGCTTAGTTACTCTGAAAAGATTTTCCATGCACCAAGCTGTGAGCGACATCCGGTCTATGTGGGCTGATGTTACTACTTAGCTGCCCATTCTGAATTAAGTGGAACGCCACTCCAATCCGGAATCCAATATCTTAAGGGCCGCGTCGTCAACTAGGTAGGGTCTTTAACCTCCACATAGAGTCCTGTCTAGGTTATTATGAAGCAGGCAAGGCTTTAGACTGGTGCCCCCTCCCCCTTCCCCGTGATCAATGCCATACCATTTAGAACCCACAAAATTTGAAGCCGTTATGGAAGTATTACTTTGTTTTCATACATTTATTCCCCTTAATGAATTTGAATAAAGCAAGAACAACAGTTTTTGCAGAATAAAATGGTACCATCATTTATTTTGTCGGCTTCTCATCAGCTGCTTACATGCCAAAGTCATTATTAAATATATCTACGGAAACAATTTTAACATACTTGCACAGAGTTCATTTTAAACAAAAATCAATCGATCAATATATGCATAAAGTAACTATATATATATATATATATAATATTAAACACTATTCCAAACAATAATAATCATACACAATGGAAACTTTCGACTTTACGTAATCAGATGAAAGAGAGGTGAAAATATCCAGTTACCAGGGCAAAGAAAGACTGATAACTGCTTCTTTCTGAACGCATAAATCAGATTTCAGGCGCTTGATGGAGATGGCTTCAGCAAACTTAAGGAGAATTGAAATCTTTTGCCAGTTGATAATTTTGAACGGTCTTGCGACGTCCACCTCATGACTCGTGTCAAGGAGATGCCTGGCGATGGCACTGTTTAAAGCATTTGTTCCCTTTAGACATAGGTTTTTGGGTACATGTTCAGAAAATCGTAGATATGTCTTTCTTTCTGTTCTTCCGATGTAACTGCTTCCGCAGATACAAGTAAATTTGTTTTTACAGTTGGAGTTAACATGAGAAGGATATCTATCGATTTTTGATTGCATCAAAAAGCAAGTTCGATAGACGGGGACAAGCTTAACTGCAGGATAGGCTCTGGCTAGTGAAGTACTCAGTCTTCTGTTGACCATTACTGCAATGTTTTCACCTTTATAATCAAGTTGAATGCAGATTGGCTTTTGTTTGACATTTGAGACTTCAGATCTTCCGTAGTTGTTAATGAATCTTTGAAGGTAACCATTGCTTTTCAACATCTTTTCGAGAAACGTAAATTCTTCCTCTAATTTCTCTGTAGAGCATAATTTCCTAGCTCTATAGCATAGAGTCTTGACTAGTCCAC
The DNA here is from genome assembly GCA_944472155.2 of Trichobilharzia szidati. NCBI lineage: Eukaryota > Metazoa > Platyhelminthes > Trematoda > Strigeidida > Schistosomatidae > Trichobilharzia > Trichobilharzia szidati. The sequence goes on from OX235272.1 coordinate 86,215,373, forward strand.
GTTCAAAGCTATTTGGACTAAAACTATTAAAATGTAGGTATTGTCCTTTCCAAGTAGGCTTTCGGTAAATCGACTTCTGAAGACTACCATCTTCTAGGCGTTGCATGGCAATGTTGAGGAAGTGGAACTTTCCGTCACTTTCATGTTACCTAGTAAACTCATTGAATAATCTGAGTAAGTGTGAAGCATGACTTTCATTGTTACACACTATAAATGTGTCATCGACATATCAACAGTAAGAAGTTGTTTCGTCGATTGCATGCTTGATCTTTGTTCTTTCAAGATTGGACATGAATATATCTGGTAAAGCAGGGCTAAGTGGATTGCGCATAGCTGCACCATCTATTTGGCGGTAAAGAGTGTTGTCTAATTGGAATCGCACATCCATTGTACACATAAGGAGTAGGCGTTTGAATTCCGACTCTGGAAGTGGGAGAAGATCAGACTACTGACAAATGATCTCAATAGTTTCATTGATTGGAATCATTGTGAACAAGGTGGCTGCATCAAAGGAGACTTTGTTTTCTAGACTAGAATTGTTGTGCCTACAATTATGGTTAGGATAATAAGAAATGGATTTCTAAGTAAATAGTATTCAATAACTGTTACTTTGGTTAGTAAAAATCGAAGTTATTTAGAATCGGTCCATATTCGCTCCCACCAAATGCAAGATGATGTTACAGGATTGGACTACACCCACTCCTAGATTAGAAATAGGAAGTGAAGTAGTAGAGCACATTGACCGCTTCACTTACTTGGGAAGTCCCATCAGCCCCAACGGGTTGATCTCTGACGAAATCTCAGCACGAATACAGAGGGCTAGTTTCGTGTATGCCAGTTTACGCCGTCTCTAGCGTAGACGTGATATCCGACTATCGACCAAAGGGCGTGTGTACTGCTCAGTAGTCCGCTCCGTCCTCCTTTATGGCTGTGAGACCTGGCTATTGAGAGTGGAAGACATGAAAAGATTAGCTGTCTTCGATCATAGGTGTCTGCGTTCTATCTCCCGTGTGAAGTGGTATAATAAGGTGAGCAATATTGAGGTTAGGCGTCGAGTGCTAGGTAGGTGGGAGGGGAAATCAATCGACGAGGCTGTGAAATTACATCGACTGAGATGGTTAGGACATGTGCTACGTATGCCTAGTCATCGCCTTCGTCGACAATGGGCAATGTTAGCTGATATAGGGCCAGGCTGGAAAAGAGCTAGCGGCGGTCAAACGAAAACATTGCACCAGTCAATGAAATCTACAACAGTTAGTCTAAGCCACGTAGGAAGGTGCAGACTTCCTCACTGGTTGGGTTCCTCGGGATGGTAAAAACCAATGGTTGGAAACAATTGGTGACATGGCTCAAAATCGTTCTCAATGGCTAGCGAAGAGGCATCCATTCCTTGTGACTCATGATTTCCAATGAAGCTGTTTTGTTCTTCTTTATTACTATTCCTTTGTCTCACACCTCTGTTTACTGTCTCTAATATGCATTTCTTCTACTTTCTTCTCTTGCTTTGTGTGCTACATGGAGTGTGGCGACTTGAACTGCCGCACATCTGTGCAAAGTTCTATGTCGAAAACAGACAGACATTCTTCAGCACTTGACAGTCCAGTAAGTTAATAATCATTCAAAAGTTGTTGATTGATTGAATGCATTTTCATCTCGATGATTTATTGTGAAAGAAACAATAAGACTTTGGATAAGACAATTTGTGTGAGCACACATTATATACTTCATTAGTGATGTGCTAATTCACTTCTATACGATGCGCAATCGGAAGTGAATAGTAAATAGATGTTCAACTTCCCTATTGTAGGTTTTGAAATCAGGATGAGGATAAAAGTTTTTTTTTAACTCCATCATTAAAATGACTCTTCCTATCACAGTTACAACTTATATTATCCTATTTTGTTGGCTTTATTTTCTCCCTTGTTTTCTTATTTATAGTCGTCTTGTGAATGTAAATGTTAGTGCAGATCTTCGTAAAGAATTAGGTGTAAATCAATATCTTTTAACTGGAACACTAGGTATACAACCTGGTCAAAGTCTACTCCTCTTAAATGGTATGTTACTTTCACCATCTGTTGATATATTCGCTTTATTGGATGTAATACGTCAAGAAGCAAAAATGATGGCACAACTGCATGCTTTAGGTATACCAGTAAGTATTAAAAATATTTAGTAATATACTTTATATAATTTACTTCTTATGTGTAATATCCTAATGGCATAGATTCTTTATTCACTAACTTACTTAGTCAAACAAACCCCACCGTTGTTATTTAGTGCCCCTGTATTGTTGTTATGTTACGACTGAAACTAACTCCTTGTGAAATGAGCGCAGGAAACAAATCTCTACGTCGTACTTTATAGCTGACAAAACCTTTTTGAAACATGGATATATTCATAGAAGGCTCCAAAGACAGTAAAACTAACGTGTGACTCTATTCAACAACAACAATAGTAACATCAAAGACTCAAAATTACCTCTTTAGTGCTGTTTGGCAGCTGTACAGACAAGGCAAGTTTCTAAGTGCAAGACAAAGTACTGTAGAACAAAATTAGTCAACCAAAATTCAACTGTAAGAAGTACCTGAGAATCAGGTAGAATATTTCCAACAAGGTGGGATCAAAGTCTCTGTCGACAAGAATAGTCACACATTAATGCCTCCCGAAAACAGTCCAATGGTTAGAATCACTCATACAGAAACGCATCATAAAACAACACAATATCAATATTAACGCACAACGATAAAGCGAAGCATTGAAATTATAGACTAAACAGGAACAAAGTCGAATGATGATAAGGATCAAGTCAACGTTTGATATGCAAATGTCAGAAGAATGATATGCAGTTTATGGGAAAAAATGGATAATAATTACAAAACACAAAATAATTGAGCAAAGAATATCCTTTTCGATAATTTCCTCTTCTGGCTCTACAATTATATGCATATGTTTGTAACAACAGAAGACAAGGGCCAGGCAGTAGATCGTTTATTTTAAGGAAAATCAACACATATTTATAGATTTTAATGTACATTATTGTAGATTATTGTTAGTCGAAAATACAGTCTTTTGATTGGTTGTTTCTAACAGAAAGTTAACCTTGCATCTCTTTGTGGCTGTGTCAGATCATCCGTATGCTAACTGTATCCGCCTACGCAAAGCCTTTGTTCTCATTTTCTCACCATCAATATTAAGGACATAAACATTGACATCAATTACTGTCTACCAACTTTGGCTAGCAGCCAGCTCTCACCGCATGTTTATATCCATAGAATATTGTAGAATAGTAGTCAATAACAATATTAGTGTTTTTTAAATAACATCGATTCGTTAAATAAGATCAATGGAGTTGCAGTTCATTAAAGATGCTTAAATTATAATAATAATAAAGATATAGTAGCAAATAGAATATCAAATAAAATTAAGGAAATTTCTACAAAAAAATGAGGATCATTCGAACCGAGATGGCCAAGTTAAGGATAATGTCTGAACTAACTTCTTTTGGACGCACAAATTAGGCTTGTTAATATGGATCCCAACAGCCAGCCTCAGCAATATTTAGTAGTCGGAATCTTAAGGCGAAATCGAGATTTGGTGGTATGCGGTAAATGACTCTGAAAGCCTCGTCGACATCAATCCACAAGATGAGATAGAATAGCTCTATGATTAGATTTTGCTTGTCCTTTACTTAACCACTATGCAGGGTGATGTTTGGAAATTCGACGAGAAAGACGCCTAATTGTACGGCCTTTGCAACTAACTGGCTCCACAAGAGCAGTTGAACCAACCGAATGAGCATAAATATTGTAATTGGATCCTTGAAGAGGGATTTTCCCAACAATCTCTCCATTGCAGTCAGTTCACCTTAATATCAGTCCAGGTTACTGGTTTGTATAACCGGAATGATAACATTGATGTCATACATGTTGATAGTCAAAAGTAGTCTCTATCGATTCCTTATTCTTGTATAAGACAAATAACATGTTTGGGCTGAAATAGTCAGTAAACAGATAGTGAATGGCCGTCATTCCTTATTCTGAGGAAACAATTGCAAGGATTATGGGATTTAGGCTATTTTGAAAGATTACTCTGTATATGTTGGCTAGCTAGCATATATAATAGTGGGAGAAATTTCAGCTAGGCGAATTCTTACGTATTCGGAGATTATATATATATATATATATATATATATATATGCACAGGACTCATTATAATATTCTAAGTAGCCTTTGACAAGACAGTATTCTAATCTTGACATATGGGCATGCTTGGATATTTAATTTTGCGAAATTTATCATGTAAGAATCGAATTTTTGTGGTCATCTTTTTTCGCTTCCCATGCATTGGGCATTTCTGCCACTCTGCAAATCATTTATATGCTTCTGACTTCCTGTTTAAAACGTTTGCTCCGTAGACATTACAAATATGTATAAACTGCTAGGGCTGTGTTCATAATGCTCGATTAGCTTATATTTCTCTCATTCAGTTGTTTCTTCTGTGTTATGTTGGTTGGAGGGTTTCATTATGAGCTGACATCAGTTAGAGAACCATTGGAAAACCACCTGGGAAAGCTGGACAGCTGTTTCCTCCGTCCTAGTTTGGGATTCTTCAATGGTACGCACCCTGATGCTCACTAGCGACTGGCCCTATTCAGGCGATTACCTGGGGTTCTAGTGGGAAGTCGTGACCAGTAGGGTACAGAAGGTTGAAGAAGAAACTGTGAAGTGGTTACGCTACGTCATGAATTGGTAGAATTTAGAATTCATGAGCTGACCATTGGATCAGGTGCCAGTGGCTTAATGGTCTACGAGCTCGTTAGCCTTGTAACCAGAAGGTCCTGGATTTGAACCCCGTATTGTGGGTGCGCACTGATGAAGAGTGCCAAACTAGGCTGACGAAACAGTTGTACATTACTCCCAGGTGGTTTTCCAATGGTTCTCTAAGTGATGTCAGCTCATGATGAAACCCTCCAACCAATTAATGTTTTCTCTGAAGATCCTGGACGGAAAGAAAATATCATGCAATATAAACTCTGCTGTAAATTCTTTACATTATATAAACATTGTTCATAATAAAGCTATTATTAATCACTAAAATGTTTACTAAAAGTGAGAAAAACATAACTAATTATGTTCAAATCTAGTTAGCATGCAGTCATCTGTCATTTCTGAAAAAGGTAAAGATGTGTGTTGTGCTGTTCGTTAACTATCAGTTCCCGTTATACTACTAATCTTGTTTTCTTTTCAATTCAGTCATAATCCCAACATGGTTTCTTTATTCCCATTAATAGTGGTAGCCAAACATTTGCACTTACAGTTGTTTCACTTCTCGAGACTTTAATTCCCTGTTATATAATGGGCAACTTGTTAACAAATGTGTATCTCTGTACAATTCACTTTGACTTGTTTTTTTTTTTGAATGATTTACCCCCACAGGGACCAAATATCTCACAGTTAATCATTGACTATGGTTCTTCGAGTGAATCTTCGTCAAAATCTACTGATGGAAATATACCAGGTTTAAGACATAGTCTATCCGGTCAATTTGTTCTGGATTTATCCAATTCACCAATCTCGTATATTAATAATTTAGAATCTGATTCAGCTTATGCTTATTGGCCATCATCACTTCATACATTATTCACGCTTGATTTTTCCGGTGGTATACGTCGGATACGTAAAAATCTGTACAATGTCATTTTAGTCATTGATCCTGCTTCATCTGAAAGTCGTGAAATGTTAAGACTAACAGAATCATTTCTTTTGCATATGACTGCAATACGGTTAGTTGATGATATTATTGTTGTTATTGTTTATTTTCCACTTTTTTTCCAGTCACAGATGATTTACCTAAAACAGACTTTTCATGCGTCAAGCCATGAGCCACGTTTAATGCATTATTGCCCAGATTGAAGTAGGTGGTTGTGGATTCGAACGCCACAGGACCTGTTCTTAGCCTAGTTGAACGTTGAGTTCTGAAGCCAGTGGACTACATCTTTCTATGCATTATGTGTGCGTCGGTGATTCCGTGATAGAATGTTCACCAACTAAGCACGTGGTCCGGGGTGGATTCCCGATCGACTCATTCCTGAACCTCGCTTGGACAGTATTTAAGTTCGGTAGAGGGAGCGGGTAGCAATCTCACCCCGTAAAAATAAAATCACCGTTAATGAAACTTCGAAGTTCAACCTTGAAGCCATGTATTCCACACTCGAGACGCGAAGAGAAATGAAATAATTATTCAAAAGAATGGTTACTGAACAAAGAATATTCTTTTCGATAACTCCTTCATCAGGTTCTACAGTTATGTATACATAATAGTGAATGAATTAGTGTTATTAACAACATTAATGTTGTTTAAATAACATAGAATCAATAATAATAATAACATCAATGGATTACAGTTTGATAGCATCAACATAACGATTAACTGAATATCAGAAAAATTAGGGAAGATAATGTTACAAATGCATGAATTTATCGTCTCTACTGAAGGCCAGGGCAGTAGTAGTGGCTGGCTGAACTTGATTCTTTTGCACACAAAAGACTGGTTGTTTCACGCCAATTGCGATAACCTTTGCTGTTTGAAGCATGCGGTGCTTCGATGCTTTTGGTAATTTATTTGGCACCCGGTAGATGATAAGGATTCTTCAATGCTGGCTGGCTTTGTGGCTGGTTTGTACCAGATGGTCTACTATCGAACTGTTGATGGTTTCTGCTACACCTTTATTTAGCCACACTGGTATATGTTCTCAAGCGAACACGAAAAATCAATTTCCTAGAGCAACGGCCAATATAACTCGCTCTATCACAAGCGCAGTTGAATTGGTCGATACAATTACAAGTGGTTAGTCTAGGTACTTCATCTTTCGATTGCGGAATCACCACCGGTCGTGTTGTTAGTCACACTAATTCATTCACTTTATTTATTTCTGTACGTTCCCAGTAGAACATAGGGCTTCAAGCTAGAGGCTTGGATTTTCTGTAGCAGTGTTGTTTATTTTTACTGGGATGGGGTTGCTAGCCTCATGCGTAACCTTTCCTCTTTACCAGTTTTATTACTGGCTTAGCGAGGTAAAGGAGTGCGTCGGCAGGGGATCGAACCCCGGACCACATGAGGCGTGGTTGGCGAGCATTCCACCGCTGCGCCACCGACGCACACTATTATGTATATATATAACTGTAGGACCTGATGAAGGAGAGGTTATCGAAAAGAATATTCTTTTTCAGTAACTATTCTTTTGAAAAAGGTTTTAATGTGCATTTTTAATCAGTTGAAATAATTATTCTATCCGAAATTTATTGAGTATTTCATGCTGATTAACATATAACGTTTATTCACCATTAGGAGTATGTGAATCTGTGTTGTTTTGAGTGTTTATATTTTTTTTGCTATGTTTGTTAGCCTATTTGAAAAGTTGTTTACACTTTTAGATTTTGTGAAAAAACATTGTTTTTCAAATATTGGTTTTTGTAGCGGTTTTGTTCGATTGGTTGGAGGATTGCACCATGAGCCGAAATCGATTAGAGGACCATTGGAGAACCAGCTGGGAGTACTGGACATCTGCTTCGTCCTTGTTTGGAACTCCTCATCAGTACGCACGGACGATGCGGGGTTCGAACTCAGGACCTTCTGGTTGCAGGGCGAGGTGGCTCGTAGACCATTAAGCCATTGGAACCCGATATAATGGGCAGCCCATGAATTCTATCATCTGCCAATTCATGACATAGCGCGGCCACTTCGCAATGTCTTCTTTGATGAGTTACTGCCTCACCTTCAACGTGCTGTACCCTACTGGTCACGCTTTTCCAATGGTTTTCTGACTGATTTCAGCTCATGATGAAATCCTCCAACCAAAAAAAACTTTCTGAATACTTTATTTAGTTATAGAATAATTAGTGTAATTGACTTTTGAATTGGTAATAGTATGTATACATATCTATCTATCGATGCATATAATAGTGGAACAGACATATTAATTCCTTTTGTACATTTTCTTCAATCACGTCAGTCGGATTGTTTTATGTCTGAAAGGGTATATTTGCCGTTGGATTATATTATAAATTATTATTTGATATCTCTATATGAATACAATTTGAAATGACTACACTTTCATATTTTTGAATTGAAATATTGTTATTTTTAATATTGATTAAAATACAAATGAAATAAATTCAGGATTAGGCAGTCAAATAAATCAATACTATATGGTTTTTGACATAAACTCATTTCTTATGCTTCAGTGATTATGGGTCACTGGTTGTGGTGTCACTTTATAGTAAGACTAATAAATATATGTGTTCCGTTTGAGGAAGATATCCTAACGTTCATTGATTATCGAATTGATCAAGGTTGCTTCCTTAACATTTTATCTTTTAAATACTCAGATTTTATCACCTTATTATTGTGTAACAAATAAGCTACTCAAATCATATGTAATCAGTCAGCAACCAATATCTGTAAGTGCTGTGTGCTTATCGCGCAGCACTCAAATCTCAAGCCGTCTTGAAAACTAGCTGGAGTTAAAGTAGTTTAGGAATTCATGTGTGTGCGTGCTTATGTGTTTTTTTATTCCTTCACGTTCCCAGTGGAACATAGAGCTTCAAGCTAGATGCTTGAAGTTTCTTTAGCAGTGTTTATTTTTACAAGATGAGGTTGCTAGCCTCATGCCCAACCTTCCCTCTTTACCAGCTTTATTTCTGGCTTAGCGAGGTAAAGGAGTGCATTGGCCGGGGATCGAACCCCGGACCACATGAGGTGTGGTCGGCAAGCATCCTAACCACTATGCCACCGGTGCGTATGTGTAGCTGTTGCTTATTCAAGTATCGTATACTAGGCTTCTAACAGTTTGTTGGAAGCTACAGCAGGATCGACCGGTTTGAACCACCTCTGATACCTTTGTGTGATATCAGTCAAAGTTGGGGTGCACAACAAACTTGAGTGCGTGAATTTCAGCTCTGCCTATGTGAAACCTATTCCTTCTCAGTTGAAGATGTTTAGCGGCTTTGTAGTTTTGACTATCATTATCTTAGTCATGTGTAAATAATTCTAAAGTTTGACAGGGAGAATCTGAGTAAACAAACTGTAGACCATCATTGATGAAGTTTTTCTGTCCTTGAACAGTGACGTTTATGACTTAGATTCGGTTTATCAATGTTACACTCTTCCCTATTCGCTAGTCCTTGAAGTGTCTGAAAAACGAGTATTGCCCTGTGGGATGAGGGATAATTTAGTGAACATCTGTCAGTGCATTTTATTTCATTGAATGAGTTCAACTATGTAACTCGATGGTTTGTCAAATTTATTAAAGATTATTAAACTCGTGGCCATCATGCTGTAATTTCCTTTCTTCTCCTACTGTCGAAGAATTACATTAATGAAACTATCCTTGAATGTTTATCTTATTAGGTCAATTATTTGAGATCAGTTCAGCTTGATCACTTTTCTCCTTTTCTTTTGTTCATACATAATTGTTATGTCATTTTGTGTTGCATATCTCTTAGTATCTATGCTTTAATTAGTTGGTTTCTCTTAACAAGTCTAGAAGACATGGATTTCGCGGATAATTTATGTTTGATATCACACAAAATCGAAAACTTACAAGCGAAAACCGACAAACTGGTCGAAGAAGCAGCAAAGACAGGACTTCAGGTGAACATAGACAAGACGGAGGTTATGAAAATAACCAACCAGCAACAACCACAACAGCAGCAACATCCACCGCCAATCACCATCGACGGGAGGGATTTGAAAGAGGTTACTTCATTCACTCATCTATAGAGCATTGTCTCAACTACAGGCAAATGGAACGGACGAGGATGTCAAATCGAGAGTCGAGAAGGCGGGAAACACATTCATCAACCTGAAACCAATCTGGAAATCTTCGTCACTCAGCCTGCATCAACAACAAAATTCGGATTTTCAATACAAACGTCAAGTCACTTCTTCTATACGGATCAGAAACTTGGCGGAGCACAAAGAATATTTCCAACAGCCTGTTGCAGACCTTTATCAAACACTGTCTTCGCTCTATACTGAAGATCAGATGACCGGCCGGAAAGAATCACCAACAAGAAACTATGGGAACAAACAAAACAAGAACCAATAGCTCAACAAATATGCAGGAGAAAGTGGATATGGATTGGACACTCGCTGAGGAGGCCATTCGCTGGGTGACATCGCGTCAGGCCATCGCTCGAGTGGAACCCGAAAGGGAAGCGGCGAGTGGGACGTCCAAGGGTGACATGAAGGAGATCGTGTGAAGAGGAATTGAAACAGTATGGACTAACATGGATGCAAGTGAAAAGTACAGCAGAAGACAGAAGCAAGTGGAGACGTGCAGTTGAAGCCCTATGTTCCACTAGGAACCCAAGGGAACAACAATAATAATAATTTTAATTTTAAGTTTGACCAATGAGTACTGGACAGCTGTTTCATCCTCCTATTTTGGGACTCATCGGCAGCACTCATCCATCGGGTTTCGAACCCCCTGGACCCGGACCTTCCGGTTACAAGGTAAGCTCGTAGACCATTCAACCACTAGGACCCGATTCAGTGACCCATGCCTTCTAACTTCTTCCGATTCGTGATTTTAGCACAACCACCAACCAATGTCATCAGTGAGTATTTGTCCTCACTCTCTTCCGGTGGACCCCAGTAGTCCTGTATTCAGTCACTAGCGAGTCGATCCTGTGGGTGTAATGGTCCACGAGTTTATTTTGTAACCGGAAGGTACTCTCTGAGCTTAGGATGTGCGGTGACTCTGCGTGTTCGATCATCGCTGTCTCCGTAGGATTGCTTGCATTCGATGGCATCATCGCGTGAGTAATTCTGAGGTTCGGCGGCGTGTGTTTGAACACAGTGGAGATCACCATTCATTGAGTGTCGTCATCTGGAAATACCGGCTCCGGTGGCTTGGACATGTGCTGCAAATGTCATCCCAGAGGCTTCCGTACAGGTCTCTGTTCGCTAGCCAGCCCTGGGATGGGATGGAAAAGACGGAGAGGGGGTCAGTCCATGACGTGGCGTCGTGGGATGAAGGATATTTGTGCTAGATTAGCATCGGTTGGTGCGTCACGACTCCCTGGTTGGGGTCAGCGAGATAGCTCGAATCGATGGCTCGAAAAGTTATCGGATATGGCCAAGAATCGTAATCAATGGCGAACGTGTTGCAATTTCCTTCTTTCTTCCCTTCCTGATGATAGTTAACGAATACTGTTTGAACTTGTTAAACATGACTGTTTTCCTTCCAGATGAAATTCTTTACCCGTTGTCTACTTATGTTTTTTTACTTTTAATCTATATTGTTTTATTATTGTTGTGTTGCGCATCTTTCTTGGTGCCATATTGTACCAAGTGTTTTCTGCGTTTAAATAAATAAGGTTTAATCCTGGTGGGTGCATACTGTCGATGAGTCCGAAACTAGGACGAAACACCTAGTTGTCCAGTACTCCCTGGTTTTCAATAGTTGTCTAATTGATCTCCGTCCGTGGTCAAATCTTGAAAAAAAAATAATTTTACTTTATTAGATTGAAATTATTCAAATTAAATTTGTTGTAAATATTCTCTTTGTTTAGTCTACTTGAAATAATTAGCTATTTTTTTCTTTAAATTTCATTTTCATTTCAGTTTTGGTATCCTTTGGTCTGTGAATCCTAAAGTCAACTCTACTGGTCTATTACTGGCACGTATTTCTGCCTATATATCATCTAGTATAACTAATTCACGTGAATCTCCATTTCCTGTCAATATAGACGGTTTAGGATCACCTGGTGCAATGGCAGCTTTATCCTTTCTAACAGAAATCTATGCTAATGCTGAAAAATTAAACACCGAGTTAACTGTTGATTTAATTAAGAAAAAATTTGAAAGACTATTTCCATCTGCTGATTCTGAAGATATCTTTTCGCTAGCTCCTGGTACTAGTGATTATGATAGTGAAGTTAATGTAAGTTTTGTGTGTGTATATTTTATTGTTGTTGTTGGTGTTGTTATTTTTGCTAAAATATTATTTTATTATTATTTTGGTAAATTACTTTTTTGATGTTGTCCTCACAGAGAGAGAAAGAGAGAGCTCATAGCAAAAGCCAGTGTTAACTGTTCGTTATAACCGGAACTACGACCTAGTAGACTATGTGCGAATACTAACTTAATGCGCTGGCTAATCTGTCCTAATCGCACGTCAACAACAGCAACAACAATAACACCGCCGGGCCGCAAAGGTGGAAAGAATGACTGGACATTGATAAGAGAGCTTTTACTGTCTCAAACAGCAGTCAAAGAAGATTGACAACGCTTGCGTATATGTACATGTATGCTTTAAAATGACCATGAGAAGCAGCGAACAACCAATAGGATTCCAAAGGTCATAATTAGGGTGAGAGAGAATTAGGGATTTGATTGATTGGTTATAGGATTTCATCATGAGCTGATAACGGATAGACAACCACTGGAAAACCAGCTGGGGAGTACTGGACATCTGTCTCGTCCTAGATTGGGAATCTTCATCAGTACGCACTCACCGCCAGGGCTCGAAACCAGGTCCTTCTGGTTATAAGGCGAAGAAGATATTGGCTAGTGGTCGCTCTATGTTGTGAATTGGCAGAAGTTGGAATTCATGGGCCATTGGATCGGGTCCCAGTGGCCTAATTCTCTACGAGCTCGATAGTCTTGTAACCAGAAGGTCCTGTATTCGAAACTTGGTCCGTGCGTACTCCGTTAGTGTCACAAGCTCCGCTGACGAAACAGCTGGCTATCCAGTACTCCCAGGTGGTTTTCCAATGGCTCTCTAACCGCCAGAGCTCGAAACCAGGTCCTTCTGGTTACAAGGCGAAGAAGATATTGGCTAGTGGTCTCGCTATATCGTGAATTGGCAGAAGTTGCAATTCATGGGCTGGCCAGTGGATCGGGTCCCAGTGGTTTAGTGGTCTACAAGTTAGCTCGCCTTGTAACCAGAAGGTGGTCCTGGGTTGGAACCTTGGCTGTGAGTGCGTACTGATGAAGAGTCTCAAAATGGGACGAAACGACTGTACAGAAAATTAGATCACTAATCAATAAGTGTCATAAGAGAAATACAAGCAGACGTTTAAAAATGACATATAGGAAATTAGGTCTATATATCACTGTTTGTTACTAGATGCAAGTTTGTCAAACGAAGAGGATATACTTTATAAGCGTCTGACTCCTCTCAGCTGGTAATCTCATTCGTAATAGATGCTCTTCTTAAAGGTTCATTCATTCATTCATCAAATGAAGTGATCTGTCACCTAAATTTATTTAATAGGTAAAGGGCCTCACCTCTGAAATTAATTTTTCGTTCTCTAATTTAAATACATTTGTATAAATGTTATGTGCGTGTTTCTTGCACTATTTTATTTAAAACACACTTGTTACAATATGGGTACCAAGAGATGCGCTTCACAGCAATAAAAAACGGTAATATATAAAGAAAATAAACGGAGAATGATTGAGGGACGTCATCCAAACAACAGAAAGGGAAAAAAGAAGGAAGTTGCAGCATATTAGCCATTGGTTGCGATTCTTGCATATTTGACAGCGTTTCGAGTAGCCGATTGGAACTATCTATCATACCTCAACCACAAAGTCGTGACACACTGACTGATGCTAATCTAATAGGAATATCTTTCATCCCACGACGCCAGGTCAATGAAAAATGGTCTCCACTATGTCCAGACACACGCTGCCGGACCTCTGAATTACTTACATGATGGTGCCATCGAACTCAAACAATTCTACTGAGACAGCGATGATCGAATAGGCAGAGTTACCGGACATCCTCAGCTCAGAGATGGGCTAGGTTTCATGGGCGTAGAACAAAACTGGGCGCACTGAAGCATTGTAAACCCGACCTTTGACAGCCAGGCTGACTTCGCGACAGCATTTACTATAAACCAATTAGATGTATGAGTACCGATTAGTTAGTAATCACAATTACCATTTCTTTGCCATAGACTACTTACATCTCTTTTTGAGTAAAGAACACCTCATAACAATACTTAAAATTAACACGTACCGTCATTTTTATGTGGATATTATTTCAATAAAACACCACTTAATCTTCTGATTATCCCTTTACTCTGAATAAAAAAAAGTATATTGAGTCGTTAATTTAGAATGTAGATGAGTCAAATGTACAAATTGGTCATGTCAGTCCAATATAATCTAAAAAATATACCAACATTTTTTGGCTAGTGGATTTCAGCTGTGGTTGTTTTAAAAGCATGACATTCTGAACTATGAAAAAGGTAAATCTGAAGTTTTGAAATGTGAGTGCTAGATTCGACTCCCATCTAACTCCCTCCTGAACCTCGCTTAGTTTATAATAAGCCCAGTAAAGACGACAGATTAGGCGTGAGGCCATCAATCCCACCCTCACACCACTGCTACTGAAACATAAATTTCAAAGTTCAGTCTTGAGTCTCTATGTTCCACTAAGAACTCGAAGTAATAACGAAATTCGGGGATGCAATTACGTAAGATTAAAAAGCTGAAATATACAAGCTTGTAGCTGAAGTCGTTGACCAAAAGCATTTCTGTAGACAAAGTGTGGAAGTGTTTTTTTTTGTTGTGAATGGTTAAAGCTTCCCCGTTTATAGAAAGAAGACATATTAAGCAAGCTTCACTATTTTTTATAAAAAAACATCTTCATTATAATAAAGGTTTTTGTATTTCCCAATGAATGCAAAACAAAACGATATTGTTTTTACTGACGTTTCGCTATTTAATGCTGCTAATAGCTTTATCAAACCCATCTTGTTTACTATTTTTAGGCACATCATGAATTTCTAGTTCGTTCTGGACTGCATTCAATTAACAAAATTCCATTACTTCTATTCAATGGAATTATATTGGATAGTGAAGGGATTAGAAAACTTGGCGGTTTTGAAGATGCTGTAGTCACTTTATGCATGGAAGAGCTTATACGTGTCCAGTCAGCTGTATATCAAGGCAGTATGACAAATTCACATTCAATATTTGATTTATACCAGAAAACAGCTACTGTTGTTCCACGATTCAATTCACGTATCTTATTAAAGAAGGGGGATAATTCAAATCAACGATCTGGTGTTACTGCACCAAAATATATCAATTTTGAAGGTTATTCTGTGGAACATAAATCTTGTATGTAGAGTTTGTTTGATAATTAGTTGTCTTCGTTTATGATTATTATTGTTATTATTATTAATTAGAGCAATATTTCATTCTTATGATAAATGCGTTCGGCTAGCAAGCCGCCTTGTTTGACGTGAGTGGTTGCCAGCTACTGATATCAATCGACCAGTAGTATATGACACCACACTGAACAAAGAATACTCTTTTCGATAACTTCATCATCAGGCTCTACAGTTATATATACATTATAGTGAATGAATGAATTAGTGTTATGAACAACATTAATGTTGTTTAAATAACATCGAATCAATAATAATATCAGTGGATTACAGTTCAATAGCATCAACATAAAAATAAACTGAATGTCAGAAAAATTAGGAAAGATAATATTACAAATTCATGAATTTATAGTCTCTACTGAAGGCCGGCCAGAGCAGTAGTAGTGGCTGGCTGGACTTGCTTCTTTTGCACACAAAGGACTGGTTGTTTCACGCGAATTGCGATAACCTTTGCTGTTTGGAGCATGTAGTGCTTCGATGATTTTGGCAATTTATTTGTTACCCGGTAGATGATAGAGAAGGATTCTTCAGTGCTGGCTGTCTTTGTGGCCGGTTTGAACCAGATGGTCTATTATTGAACTGTTGATGGTTTCTACTACACCTTTATTTAGCCACACTGGTAGGTGTTCCCGAGCGAACACGAAAAATCAAGTTCCTAGAGCAACGGCCAATATAACTCGTTCCACCACAAGCGCAGTTCAACTGGTAGATACAATTTGAAGTGGTTAGTCTGAGTACTTCATCTTTCAGTCGAGGAAACACCATAGGTCATGTAAAAAATAAGATAAGTAGTATGCCAGCGTCGGTGGCATGGTGGTTATGACGCTCGCCGACCATGCACATGGTCCGGGGTTCGATCTCCGGCCAACGCACTCCTTTACCTCGCTAAGCCAGAGATAATGCTTGTGAAGAGGAAAGGTTGGGCATGAGGCTAGCGACCCCATCCTGTAAAATAAACACTGCTACAGAAACTTTAAGTTGGAGGCTTGAAGCCCTATGTTCCACTGGGGGACGTGAAGGAAAAAAAGTATGCCAGCATTAAAAGTTTTTTGAACTGATTTTCTTAACTTCTTCGTAATTAATTCGCTAGGTATGTCATCCTTGAATTGTATTCATATGTGAAAAGGCTTCTTGTTTACGGATAGTGAGTAGTCCTTTTCCACTTTCTTTGTCATGTGTTTCTTGATAAATTTGTCGGGATAGCTATTTTCGATCAAAGTATCATATACAATGCTTAGCATATAGCTCTTACTCTGTGGCTGAGGGTCTTGAATAAATTTCTTTCGTACTTGAGAGGAACGAAGCTGTGAAAATATGTATACTGTCCTGTCCAAGTACTTTTTCTATGCAAATTTCTTTTTATGCTACTATCTGGTTTTCTTGTAAGTAGGACATCCAGGAAGGCGATTCTGTTTTGGGATTCCTCTGCGCACGTGAATTTCATAGACGAATGTACTTCATTGAATTCAGTTAATATCGTACTCCTATCTGAATCATTATCACAAAGAATGAAATTGTCATCCATATACTGGCAATAAAATGAGAACTTTCTGATAAGGTTGTTCAAAGGTCCATTTTCTAGTTTACTTAGAAAGAAATCTGCCAAAATGGGACCCAACGGGGAGCCCATCGCCACCCCATCGACTTGTCTGTAAAGTGTGTCATCAAATTTGAAATTTACATTCATAGTACACCTTAATAACAATTCTTTTAGGATTTCAGTATGGATGCCAATGTTTATCGACTGGTTATCCACTTGTTCACATATGTAGTTAACTGTTTCTACTAGAGGCACTGTTTTTCTTGAAGATTGATTACTTTTTATGGCATCAAGCAGCTTATACATTGTTATTCGCATATTTTTGGTTTCCAAAGGAAATTGAGGTGAATTCCCCCCCTGGAACTGTGTAATTTGCCTATGATGAATTTGAGTTGTTGTGTTTATTATGAATTCGAATCGCACTGATAGTGATAACCAAGATATCATAAAATACCCTGTAATGATGAATACTAGTGTTCAATCAAGAAGTTCTCTTTTCAGTTTTGTTATCATTCATAAGGCTTTCATATATTATTTCATTGACCCTTACAATCACATTACAACTAGCGTTATTATTATTATTCTTTTGGGTTCTGAGTGGAACATAGGGCTTCAGAAGCACATGTCTGTTTTATCCTGTCCTGTAGAGTTGTCTTAAGCTGTGCCAACGATTGCCCATAAGCTGTCATCTCCCCCTTATATCGTCTCCCCGATGTCATCCTTGAGCCGACTCCCAACTCGTAATTTCCCTTTCGAGTTCCACTCCGAAGCCTAGCACGTGATGTCTTTTGAAGGTCTCCTCAGCGTGTGCCCGATCCATCTCTGCTTCCTTCAGCATATTTGTTGGGGAGCACGTTGTTGATTGGTTGGTTGTCAGAGTTCCTTGCTGCTTTCCTGTGTTTTGAAGTTAATGTAACAATTAGGATGACTTTCCAGAGTAGAGTCGGTAACCCCGTACGCAACCTCCCCTATTTTTCCTGGCTTAGGACTGGTGTCGTTGGGGAAATAGAGGCGATCGCGTGAAACTAAAACTAAAACTTGTGGGTAGTTCTGGATCCAACTGAAAATAAAGGCCGACATGGAGTGCATTAGAGATGGAATGCTGAGTTCCTGTATTCCACTCAAAACTCAAGGAACCAATGTATCATAGTATAATACTGCGGACGATTTTCAGTTATGTTACCAATAGTCTTTGACCATTAGTTTCTAGCATCCTGAAGACCCCCAGTTAGATCCATTGGCCTATGATTTTGAATTTATACCAATCTGCAACATAAAATAACTCTTACTGACTGTCGTCTTTGAGTAATTACCTTTACATTTGACATTTTCGGTCACCGTTTTTCCATAAAGCTTTGAGAAATCTTTCTTTGTGCTAGTAATCAACGTCCAGTAGAAAATCTTATCAATAAATTGTGTTGATGTGGCGTTGGTGGCTTATCAGTAGAATGCTCGCTAACCATGCTTTACGTGGTCCGGGGTTCGACTCTCAGCCGACAGACACCTAAACCTCACTAAGCACGGTAGTAAGGATGGTAAAGAGGGAAGGTTGAGGACAGAGGCTTGCAACCCCACTCCGTAAAATAAAAAAGCTCACTGCCAATCGAAGTCCTATGTTCTACTTGGAACGTGAAGAAGTAAAATAAAGATAATAAATAGTAGGAATGGTTAGTAAACTAGGCGAGATTACAAGCATGATTAACAGTGATATGTCTGACAATTAATACTTAAATATCAATGAGAGGCTCACTGCTGACTAACCCTATTCAGGTAGGTAGTTACCTGAGGTTCTAGTGGGAAGTCGTGACCAGTAGGGTACAGCAGGTCGGGTGTGAGGACAAATACTCTCGACTGATAACATTGGCAAGTGGTCACGCTGTCATCAATTAACTGAAGTTGGAATTCATCAGCTAACCATTGGATTGGGTTCCAGTGGCCTAATGGTCTACGAGCTGGCTCGCCTTGTAACCAGAAGGTCGTGGGTTGGAACGCTGCATTGTGGATGCGTACTGATTGAGATTCCCAAACTAGAACGAAACAACTGTCCAGTAGTCCCAGCTGGATTTCCAATGGTTCTCTAACCGATGATGTCAGTTCATGATGAAATCCTGTAACCAATTAATTAATTATATTCTGTTATTGTCAGTCACGCTAGTTGTAACGTGGCTGTAGGCGGGATTACGTAATGATATCATCGCTCAGTGTTTATCTTTAGAATATCTTATTACAACTTATTACTAAAGAGGCAAACTGTTTCAAATTTAATGTACTGATAAATATTAATTTTTTCTACGTTTTACTTCATTTATCACTCATGTTGGCCCTTTTTCTTTCCTTTTAACCAGCTGCTAATGAAAAATTGTCTACTTCGGAATTATTAAAATCATTTCTAGATCAAATGCGTTATTTTCAGAAAGGAGGTAAGATAGACACGTAAGTGATTAATATATTGTTTTATTATTTGTTTCTTTTTAGTAGGATTATTGACTTTTGAATGTGACAAAAGTGTTAGCATAGAATAGAATATTACTCTTAATGATCGGTGTACACATAACTCAGTAAAATAAGTCAATAGTTTGTTGTTTACAGCGAAGAGACTCCCATCAACGAATTTATTATCAAGCTGTACAATCGTATATACATGCATATGTGGTATTTAAGAAATTATATCCGGTGAGGGAATTGAATCATAGGTGTGTGAATATATAAAATGATTATAGCAATATGAAATCCACTTAAAATATTTGTGATTATAATCATAATTAAATGTCAAGTGGCAAAACAATTAATGTCATAATTCATAAGATGTATAGAACTTGGAAGGAGTGTGAAATTATAGGATTAGTAGGGAATAGAATAAAAATAAAGACTTTATGTGACTTTGTGTGAAATTTGATAACATAGAATTTAACGTTGCAAAACAAAAATTGATTTAGAATGACAAGTGGGATGAGTGAAATAATACCGGAGACAATTCAAAGTGAGAATCGTAATAGTAACAATTGACGTAATAGAAAATGGATTTCCGTCATGTTTTATAGACAAGAACATACAGTCAAAACCTATGAAATGCGGCTTAACATCGGTAACCAAGAAAATACTGGACATGAGCTTGGAATTCAAATGTGACTTAGCTTCCGATGTCATTAAAAGAAAGATCTCACAGTCCCTGAAAAGGACATTCCCTGCTGTATCGTTGAGAATAGCGCTTTACAGTCTACCATTACTGTTCAATAACCTGAAGGACAAGATCCCATAGTTGACCGACTTTATGTACGTTTATCATCTCACCTGCTCGTGTGGAGCTAAGTATATCGGTCGTTCGACTCGAGTTTTGTCCAAGAGGATGTAAGAACACTATCCTGCATGGTTACAAAGAGGTGGAAGTGGAGTTATAAGAAGCGCGATCACTGAACATCTGGTCAATAATAATCACCCTTTCTCTACAGTCTCTGCCCTTAAAGTCATCTACAAGGCGAGAAGTAATTTACCCAAATCACTACGTATCCGACTCATCTGTATTACTGAAGCTTTGGCCATCGACATAGAGAAGTCAGATCTCTGTATACAGAAAAAGTCCGTTCAACCCCTCCAGCTTCAGGGTCTTAATCCCACTTATGCTAAAGTTTGATAATCCCTAAACATACTGCGACTCAACGTATTTTCGTTTTGTTTATTCAATTTGTATACTTTTCCCTTCTTACGTAAGTTCTTACTATTATTATTCTCACTTTAAACTGTCCCCGGTATTATTCCACTCGTCCCACTTGTCATTCCAAATCGATTTTGTTTTGCAACGTTAAATTCTATGTTATCAAATTTCACACAAAGTCACATAAGGTTTTTATTTTTATTCTATTCGCCTATTAATTCTATAATTTCACAGCCCTTCTAACATCTATACATCTTATGAATTATAACATTATTTGTTTTGTCACATAACATTTAACTATGATCATAATCACAAACATTTTAACTTTAATTGCATTTCATACTACTATTATTATTTTATGTATTCACACACCTATGATTCAATTCTCTCATTGGATATAATTTCTTCAAAACCACATATGCATATACAGGTTTGTACAGCTTGATAATAAATTCGTTGATGGGAGTCTCTACTCCGAATCACTTGTTTTAATTTTCTATATGTCCCAATGGGGATTTTCCATGAGTTATTATTTCGTCGTGATTACACCTTCAAGCATATGGGTGCTGAACTTAATATTTTGCTCCTCATCGGTCCATTAGTTATTCATATGAGCTGGGGATTTTTTATGCAGTTTCTCAGAGTCTGTGGATTTGGTTAAGAGAAAAACAGCATATTTACTGATGTACAGTTTGAATCATTCTTCTTGCAGTGAATCAGTCTATACCATAATGTTATTTGACGTAATTGTCTGAAACTCACTAATTGTCTCCAGTCGTTGGTTCTTAGAATCCCTACAACCCTAACCAGCCTGCCAGTCTACACTTCCTGGTGTGGCTTACTCAAACTAACTGTTGAATATTTCATGGACTGATTTCATGTTTTGGTTTGACTGCCACTAACTCTTTTCCAACCCATTGAGGAAGGCGATTTCCATGCATGCGTAACACATGTCCTAACCATCTCCATTGATGTAGTTCCACAACCTCATCGATAGATTTTCCCTCCTTGCGTAACACTCAACGCCTGACTTAAGTATTACTCACTCTATTATAACACTTAAAATGGGTGATAGAACATAGACACCTGCGATCTAAGACAGCTGGTCTTTTTATGTCTTCAACTTTCAATGATCATGTCTCGCTCACAGTCATAAAGAAGGACGGAACGAATTGATGTGCAGTATACATCTCCATGCATATTTTTCCATCTTCAAGCTAGGAGTCAATGTAGTCCAGCCCAGTTCTGTAGCATCATCTTACATTTGACGAAGGGAGCGAATCGTATGCCAAACATTCGAAGATTGCTGCCCCTCAAGGTGTTCAGAAGACTCTGCATTTTGTCAGCGTCTTCACCTAGGAGGAAGGACTATATCATCTGCATATTCTAAGGCAACAAAACCATTTTCTGGTAAGTATTCAATGCCTACTTCGCTGAATTCAGTTAGGATCAGTTCCACCAGTACATCTATGATGTAATTAAACAGAAATGACTTAAGCGGTTATTGTACTACTAAGACTGTGGTTTTCATTTGAATATCAAGATTTTTCAAAGCGTTATAATATTTTGTATTAGCTATAAGATCACCATTCACTGAAGATTTTTACTCCTGTTGTCACTCTTTTTGGCTTATTATTCGTTTTACCAATAGATGTGGAAGCATCTATTCGACCAGTTACTATGTGGATTGTTATTGGAGATTTAGATATCCATGTGGATCCAACATTATCTGAAGAAGATCGTTTATCCCTTGAAATGGATTTAAATTTAGCCTTGAATGCATTAACTTATCTACGTAGTAGTCATTCCACTAAAGGATTACGTATTGGTTTTGTATTCAATCCATCGAAATCAATTGATCCAGGGAAAAATTTGGATAGTTGGTTAACACGTGTTCTATATCTAGTTGGATATCCTACCAATATATCAAGTAAATTTAGCACTCACAATAATAATAATGAAATGACAAAAATAAAATATGCTGAACAAATGGCAGGACGTAATTTCGGTATACGTGTTATTAAAGAGACATTAGAATCGATTAAAGCATCAAAACCGCTTAAATCACTTGATGAACTTGCAGTTTCGGTAAGTGTGATTTTCTTCTAAATTTTAATAGTTTTATGCAATCAATAATCAACAGTTTTTACTTTTGATAATACACTAATAGTTCTTGTTCATTGTAGTTTTCAAGCATTGGTTTGTAGGGATTCGATCAATTGATCACAGGATTTCATGAGCTGACAGCATTGGTTAGAGAACCATTGGAAAACCACCTGAGAGTACTGGGCAACCATCTGTCTCGTCAGCCTAGTTTGGGACCCTTCGGAAGTGCGCACTCACCGCCACCAGGGTTTGAAACCACGACCTTCTGGTTACAAGGCAAGCTAGCTCGTAGACCATTAAGGCACTGGGACCTGATCCAATCGCCAGCTCATGAATTCCAAATCCAGCGAATTCATGACATTCAGTGACCACTAGCCAATGTCTGCGGTGAGCATTTTTTTTCACGCCCGATGTCAACTCAAGGTGAAACCCTGTAACCAGTGTAGTTTTATTACCTGGAAGATTTTTCAGTACATAGATTGACTTCAAGGTGATTTCTTCTAGAGGGGATCAGTGAAATTCACGCCGCATTCTATTCCTTTTTAATTCTATTATAAAACTGTTTCATACTACAAACTTTATTTTCAAGAGTTGATTTGTGAGGATTTGATTTGTTTTTCGAGTTTGACGACGGAATGATATCAGTTAGAGAAGCATTGAAAACCAACAGGGAGTACTGGGCAGCTGTTTCATCCTAGTATGGGAATCATCGCCAGTACGCACTCACCGGGTTTTGAATACAGGACCTTCCGGTTACAAGGCAAGCTCGTATACCATTCAGCCACTGGAGCTCGATTCAGTGACCAGCCTATGAATTCTAATTTCTACGAATTTGTGATTTAGTGCGACCACCATCGGCGAGAACTCCATCCTCACTCGCGACCGGATGGAGCCCAGTGGTCACGACTTCTCACTAGAAACAGCTGTCCAGTACTCCCTGCTGATTTTCAGTGGTTCTCTAGCTGATATCAATCCGTGGTCAAACTCGAAATACAAACTTTGTGTTCATATGTGTAGAAGGCAGACTAAAACTAACCACGACCAACAGTTAAGAAGCAGTGAAATGTTATCACTCGGTTATGACTCATTGGATTAAACGAAATTATCAATGTAGGACTTCGGACAAACTGTATTTATTCAAGTCGCTACAATTCGGTAAAGTACACAGAAGCAGTGTAAAGAATGTAGCGAAACTGCATTGGATAAAGGTGCATGACAGAGAATAATCGGATGAACAATACTGAGGAATTTAAGAATCTGTAAGATGACGAGGAGTGAATAACTTTCCACGTATTATCCAAAGAATTTGCAAAAGAAATTGGAGATGGGAATGGATATACGTTAAAGCGACATATATGTGGTATCATACCGAGCCGTCGAGTGGGACTCAAATGGGAAGCGACAGGGAGGACTTCTAAAGGTGACATGGAGGAGATCATGTGAAGAGGAAATGAAAGTTTGTTGAAAGTCGTGGAGCCAGTTGAGATAAGCTGCTGGAGTCTTTTTTTCCTTTCCGAACGCAAAGAACGAATGTTATGTGATATAATACTGCGGACGAGGTTTAGTTGTATGACTAATAGTCTCCGAATATTGGTTTCTAACATCTTGAGCACCTCCATGTCGATCCATTGGCCTATTATTTCGGATTTCTGCCAATCCGCAACATAACATAACTCTTACTGACTGTCATTTTTCATTAATTGCCTCAATACTCGACATTATTCCTCACCGTTTTTCCCTTAAAGCTTTGAGAAATCTTTCTTTGTGCTAGTAACCAACGAGCAGTAGAAAACCTTACTAATAAATTGTGTTGATGTTTAATCTATTGGAATTAAGTCATTCTATAGTAGGGTGATGATATTCATTGTTTCAAGTATTTTAAATTATTGTCATTCAGTTTAGATTGGAAAAGTTAAATGCTCTTATATGATTGGCTCATATAGAGCCTGGGGTAACGAATTCAGCACACACATATTTATTGAGTTGATATCTAACTCAACTTCCTCGATGATCTAAACTTTATTTGTTTATTTTATTTTTTTGTATTTTTAAAATGTTTAGAGTATGGATACAAAAAAGATACAAGATGCTCTTCACCTATTGGATAGAAATAATTTTATGCAAATGCATTCATCTGTTGCTCGTCAGATTATTGGTCTTAAACCTGGTGAACGAGCTGTTGTGGTGAATGGTAGAGTAAGTTTAATGTTGATTGCTGTGCTGAAGATTTATGTGCATGAAATCACTTTGTAGTTATTTCTGTTTTATGGGCGTCGCTCTCTCTCTATTGTTTATGCTGGTGAAAACAAATGTAAATTCCTTTTTTTAATGTTATTAATAATTTTATAACTGTAAGTAGCCGACGACAATCAGCAGGGAACTCTGGATATGCCTTTCGTGGGTGTGTGCGTGTGTTTCGACACTTATCAGCTAGGTGTATGCTAGACCACTCCATTTGAGCTATAATCCTGTACTACTTAGTGTAGCATTCAGCTTAGCTGTTCAGCACATTATTGATCTGTTGGGCTGAGTTAAATAAAGTGATTGGTCATGGTGGACTATGACACCACTTCTGAAGAAGGTGTGGAAAGAGGGCAATGTACCTGCAGATTAAAAGAAAGTCTACCTATTCAAACTGCCAAAGAAAGGAGACTTAAGTCAATGCAAGAATTGGCGCAGCATCATGCTCCTGTCTATCCCAAGCAAACTACTAATACGCATCATGCTGGAGAGAATCAAACACACCCTGGATGAAAAACTTCGACAGGCTGGATTCTTGAGAAACAAGTCATGCATCGATCGAATCGCAACACTACGTATCATCATTAAACAGAGCTTGGAATGACACTCAGCTCTCTATCTCAACTTCATCGACTTTGAAAATGCCTTCGATAGCGTCGATTGAGAGGTGATTTCGAGACTATTTCGCTAATACAGGGTGCCGCCAACAATTATACACCTCATCGAACAGTTGTACGACAATGCTGCATGCCAAGTAATCCACAACGGGAAACTCATGGCGTCCCCCGAAGTGAAGACGGGAGTAAGACAAGCTGGCTGCCTACTATCTCCAATGATTTTCCTGATTGCGGTAGACTGAATAATGCGACATGTATATATATATATATGATTTCCCACAAACTGGAAGATATGCAAGTGAAAAGCAACAAGTTGGTGACAGAAGAAGCATCAACGACAGGTAAACATAGAGAAAAAAGAGGTGATGTAGATTCCTGGCCAACAGCGACAGCAACAACCACAACAACAGATAACAATAGGCATAAATGGGAGAAATGTGAAAGAAGCAACCTCCTTTACCTACCTACCTGGGAAGCATCGTTTCAACTACAGGCGGACGGAACTGATGAGGATATCAAAGCGCGGATGCGGAAAGTGCTTATCACATTCGTATTGATTTTGTCATTTCATGGGGGAGGGGGGTGTTGTAACCAGGTCAAATTCTGTTCTAGTTCACCATCATTCGTATTCAGACAATTTGGATTCTACCTGATATGAAGTGCTTTCGATGATATTAGATGTTCTTTGTGATTTCTGAAATTTTTCTGGATTATTTCAATATTGTCAAAATCAATTTTATGGCCTGATTCTATAGCGTGTAGACGACCTATGGGTGATGATTTTTCAAGCTTTTCTAGTTCACTAACTGGATTTCTCGGTGGTCGAACAGAGTCGGGTCTACGGTGTTCATTTCTTCTGATTTTGATTTCTCGAGATGTTTGTCCTATGTATATCACATCACATTCCAAGCATTTTATTTTGTAGACACAATTTGATAGAGAATCCTTAGGGATTTGGTCTTTTATATGAACAAGGTTGTTTCGCAGTGTGTCTGATGTTTTGAAGAAAACTCTGATGTCGAGCTTATTGAGTACTCCTCTGATATCGTCTGACGTCTCCACTCTATATGGAATGACAACTGTTGAGGTCCATGTTTTCGGAATACGTTTTTGACCATACTTAATGTCAGTGTTGATTTTGTTGATGAAGTTCTTTGGGTAGTTATCTTGTTAGAGAGTCTCAATAGTGTTTGATGATCACCTTTAAAATAGAAAAATATTTGTATCCTGTAATTGAGGTTTGATATTTAATTGGGGACGTTTTATTATCAGGCTAGAAGATAGTTTCAGCACTGCTGTCACATTAAGAACACACTGACTATATATATTTATTTATAACATACACGACTTAAAAGGTAAATATCTTGCATTAATTTGAGGCCTCTCATCTTTATCATATCTAATTTCAGATTTTAGGTCCATTAGAACCATTTGAAGAATTCTTAAGCGATGATTATCGTTTAGCAGAAAGAATGGCTCTGGATAATGGAGCTAAACAACTTGGTGATACATTAGAAGAAATTGTTGGGCAGAAATTCGGTGGACCGGAGACTATTTCTGAACTCACTTGGCAAATGTCGTCAGTTCTTCAATCAGGTATTGAAGCTACTAGTTCAGTGATATCAGAAACGGTTAGTTGTTGTTTTTGTTTTACTAATAAGGCTTTTTTTCTGTTTGTCTCTCACTCCCACGTTTATAGTTTTTCTTTGCATCACTCCCCTTTTCATAGTGTTACTGTGTAGTTGATGGTGAACATTTGGAGTTCAAGAATTGTTTTGATGTCTGTCACACTGTCTAAATTGTAAATTAGAATCTTAATCATACGATGATAATGAAAGTCCTTAATATTCAAGTGTTGGTTTGCAGGGATTTGATGATTGGGTTCAGGATTTCATCATGAAACATTGGATTGGGTCCCAGTGGCTTAATGGTCCACGGGCTCGCCTTGTAACCAGGAGGTCCTGGGTTCAGACCTCGGTGGGTGCGTACTGATAAAGAGTCCCAAACTAGGATGGAACAGCTGTCCAGTACTCCTAGCTGGTTTTCCGATGGTTCTCTAAATGATGACGTCAGCTCATGATGAAATCCTGAAAGTCCTTAACTTTTCAACATCTGCTCTATTGATGCTATGAAAGGACACTTTGCAGTGCTTATTCAAACTTTGTATTAGAGAATTAAACAAAATATCGAGAGCTTAGTTTTTTGTTTTTGAAGAATGAGTCTTGGTAAGCCAAATTCATGAATATGTTTAACCTGTATGGGAAGACAGTTTTCAGGTTTATTACTTGAGAGTGATATGACTGTCAAATATCTATGGCCAACTGCTGTTCTCATGGAACCCTTCTCCACTTCGACCTTCAAGGTTCTCATTTGAATATTTGCTACTACCACCAAGATCTGTGCCTTAGGCTTCCCTCCAGCCACAGAGGACTCTCCTACTCGTCGTCACCGCTCCATGCTTGGACCAAATCAGTCTGCTGTCAACCTGCTTAGGTCCAGTTTGTAGCAATGGTATGGTATAGCTCCAACGCTCGAGCGCAATCCATTTTCAGGGCTGGTTGATTCGGCAAGTATGACGATCATTCTAGAATATTCCGTGTATACAAATATGTATGTAATTGTAGATCCAGAACAGGAAGTTATCGGAAAGGATATTCTTTGCTGGATACTTTTCTCTAAATACCACTTCGTTGTATACGAGTTTCTAGCGCTAATGAACTTCGTAACTAGTAGATTTGCGAGCCACTTACTTACTGTCGTAATCAATGTTTGCAATGACAACCAACCACCAGACGATGTTACTGACACGTGACGCATAGAAGAAGAAGGAGAAGGAAGAAGACAGATCATTGAGTAGAAAGCTTTTACTGTCTCGGATCAACGGTGAAAAAAAACACAGCTTGACAGTAGTTCCATATATATAGACTTAAATGTCTTCATTTGATAAGCTAAAATAGTTAACAACCAAATTGGTTTAGAGATCATAAGTGGGGGAAATTGCAAACATCACTGTGTTATAAAAATAAATGCAATATTTTAAGAAAATTAGGTATATGTAACATTTAGGCCAAAACAAAAGATTAATATTTGTCTAAGATGTGTAGTTGAGCCGAGTTAAACTTTAAGCACCAGGGGAGTGCTGTCGCAACAGTATTAGTTACTTTGCAACTCCCAGTCAATAAGTTAGTGAAACCCGGTAAATAACACCGTAATCATATGATATGATATGATATTAAATGGGATATCTTGTAGGTTTGGGAAAGATTTAGTTATTGTTTAGTTTATGGACAGGTTAGGGCTACATTAACCTAATAAGGGAGATATTAGAACTGGTTCGAGCTTGATTATGGTTATTTTAGGGATAGGTTGGCGTTGGGTTAAGGTTAGAGATAGATTGAGGTTAAGATTTAGATTAGAAGACTTAGGTTGAATATATGTATGGAATGTGGTTTAGTTACTCTGTTGACACTCTAGTGCTAAACTGGGAGGCATTTTCGTCACATGACAGAGAAAGGTATCCCGTGTAACAGTCTCATGCAGTTTCATTCATTGTTTTCATGGATACCTTGTATATCTTGGTGCGTCGTACTCCATCAGTGCTTAAAGTTTAACTTTGCCTATAGTTGGACCAGTTAAAATCTGTCAATGATATTCATATTCATGCACAACTTTCTGACAATTAATCAATAAGTCCTCAATTGCTTATTCCTTTTTTAATTCGACATACGGAGATAGCGTCTTGGGTTGAAATAATAAAGACACTGTAGCTGTACGTATACGATTCCAAATAGCAGAATTTACGCGTAACAATCGTGCTAATTGGTAACCTGATGTTTCAAGTTCTGTCATGGATTGATATCCCTTAGAAAATTATTGAAAGTGAGGGATTACTGGACAGTGGTTTCGTCCCAGTTTGGTACTCGTCGAAATTACGCACCCACCGGATTTTGAACCTCAGGAGCTTCCTTTTACAAGGCAAGCTGGTATACTATTCAGCCACTGGGACCCGATTCAATGGTCCATGAATTCTAACTTTTTCTGATTCGTGATTTTAGCACGACCACCAACCAATGTCATCGGTGAGTATTCTTCCTCACTTGCAACCGGATAGAGCCCAGTGATCATGACTGCTCATTAGAACGTCAGTCAACTTCGTCCTGTATTCAGTCACTAGCTTCACGTAATCATCATAACTCTTCAAACTGGTACAATGCTGGTGATAAGTGTATCTCATAAGTTCTCCTTGATGAATTTCAATCGCAGTATCTAATATCTCCAAAGAAATAGGTCCAACAATGTGTAATATAATAGCAATAATATTTATTATGTTGAATAATTATCAGACTTCTTGACAGCATAAAAAATTCAACTCCATTAAAGTGAACTAAAAGAAGTTCATGTAGAAATACTTTATTTCTGATCTGGCATTAGCGTAAAATGTGATGTGATTTCTGCTGATTAGTGTATATTACTATCATAAGTCCTGTGTTCGAACCCCGGTGGGTGCGTATCATCAAAGAGTCCCAAACCGGGACGAAACAGTTGTCCAGTACTCCATGTAGGTTTTCCAATGGTTCTCTAACTGATGTCAGCTCATGATGAAATCCTGTAACACCAGTCAATCAAATCCATACAAACCAATACTTGAATACGCACCTGTTTTTTGTTGTTGTTGTAAATTCTGTATTTATTTTGTACGTCATTAAATTGTATTCATGAATAGTCACTGATAGACTAATTTCCTTCATACTGTTATCTACTTTTTCAGTCTTCAGTCGATGGAATCTCTGATAAAGCTCATAATGGACATAGAATACGCCTTCAGGATGTAACCTACAAACACTCTGGCTTTATTATTTATGGTAATGAAAAAGAACCGAATTTTGAAGTAATCGCTATTATTGATCCAGCGTCTCGTGATGCTCAACGTCTTTCACACATACTTCTTGTATTGCAGCACTCTTTACCGTGTACTGTAAAAGTTCTACTGAATCCAACTGCTTCATTGTCGGAATTACCAGTGAAGAGGTAGGCTTGAATTCTTATTTCATTATTATATATTCCAGTAAGGTGGTAACGGAAGAGTAGATATATCGTTTATTCGTTTATATACAGTATTGTAGATATTTCAATAGTAGGGTAGATTTGTAGATCGAATTCAAGATTATTTTTATTTGTACCTCAAACGTCTACACATTCGAATATCGTTATCGGGCTAAGTGAGAAATTTAACATTACATCAAATGAGGATAACGGTGAACACATCTACAATATAGTGTGGTGTTCTGAGTAGAATGTAGTGTGGTGAGAGCTGCCTGCAAGCCAAAATTGTAAGCAACAATTTACGTTAATGTTTACGTCCCGACCCGTGGTTTTGAGAAAAAACAAGAACAAAGCCTAACCTTGAGGAACTCAACAACTAATCACAGAAGACTTAGCGTGTGCAAATACGATTTGTGGACATATGGCTTAACTTTCTAAGAAACGGTCACAAAGAGTACAGAATAACCTTCAGCAAGAAAACAACCAATCAGAAGACGTTGCTTCTCTGCTAACAATAACGCTTATAATAATGTACATAAAAATCGAAGAATACCTCTTGATTTTCTCAATAAACGATCTGTTGCCTGGCCCTTGTCTTCTGTCGTTACGACAGGACTTGGTGCTTGAGGTTGGAAGTTTCAATAGCAGTGGCATTTGTTTCTACGGAATGGGGTTGCTAGCCCCACATCCAACCTTGCCTCTTTACCAGAGTTACTACCGGCTACGTGTTTTAGGAGTGTGTTGGTTGAGAGTCGAACCCGAATTAAATTTATTTATAGTCCCTAATCATCGATTTATTTATTTCCTCTTGTTGAGTTCAACATGCTTGTACGGATATCAGTTACTGATGGTTCGGCTATTTCCTTATAACTAATTTAGGCCCTAAGGTGGTGATTTATATTTGTCTGAGAAAAAGTGTTGTAAGGATGTCACTTCATATATATTTCAGAAAATGTCAGATATACTTATTTTTCTTGTTGAATATTCTTCTGTAGTTTGGTTTGTAAGGGTTAGTTATGTTTTTACGAGTTGATCACAGATTGATATCAGTTAGAGAACCATTGAGATCGCGCTAAAATCACGAATTGGAAGAACTTAGAATTCATGGGCCGGCCACTGAATCGGGTCCCAGTGGTGGCTGAATGGTATACGAGCCAGCTTGCCTTGTAACCGGAAGGTCCTGGGTTCGAGCCCTGGCGGTGGGTGCGTACTGCCGATGATTCCCAAACTAGGATTAAACAGCAGCTGTCCAGTACTCCAGAGCTGGTTTTCAATGGTTCTCTAACTGATATCAATCTGCAATCAACTCGTGAATACTCTTCATTTATTTGATCCAGTGAGACTACTAATAATCTTATTGTTTCTCTTTATTTTTAGTTTCTACCGTTTTGTATGGGAACCGTCCCTTTTTCCTACAAATGAATCTGCTCACGTTGACTCTGCTATCTCTCCTCGTGCTTACTTCACCAATTTACCTGGCCAATCATTGCTCACTTTAGGAATGGATGAACCGCATGGTTGGATGGTTGCTGCTATTGAAGCTGAACAAGATTTAGACAATTTACGTCTGTCTGATTATCAATCTAGTAAACATTTAGTAGAGGCTGTCTTTGAATTAGAACATCTTTTACTTGAAGGTCATTGTATTGAAGAGGCGAATATGAAACCACCACGTGGACTTCAATTTACCCTGGGTCCTACACCAACTACTGAAATGTATGATACAATTGTTATGGCTAATTTGGTAAGTTTTTTTTTATTGAGCATTTTGAATGATGTTTGTTTATCTTACTAATGAAATAATTCTGATGTGTACATTATCTATCGGATTTCTTAGTCTGTCAATTTATTTTGTCATGATGTACATATTTCAATGTGTACAAGGATATCTTATTATCCAAAATTTGTTTTAATTGAATCATATCCTTACTATCACCTGTGCGTCTGTAGTTCAGCCAACCATGCACATGGCCGGGGTTTGGATTCCTGGCTGATGCATTCTTAAACCTCCGCCTAACCGGTAGTAAAGCTTGGTAAAGAGGGAGAGGTTCGGCGTGAGGCTAGCAACCCCACTCCTTAAAAAGAAACCCTACTAGTAATGAAACGTCATACTTCAAGCTTGAAGGCATATGTTTGACTCAGAACAAAAAAAGAATGAAAATTATATTCACCTAAAGAAAGTGTTAGCAACAGGAAACTCTGACTGGCAACAAACCAACAGGCGAGAGCCGATTGCTCAACAGATATGTAGGTGAAAATGGAGATGGATCGGGCATACTTTGAGGAAACTGCCGAATAATATCGTATGCAATGCAGGCCATCACTTGAGTGGAACCGCAATGGGTGGTGACGAGTGGGTCGTCAGTGCGATGGTGACATGAGATGGTGTTGGGAGGAGGAGATGAGAGATTATGGTCAATTGTGGACCCAGCTGAAGAGGAGAAAAGAAAATAGGACAAAGTGTAGATATGTTGTTGAAGCTGTATGTGCCACCGCTTCGGTGGCATAGCGGTTAGGACGCTCGCCGACCATACCTCATGTGGTCCAGGGTTCGATCCCCGGCCAAGTCACTCCTTTACCTCGCTAAGCCAGAAATAATGCTGGTGTACAGGAAATATTGGGCATGAGGCTAGCAACCCCATCCTGTAAAATAAATACTGCTACAGAAACTTCAAGCCACTAGCTTGAAGCCCTATGTTCCACTAGGGAACGTGAAGGAAAAAAAATTATAATAGTAAAACCTACGAACCTACCATTATCATTAAGTATATTTAGGCGACAGTGTTTTTGGATAGTTATTGGGAGTATCACTCAGTAAAATGGATTGATGTTATTCAATTAGATAATTTAATCATCTTCTCAATAGTGATTTTATACCATAGGATGCCACCTCAACTCCCTAGGTTGGTACATGTTCGGTTGCTAAGCAAAGCTGAGACAGTTGCCATGATGATTTTTCGACCCAATCTGTGTTCAGAAAAAAGTTTTTTCAATCCCTCTCCCTCCCTTGTCCTTCGCTCCCAACCTAAAATAGTTATCTCTTGTAAATATTATGTCATTATTTTTTTTTATAATTTCATTTTAATTGTAATGCTAACTGTATTATCAGTATCATGCTGTGCTGTGGTTGTACATTTTATTCTCGGTTTATCAAATTGTCTAATCGTTATGTGACAATAGTTATTTTCCCCTTTTCCCCCTTCTGATATGCACATTCTACCTGTACACTTAGCGTAGCCCAGATTATATAAACACTTGAATAAATTTATCCTTGTTATTATTACTATTATGATGATCACCTCGATTGTTATCGATTAATTCACATCCCCCTGAACTCTGATCCTTGATATTCTAATGTCTATGTATGACTAATATTTCATTATGTAAGTGTAAAACCCGATAAGAATTTACTGAAAATACGTATTCGCCTGTTTAATTCGTCTGTTTGGAGGTCTACAGCACTCAGCATCAAAAATAAGATCCGGATTTCCAACTCCAATGTGAAGTCAGTGCTCCCTACTATACGTACCGATCAGAGACTTGGCGCGTCATAAAGAGCATCTCAAACAAACTACCGACCTTCATTAACAGTTGTCTTCGCTCAATACCTAAGATCAAATGGCCAGAAAAGATCAGCAACAAGGAGGGATCTCTGGGAGCGAACAAACCAGGAACCGATTGTGAAACAAATAGGCAGGAAGAAATGGAGATGGATTGGCCATACTCTGAGGAAACCATCAAGTGACATCACTAGACAAGCCATCACTTGAGTGGAACCCGAAAGGGAAGCGGCGAGTTGGTCGTCAGTGCAAGGGTGACTTGGAGGAGTTGATGTGAAGAGGAGATGAAAGCATGTGGGCAGACTTGGACTCAGGTGAAAACTCTAGTAGAGAACCGAACGCAATGGAGACGCATGGCTGAAGCCCTATGTTCCTGTAGGAATTAAAGGATACAATAATAATAATAATTATGAATTATGGGAATATGTAAACTATAGATAGATTCATCAGTAAGATTTAAGTTTATTTCCTCTTTACGCTCCCTTATCACACAGCGTAATTCTGTCAGTAAGTCACATTGATTTTGTGAGGACTTTATAGTTTGTTCAGATCTCTTATTAAGGGAAGTGGGAGATTAGCGCCTTAGCTTAATGGTTGAAGATAGAATATCATCATCAGTTTGTTCACAGTTGCATCCATGCCTTTACTAACTTTATTATATCATATCTGTTCAAACTCAATCAAGTTTACTCAAAATGGAGTCGGTTCATGAAGTATTTAATCGCTCATCAAGTTTTTAAAATATATTTTTTATTCCTTTACGTTCCCAGTGGAACATAGGGCTTCAGGCTAGAGACTTGAAGTTTCTGTAGCAGTGGTGTTTATTTTTACGGGATGATATTGCTAGTCGCATGCCCAACCTTCCCCTTATACCAGTCTTTATTACTGGCTTAGCGAGGTAAAGGAGTGGGTCGGCCGAGGGTCGAACCCCGGACCACATGAGGCGTGGTTGGCTAACACTCCACCGCTGTGCCACCGACACATACTCGCTCGTCAATAGAGCATTTATACTGTTATATCCGTCACGCGAATAACTTTCAAGTTACAAGGATCAATTACCAAATGATAAAATACTGTTGAAAGGTGTCTATCACTTGTACAGTATTTTTGGTTTATAGTTGAACGACTACATGCAGTTGCCAGTGGAGGTACAGTGTGTATGGTTGTGCGCATGTTCGCTTGACCGTTTCAAGTCGAATATCTTAAATGATATGAAATGCAGTACCTGGATGCAATTTCGTTCATTTAACAAGGCATTTACTGTACGCTGTAACTCATTTTGTGTGTCGGAGGCATAGCGGTTAGGACGATCGCCGGCCATGCACATGGTCCAGGGTTCGATCCCCGGCCGACGCACTCCTGTACCTCGCTAAGCCAGAAATAATGCTGGTGAAGAGGAAAGGTTGGGCATAAGGCTTGCAACCCCATCCTGTAAAAACAAACACTGCTACAGAAACTTCAAGCCACTAGTTTGAAGCCCTATGTTCCACTGGGGAGCGTGAAGGAAAAAAGAAAAAAAGAAACTCATTTTTATTCTAGTCGGTAGACATCTAAAGTCCTAATTGTTGTTACTGTTGTTGTTGAGATTCTCACCGAATTTCATTCATTGTATGCATTTACACTAATTTTGCTTTTCTTTTTTGCCCATATAGGGTTACTTCCAACTTAAAGCCAACCCAGGTGCATGGTATTTAAATATTCGAGCAGGAAAATCACAAAAGCTTTATGAAGTATCTGGGTAGGTTTTCTAAATTTTCAAAAATAATGTTTTTGTTTTTCAAAAAAATTTACAGCTATTATTTGTGAAATACCTCTGTTTATATCAAATCAATGTTTTTCTTGACAGTTAGTTCCAACTGAAGTAAGATAATAGTGGAAATGAGTAATGATGATGTAATTAAGATAATACCGATTCATCAGATGTTCCCCTGTTAGTCTGCCCTGTTCAATGAAGTGTTAAGTATCTGACTAGTATCCTTGCCGTGTTAGGGATTAATATTAGTGGATTGTTGGTAGAATGACTAAAAGGTGTGACTACAATAATTTGGATGTACTTGTTATTTAACTGTATCTTTGATCTTCTGAACAGTTTATTCAACTTCTCGAGCTCGCCTTGTAACCAGAAGGTCCTGGGTTCGAACTGAAGATGAACCGGGCGTCCACTTTGTCCAATGTAGTGGTTTTCTCAGTCATTAGATTTCATTTTGTAGATGATGTTAGTTTTATCTTTCTGTATTTCGTTGTTGAGTCTTTTGGTTGACACAGAAAAAAACAACCAATCACGTTCAAGGTGTGTTACCAGGAGAGATGACTAATAAACTCATGGAGAAATTTAAAAGCTCACTTCAAATATAAGTATGCGATGAGGATTTGTTGCCTACCTAATAAAGCAATGAAAGCTTCTCAACTATTGAGAATAGAACTACACCAAAATTTATCCAATGTGTCACTTCCCTGATGACTTTCTTTTTAGTAATTTAGGTGTAGAATATACTGAAAGTGAGTTCTCTTAGGGAAAAACAGGATTAGCACACTGGATTTGTCAAATTTTGATATGAACTTGTGTGTACAGCACGGGTGTATCGATTCCAGTTTATGAAGTAGTTTGAGAATATTTGTAATTCAGCATGTCATTGTTGTCGCGATAAAGTTCTTTCCAAGACAGTATGACTATCAATGAGATACTGACTAGCGACTGACCTTGTTCAGGTGGATAGTTACTTGGGGTTCTAGTGGGACTTCATGACCAGTAGGTTACAGCAGGTTGGGTGTGAGGACAAATACTCGCCGAAGACACTGGCTAGTTGTCGCGCTATGTAGTGAATTGGTAGAGGTTGGAAATTCATGGATTGGCCATTGGATTGGGTCCCAGTGGCTTAATGGCCTGTGAGTTAGGTCGCCTTGTAACCCCAATGTCCTGCGTTCGAACCGTGTTGGTGGGTGCGTACTGCTGAAGAGTCCCAAACAAGGATGAAAAGGCTAGCTGAACAGTACTTTCAGCTCATGGTGAAATCCTGGAACCAATCAATCAAAATCCCTGGAAGCCAATACTTGGATATTATCTTTGCTGAACTTTCAAATTACTCTTATGATTTTGACTAGAATGTCATTGAGAAGGTATCCTATTTGCACTGTTTTTTTATTCATACAATTAATTTTTTAAGTATCTTATGGTAACTAGTTTATACGTATGATGAACATGCTAATTTTATCAAAACTTTCTGTTGTTGATATTTTTTCTGTTCATCAAATAAATTGACTTCAGTCAAGAGCATACTGATACGCCTTTAAATTCAACTGAAATTATTACACTGATCAGTAATTTCCGTTCAAAAATAATCGGAGTTTATGTGTCTAAACGACCAGAATATGCTGGTGATAGTATCCTGGATGATGATACTACTACAGAAGAATCAACTTCTAGTTCTACGAATTGGTTAAATAAACACACTGAAGTATGGTCTACTTTGACAAATTATGCAGAAGAATATTGTCCTTCTTGGTTAACTAGGTAAGTATATAACGACGGAAGACCAAGGGCTAGGCAACAGATCGTTTATTGAGAAAATCAACAGATATTTATTGATTTTTATGTAGATTATTATTAGCGTTATTGTTAGCAGAGAAGCAGTGTCTTCTGATTGGTTGTTTTCTTGCTCAAGGTTATTCTATCATCTCTTTGTGGGCGTTTCTTAGAAAGTCAGGCCATATATTTGCGAATCGTATTTGCACACGCTAAGTCTTCTGTGATTGGTTGGTGAGTTCTCCAAGGTTAAGCTTTGTTATTGTTTTTTTCTTATGACCCCAATTCGGGACGTAGATTTTGACGTAAAGTGTTGTCTACAATTTTGGCTAGCAGACAGCTCTCACCACAAGTATATTTTCATGTTTCTCCTCTTATGAATGCATACCTGTGATCTCATCAATATTCACATTGTTCATTTCACAGAATGATATTAGAGGAAAAAATAAAATGAAAACTAAAGTATATTGTGAAGAGTTGTTTCTCTCCTTATATGGAACTCCTAATAAATTGTGCTGCCATGGCTCCGACCAAAAATTAGACATTCATCCATTGACTTGGAGTTCAGAAGTCTGTATTTTCCAAATTCTATTCAGTGAAGATGTAGTATGGTCACTATTCAATGCCATCGTTGAGTAGTTATCTTTACATACATAGACGAGGATCGTTTGCTGGGAATTCAGGTGATGCAGGTTTTTGACAACATCAACAATTCAAAAAAATCTTTTTGTTTTTGATCTTGTGTTTGTCAGTAGTGTGATTACTAGAAGGCACTTTTTAAGAAAGCAAATGA
This sequence comes from Trichobilharzia szidati, assembly GCA_944472155.2. Lineage (NCBI taxonomy): Eukaryota > Metazoa > Platyhelminthes > Trematoda > Strigeidida > Schistosomatidae > Trichobilharzia > Trichobilharzia szidati. Next base: position 86,253,639 of record OX235272.1, read on the forward strand.
AACAGTATCTATGTTACTCTTGATTCCACTTTCTTGATCCTTCACTCCGTGTTGTTATAGCTATCTGTGACTTATCTCCAGTCTATTTGGTACACACACACACACACAATATTTGTGCTATACTTCAAAACACCTATTAAATACTGAATCATTAAACTATAAACTACTTATTGTTTGAGATAAGTAGTTGTATACTACTCATATCAATCAGTAGTGCGTACTGGCCAATCAGATTGAGGTGATCCAAACACTGGACTGCCGTTTCGGGCCGAACTCATCATCGGTGTAGCCGGTTTGACTCAGTTCAGATAACCGAATCAGTTCAAATCACCGCTGATGAGCTTGTCCTCAAACGAAAGATCTGGCTGGCCAGCAAGTATTCCTAGTTGATGTTAGTGGTGTACAACTACTTATTTCAACTAATCAGTAGTAGTGTATAGTTTTATGTAAATATGCTTACTTTCTTGATTACCGTTTATGGTATCAAGGAGATCAAATATTATTGTGATTTGACATTTCACCCCTCGAAGGGTGAAATATTTATTCGAGCTAGATTGGTAGTAAAGGAAACAGTATCCAAGTTGATCGTATGCTCTCAGGTCTTTTATTCCTCTTTCCGTTTACAATATCATCAACCGGTGAAGCTTTTGGTTTTAAAACTTCACTTCATCAAGATAAATGTTCAGTATACACTCGTTTGGATGGTGACGACACAACCGCGTAAACGACCAATTACATCTAGATGTCACCAGCTATTTGTGAAAGAAAAATTGCTCTTAGTGTTTTGTATAAAGATATTGTGATCATTGTAGTGCCTCAAATAACTATGAATTCCTTATGACTACGCTTTCTTGCTCAAACTATAATAATATATTTCCTGTCTATGCAGGAACACACTAATTGTACAGGCTATTGGAGGCAGTCGGTCGGTAGCCCTTCCTGAGCTAGGTTTTGTGCTTGATGGCAATCTTGGAGGAACTATGATCGCTCCTGAGATTCGAACCCTTGTCACCCAGTTTGCTGTAGTCAGAGACGTTACCACTGAGCTATTCGGGCTCCCGAATGATCTCCTATTGGACTTTATTGGATACTAACTAGTGCAATGCGTCTAGTCGTTGTTTGGTGCAGACCGAATTCGGTCAGTCAAGTTTGCAATGGGGCCACCATGCATGTTAGGTGGCTCGCCATCACGGTACATTCACCTGTGAGTGTTCAATCAAAGAGGCGAATTGCAAGCCCGAATAGCTCAGTGTTAACGTCTCTGACTACAGTACACCGGGTGACACCGGTTCCAATCTCAGAAGAGATATGAGTTCCTTCAAGATTGCAGATACGCCTTGCTGACTGGTTAGTTACCGCAGATGACATTTCTCATTATAATTTTGCCGCATGGATTGTATACTACTTTATGAGATCTACTTTTGTTTATTAATACAATTTACATTGATGATTGTTTCCGATGTTTAACTTTGGTTTTCACTTTCTATTTGCGAATAGTGTGTAAATGGGCGTATATAAAACTGAGAAAAAATGCAACAGTTTATGCTAATCTGTTTTTGGTAAATTGATTTATTATTATTTTTGTTTTTGTTGTTGTTCTTTTCCAAAATCTTTCGTGTTTTTTCTTTTCTTTTGTAGTTTAAAACTATCCCTTCAGTCACATTTACCATGGCGTAAATGTACATCAAATCAGGAAACAATCAATATTTTCTCTGTTGCTTCTGGTCATTTATATGAAAGACTGTTAAGGTATGTTATACTAATTATTTTTTGATTATAGCTTGATTCCGCACTGTATTTTTAGTACAAATATGGAATTTTCAGCATGTGATATTGGTAGCCCAAATTTAGCAGGCCTACCATTGATATCAGGTGTGCGTTGGCCGGGATCGAACCCCGGACCATGTGCATGGTCGACGAGAGTCTTAACCACTGTTTTAAGAAGTTAGACAGTTAGTTTTTAAGTATCGGTTTGTGGTAATTTGATTGGTTACAGAATTTCATCATGAGCTGTTCCACCCCAGTTTGGAACTCTTAACTAGTACGCATCCACTGGGGTTCGCACCCTGGAACTTCCGGTTACAAGGTGAGCTCGTAGACCATAAGGTCACTGGGACCCGCTTCGATGTCTCATGTTGAAATCCTGTAACCAATCAAATCCCTGTAAACCAACGCTTGAATGAATATCGATCTGATGCTCACTAGCGACTGGTCCTATTCAGGTAGAAGGTTCTAGTAGGAAGTTGTGACCAGTGGGGTACAGCTGGTCGGGGGTGTGAAAACAAGTACTCTTCATCGATGACATCGGCTAGTGGTCGTGCTATGTCGGGAATTGGCTGAAGTTGAAATTCATGGGCTGGCCAATGGAACCGGTCCCAGTGGGTTGATGGTCTACGAGCTTGTCTTGTGATCAGGAGGTCCTGGGTTCGAACCCTGGTGGTGGTGCGTACTGCTGGGGAGTCCGAAACTAGGCTGACGAGGCAACTATTCAGTACTCCCATCTGGTTTTCTAATGGTTTTCTGACTGATGTCAACTATTGGTGAAATCATGTAAGTAGTAGTTTATTGGGATTCACATAACGGTCTACCTTCAGATAGTCGATCTTTTAGAGAAACCAGATATACATCTATGCTTGATTGATGAATTGTGTGTTCCAACGGTTAGGTGTACTACAATTCATCTAGTTAGATCCTTGAAGTCTTGATCCTTGAACTCGAACTGCTGCACTTCGGTGCCAAGTTCTATGTTGAATCCAGCAGCAGCAGCAGCAGGTATGCTGGGATTATATATTAGTTTGTGACGAGTAGATTTTAAGTGTTTTCAGGCGTTTGATTGATTTCAAAAGTGGTCACGAAATGACTTCATTTAGAGAACCATTGAAAGCCAGGGCGTACTGGACATCTCTTTCGTCTTTGTCCGAGACTCTTCATAACCCTACTAGCGGTCGAACCGAAGACGTTCAAAGTTACAAGGCTAACTCGTTGACATTTCAGTTACTGGAACAGACAGAATCCAATTGCGCATCAATTCTAACTTCTGTCAGTTGTCGATGTGTAGTGAGACCACTAGCTGATGTTATCGGTGAGTATTTTTTCTTACATCCAGCTTGGTGGACCACACTAGTCATGACTTCTCACTAAAACTTCAAGCAGCTTCATCCTGCAGTCAGTCTGTTGGTTTGCAGCGATTTGATTGATTTTAAGCATAGTTGTATCCATGCGTTTGTATGTTTAAGTTAGTTTTATTGTATAAGTGGTGTTCAGACTATATTTCTAACTGCAGATGTTTATGATTACCAGTTACGTCACATTGGGTCCTGTACAAACTAGAAGAGAACTAGAATCTAATTGGTGGATGAAGACTAGCAGTGGAATTCAGGATGCACATTTCGTCCTATTTGGGACTCGTCATCTGGATGTACCTGCATTCCCCAGTGAGTGATGATGTTCCCACCGAGGTAGGTACATCCAGATGACGGGTCCCGCTGCTAGTTATCATCTACCAATTAGATTCTAATAACGCGCCCAGACATCGTCGAAGCATCTGCACGAAAAGCCGACATGTCAACCTGAGACCGAGTACTTCGGTCCAATCAATCGACAGGAAAATCTAAAGTTCAATTAAATAAAAGACAACTAGTTTTTGGAAAATTTGACTATATGGATGGAAAGCCTTGTATTGGAACAGGTTTTCATTCTCTTGAAAATTAGGAGGAGTACGTACATAAAGGTGTGCTGCAACGCGATCAGAACGGTTTGGCTTCACCAAGAAATGTTTTCTGCCTTGATTTGAATGAAACTAATCTTATTTTTCTTCATTTATTTCTTTTCATCCTTATATTAGATTTTATGTTTCCTGGTATTATTCTACTTTTTTGTCATTCTTTTCCATGTGCTGATAAATTAGTAGTGCGTGTTCACCAATTCACGTATTTGAGAAGTTGCATCAACCCAAATGGAATGATTGTTGAGGAAATTTCATCACACACACGGAAACCTCGTGTGGCATTCCCCAACTTACGTCATCTTTGGCGTAGACGTGATATTCGGATATCGATCAAAAGACCCTCCGTCTTCCTCTATAGCTGTGAGACATGTCCATTGAAAGTGGAAGATATGTAAAAGCCAGCTGTCTTTGATCATAGATGTCTCCGTTCTGTCACTCATGTTAGGGAGTATAACAAGGTGAGTAGGATCGAGGTTAGGTATTTAGTGTTAGTTAAGGAGGGCAAATCAATAGATAAGATTGTGCAGCTACATCGATTGAGGCGATGTCTAATAGATGTGTAAATTATGCCTAGCTATCGCCCAGGCTACCTGGATAGGGTCCTCGGGATTCTAAGAACCAATGCCTGGAGATAATTTTTGAAATGACTCTAAATCGTTCTCAGTGGTGACTAGATGTATTCGCTCTTTGTGATCTGCCGTATCCATTGAAACTCTGTTGTTTTCCCACGCTACTATTCTTTTTCCTTCACATTTCTCCTTATTATCGTTCTTTTGAATCTCTCTTTTTTTTCTCTCTTTTGTCTTCCTTTATGTGGTCCGTGAAGTGTGGCAACGAGAACTGATGCACTTCTTTGCGAGGTTTTATGTTGAAACTAGTCAGTGAGTGAGTCAGTCAGTCATGTGCTGATTCGATAGTTAGTACGTGAATTTTGTGCAAGAGGTATTTGTCGATCTGCCTGTTGACTCTATTGTTTTAATTTCACTATTTTAACGTCTGTGACTGCAGTACTCACTAGGCGACGCGGGTTCAAGCCTCAGAAGGGACATGAATTGTTCCTTCGGTGTGGTTGCAGATACGCCTTGCTAACTGGGAGTGCCAACTAGCATGAAACCTAGGTCCAAGGCTGGGCTTCCTGTCGATTACCTCTAACCACCCTGATGGCGAGATACTTGGAATGGTAGCCACATTGCAAAGCTGACTGATAGAATTCAGTCTGCATAAAACAGAGGACTAGACACATCACACTATTTTATTTAAATAATCATACATTCGTCTTTTGTGACTAATCTTCATCAAACATTTAATCATTAGAAGATTTCACCTTCACATTAAACTGTAGTCTTATCCTTATTGTATTTTTTGTTTTTTTTATTCTCCACTCTTCAGAATTATGATGTTAACTGTTATCCGGCATACAAATTCACCGGTGAAATTTTGGTTTTTAAAAAATTACCTGTCACCAACATTTAAAGATTTTATACCATATATGGCAGCTGAATATGGTTTTGAATATGAATTTGTTCAGTACAAGTGGCCACGTTGGTTACACGCTCAAACAGAGAAACAACGTATTATCTGGGGTTATAAAATATTATTCTTAGATGTTTTATTCCCCTTGAATGTGACGAAAATTATATTTGTAGATGCTGATCAGGTAGGTTGAATTTCTTCCATCCCCTCACACACACACACTGTTTATAATGAAAATGATGAATGCAATTTACTTTCTTTTACTGTATTAGAATGTTAAGAGGGATGTTACAATTTAGCGTATGGTGATTTGCAGTGGGATGCAGAATGTGCATCTCATGCTATTTTGAACTGGTCATCCCAGTGTACTTACTGAGGCACGAGCCCACTAACCCCATGCTTTCAGACATTGCCGAAGCGTTATTTACTAGAATATTTGAGCCATTAAAGCCACCTATTGTACAACAGGCATCAGTTATTATTTGTTTGACAAAAAATTCAATTTCGATTATCCAGCTGATGGATTAGACCGAAATATTCGGCCTCTGTGGATACCGCCGCTAATCACCATCCAATTAATCCTCGGACATCGTTGAAACATCTGTACTAGGAGCGGATATGTCAGTAGTTGCTGGACATTTCGGTCTAATCAATCAATAGGAAAATCAAAACTGAATTAAAAAGCGCAGATGTTATTACTCTGAGGAAACTATCAAGTGACATCACACGCCAGGCTTTCTCTCGAGTGGGACCCGAATGGGAAGCGGTGAGTTAGTTGGTCGTCAGTGTGAAGGTGACATGGAGTGGAGGAGGTCGTGCAAAGAGGAGATGAAAGCATATGGACAGACGTGGAGCCAGGTGATGAAAACGTTGGATAGGTGTATAGGTGTGACTGAAGCCCTGTGTTCCTCTAGGAACTAAAGGAGACAATAATAAATAATAGTAATTACATTTATTTACTACTTTTCTAAAATGACGGTTTGTTTTCTAATGAAGAATGAATTCATATATATATATATATATATATATATATATATATACGTCTTGGTGATGTAAACAGTGTATCAATTTTTAGTAAATGTCTTGGTGAGCTAATCCCCCCTAGATAATGAATGTACAACTTATTATTCTGTCGGGTTCCTAGTGGAATATAGAAGATCAACAGCACATCTGCATTTTGTTCCGTTCTTTGCAGTCCTCTTCATCTGGCTCCACTGTTTCACATATGCCTTCATCTCCGTACACGATCTCCTCCATGTTACCCTCAAAATGATGCGGAACTCATCGTTCCCCACTTGGTTTCCACTCGAGTGATGATCTGGCGTGCGATATCATCCGATCACGCCTAATAGTTTTGCTAGTTCGCTAGTTTTCTAGCCGATCCTAAGTCCGGGAAAAGTGGGAGGGTTTGACGTGGGGTCAGCCATCTAACCCCAAAAAGTCAATCCAGTCGCTACAGAAACTTCAAAGTACAAGGGAAATTTAGGAAAACCAACTTATTCTTCGCTAGAATCGGAGAGACGAAATGGTACAGGCTATTGAAAGCCCTCTGGAAGCTAGTCGGGCGATAAGTCTTCTTTCGATGAAGGAAAATATAAATATTGGCATCTGGAATGCTTGTATTATGTACGAGACTGGGAAGGCTGTCTTGGCTTACAAAATAATGAGAAGATACGGCACATAAGTGCTAGAAATCTGTGAGAGTAGGTGGAATGGATGTGGACTATCCACGTTGTTAACTAGAGAGTTAATAATTTACTCCGGTCACCTACCCAGAAGAAAAGCACGAGCACAATGAGGCAGTGAGGGGCAATCATAATGTTACTAACAACAGCCATAGCTGTTATACAGAATAATGACAGCAAGATTCACTCCAAAGGGAAGGAAAGTTGCAATTATCTAATGCTATGCGCCTACAAGTGTACAACTTGGTTAAACTATTTTGTAATCTGTTAACTGCCTGTGAAAATGAATAAAAGCTTGTCTCTAGGTGTTAATTAGCATCATCTAACATTGTTTCATCGCATCCAAAAGCTTTTTTCAAATCCATAAGATATATATATCTTTGTAATGTTCACTATTAATATAGTTGAAGCTTGAATGTAAAATGTTTAAGCACAATTTCTTAGTGGTTTCATTTCATCCTTCACATATCCTCATCTGTGTATGTTAAATCAACATGCACCAATCAATACTAACGGGAGAAATTTGAAGAGGAGTCACTTATTGTCTCACTTACCTAAACAGCATTGTTGCAGCTACAAACGGTACGGATGAAGATGTTAAAGCCAGTCAGGATCGGAAAATCAAGACAGACCGTTCACTACCCTGAAATCAGTGTGGAAATCTGCTACAATCAGCATAAAGAAGATGTGGATCCTGAACACTAATGTCAAATCAGTACGTGTGTATGGTTCAGAGACCTGTCATACGCTCACTAGAAGCATTTCTAATTGGCTGTTGTAGGTGTTCCTTACTGGAGATCAGAGGGCGTGTTAGAAAGAATAAGCAATTAGGAACTCTGTCAAGCAGCAAACCAACCAAAAACCTATTGCCTAATAAATATGCAGGAAACATTGGAGCTGAACCAGACACACACTGAAGAGCTGATTAAGTGACATTACGCTTCAGGCACTAGAGTGGAACCCAAATGGGATTCTGAGGGTGAAATGGAGGAGATCCGTCGATGGGGGGCGTATGGTCCATCGTCGGGCCAGTTGGAATTGACTGCAGGGAACAGGATTACATGGAGATGTGCTGTTAAAACTCTGTGTCGCACTCGAAACACATGGTATCATATGTCCAGATTGAAGAAGATCCCGAACCCAACTGTGATTCCAGATGACTAATCATCACCTCAGAATATTATGTGCGTTAACTGACTGGAGGATACCAGGATTGTTTGTTTCTTCATCGATGATGGGCTAGAACAACAAGGTTGCAAAGCACAGAGTCTATGAATAAATGTCAACATAAATTACAAGAATGCATCCGATCCTTTTTCTTCCATGTTCTGCCAACCAGTGTACGATTAAGCAATGACTGCCATTGTTGTCTCCCTCCAAATGGAGATCAGTTCGAATGAACAAACCATATATTGCTCACTCAGTGTTCACCAACACGGATACATGGGAATAGTAATATTAATAATAAAATAATATATGTTAAGTCGTTACTTGATTAGGCGCATGTGTTACCATTTCATTTATACAAGCTAATGCCTATAACGAACAAACTACAGACTCACTACTACTCAATATCAGATGGCCAGGAAAGATCAGCAACAGGGATCTCTGGGAGCTAACCAATCCACCAGGAACCAATTGTGTAACAAATATGTAGGAAGAAATGGAGGTGGATTGGTCATACTCTGAGAAAACCATCAAGTGACATCACAAGACAGACCGTCGAATGGAACCCGAACGGGAAGTGGCGAGTTGGTCATCATTGCGAGCGTGACACGGAGGAGGTCATGTGAAGAGGAGATGAAACCATATAGGCAGACGTGGAGCCAGATGAAAAGGTTGGCAGAGAATGGAACGTAATAAAGAGGTGCGGCTGAAGCCCTATGTTCCTCTAGGAACTAAAGGAAACAATAATAATAATGCCTATGACATATTACGTGGAAACTATAAATTCCATCTACTATGTTTTGTGTTTTATGGATAGACATATGAGTTTTGTTTTAGTCGATGTTATGAATCATTTTCTTCTTTTCCCTCTTTTTTGCTCTATATAGATCGTTCGAGCAGATTTAAAAGAATTAGCTGATCTTGATTTAGGCGGTGCACCATACGGTTATACACCATTCTGTGATTCACGTAAAGAAATGGATGGTTTTCGATTTTGGAAACAAGGTTATTGGGCTAATCATTTAGCTGGTCGACCATATCATATTTCAGCTCTGTATGTTGTCGATTTAACACGTTTTCGTCGATTAGCTGCAGGTGATCGACTTCGTGGTCAATATCATGGTTTAAGTCAAGATCCGAATAGTTTATCGAATTTAGATCAAGATTTACCCAATAATATGATTCATCAGGTAAGTCTTATTCCTTTTTTTTTTATTCCTTTACGTTCCCAGTTTAACATAGGGCTTCAAGCTAGCGGCTTGAAGTTTCTGTAGCAGTGGTGTTTATTTTTACAGGATTGGGTTGCTAGACTCATGCCCAACCTCCCCTCTTTAGTAGTCTTATTACTGGCTTAGCGAGGTAAAGGAGTGCGTCGACCGGGGATTGAACCCCGGACCACATGAGGCGTGGTTGGAGAGTATTCTACCACTGTGCCACCGACGCACTGTTTCGTTCTTATTGGTTTATTTTACTGAAGTTAATTGAATTCTTATTCACGTGTTGGTTTGCAGGGATTTGATTGGTTCCAGGATTTTATCATCAACTGACATTGGTTAGAAAACCCTTGAAAAACCTGTAGGGATTACTGGTGAGCGATTTCGTCTTAGTTTAGGACTCTTCAGTGAAGACTCAGTTGATGATGAAATCCTGAATTGTTATCGCTTTCTAAAATTAATTTTCGCTGCATTTCACTGAAAAATAATGTTCTACATTTTTATAAATTCAAGACTGTAGGATTGAGTTTTCCTGAACGAAGGGAAATTAGGATATTATGAAAGTGTTTTAGAATGAATAATTTATATTTTATACAACGAGTTCCCTTCATTAGTTCGAATATGGAAAAAAATTGAACATTTTTGCAGGATAACACAAGCTCGTTTTATTCCGTGGATTCTCTTCAACTGTGCATACATCCTAAACACTATCGAATTGTAAGTTGAAGAAATTTCTGAACATACCTCCCCTCACAATGACGTCGAGTAGTTACAGATAGAAAGTATAAGCAACATAATTCCCCAAAAATAATGTAAATAGACAAATCACTGAGTGTTGAAAGACTAACTGTTAACAGTACAATTAGACAAACAGGGGAGAGGGTTTAGATTTCGATTGGAAATAGGGATTGAGTAAAAACAAACTACAAGATCGAACAACAGAGTGAATTTCTAAATATTATGATGGAGGTTCATATGAACTGTGATCAAGATTTGATCGAATAGTTCTAAAATAATTGGACGCCGAGTGGGAAGTAGACATTTGTCAAAATGATATTTGATTGCGTAGAGGGTTTCATCATGAGCTGACATCAGTAAGAGAACCACTGGAAAACCTGGGAGTACTGGACAGCTGTTTCGTCATAATTTGGAACTCTTCATCAGTGCGCACCACCGGGATTCGAACCCAGGACCTTCTGGTTACAAGGTCCCAAACTAGGACGAAACAGCTGTCCAGTACTCCCAGGTTTTCCAGTGGTTCTCTAATTGATGTCAGCTCATGATGAAATCCTGTAGCCAATCAAACAAAATCCCTACAAAACCAATACTTGAAAATTATATTTGTAAAATCTCAACGAAATTGAAATGAGGAATTCCAACGTTTCATTCGGCAAATTGACCCGAACTTCTTCAGGGTAATTAATCGGAATTAAAATAACAAGTGGTCTAGTGGATAAGGCTTTGGCGTTTGAAACTATGGGTACTGGGTTCGAGCTCCGGTGGGAACTCACTGGGGGACGCAGGTACATCCAGATTACTAGTCCCAAATGGGACGAAATGCGCATCCTGGATTCCACTGCTAGTCACCATTCACCAGTTAAATTCTAAAATAACAGAGGTTTTTATAAAAAACAAAGGACATCTCTTGTTTTTAAAAACTTTGTCCAATCACGTGAATCATAAAACAAAAGCATCAAAATATAATCAACAAAATTGCATGAACTGTGATTAAAATTTGACCTCAGACTTACAGCGTGTACTTTTTCATCAGAACTTTAGTGATCACATCCGACTAAAGTTCATGGTTGTAAATAACTGAATATGAAAAATATAGATGTATTTGCGGTATACAATTGTGTGTGTATGTGTGTTCATGATTGAATAATTGTAAAGCATTTGTTAGCCTCTCCATAAAAAGATATAGACAATCGGGAATTTGGACCAAGTATTATTTATTAGTGAGACATATCCATTTTTATTTATTAATCAAGACTTGCTATGCATCAGCTAAAATCACACCTTCACGTTTGTTCAAACTTTTGGGATTCACCCATGTATGTAGGGCTTATGCAGTCAGTCTTTTTCTGTACGAACCTTATTCCCGTTTCTGTCTAGTGCAGTGCAATCCCCGATCTGTTTTCTAGTTTCTTCAAGTCTGCAGAGGTCTTTGAAACCGCCTCTAAATATCTTTTTCCTCCGTCACTCTTACATTTACCTGTCTGGAAGCTTCTCCTACATATACGGTGTCACAATGCCTACAATTGATCTTTCGTACACACAATTCTTGTTGGTTTTCTTCTATTTTATCTATAACCTTCACCACTGATGAGCGTGAGGTGTTAGTTGCACGAAAATACACTCTTATGTCGTGATTGTTAATGATTCGCTTTTTCTCATCCGATGTTTCTTTGCAGTAAGGAATCACCATTGTGCTAACCCAATTCATTGCAACAAATTCCGATTCATCCTTATCTTCACATCTTTTTATGAAGTCTTTGGGACAACTATTTGATACAAGAGTGTAGTGAATGAATTTTAGTTCTCCGCCGCTGTTGTCTTCCTCCTCAGTAACTAGACGTTTGCGTCTGTTAATCAGATTCTTGGCCACATATGATTGCACAAAGTTTTTAAAAAACAAGAGGTGGCCTTCGTTTTATATATATAAACCTCTGTTATTTTAATTTCGATTAATTTCCCTTAAGAAGTTCGGATCAGTTTGTCGAACATAGGAAACGTTGGAATTACTCATTTCAATTTCGCTGAGATTTTACAAATAAGATTTTTTACAAACGTCTACTTCTCACTCGGCGTCCAATTATTTTTGAACTATTCGATCAAATCTTGATCACAGTTCATATGAATTTTCATCATAATATTTATAAATTCACTCTGTTGCTCGATCTTGCATTTTGTTTTTAGTCAATCCATGTTTCCTATCGAAATGTATATGCTTTGCACTGTTTGTCTAATTATACTGTTAACAGCTAGTCTTTCAACACTAAGTGTTTTGTCTATTTACACCATTTTTTTTGGAATTATGTTGCTTATACTTTCTATCTGTAACTGCTCGACGTCACTGTGAGGGGAGGTATGTTCAGAAATTTTCTTTAACTTACAATTCGATAGTGTTTAGGATGTATGCACAGTTGAAGAGAATCCATGGAATAAAACGAGCTTCTATAATCTTCCGAAATTGTTCGTTCTTTGTTCATGATGATTTATATATGTGCTAATGATTTATTCGCTGACAGGTTGTAAAACAGTTATGTACTTACCAACGGCTAACATGGAATTTGCGATGGCTAACCGTTCACCAACTTGAGTTGACATATTTGAAGTAATGACTGTTCGTAAGACAGACTCTTTTCACAGATTCCAACTATTACTTAGGTTAGATAGTGACTACACAATTAGTTTTCGTGTCACCGTTTAATTGTCTTTGTAACTGTCTCTCGCTTTCCTGAGAACATACATTCGAATATCGTCGTCGAAATCTAGGAAGCTTTGGAAGATTTAGTGTTATTTTCCCGGTATTCAAGCGGATATTTAGCGACGAAAATACAACAACCTGACGTGAATTTGTTGTAGTGTTGTTTAATTATAAAAGCAGCACTAAGAATCTTAATATGTTAATCCAGGCATTTTATTTGAATGAATACTACCAGTGTCAGTGTCTGTAAGCATGGTATGTGCTTTGCATCGTCTAAGTGCAAAGTACTGTTACTAGACTGGCAGGAGCCTGTACCTGCACTCACTCTTGCAGGTGAACCGCTTGAAGTTGTTGATAAGTTTGTGTATCTGGGTAGTTGTGTGAGTGCTGGTGGAGGGGTGACGGATGAGATTTCCAACTGTATAATGAAGGCTAGGATGGCATACATCAACCTGAGCCACCTCTTGCGCCGTCGTGACGTTACCCTGGCTGTCAAAGGTCGGGTATACAATGCTTCGGTGCGGGTTGTCTTGCTCTACGCCTGTGAAACCTGGCCTCTCCGAGCTGAGGATGTGCGGTGACTCTGCGTGTTCGATCATTGCTGTCTCCGCAGGATTTCTTGCGTTCGATGGCATCATCGCGTGAGTAATTCTGAGGTTCGGCGGCGTGTGTTTGAACACAGTGGAGATCACCATTCATTGAGTGTCGTCATCTGGAAACACCAGCTCTGGTGGCTTAGACATGCGCTGCGAATGTCATCCGAGAGGCTTCTGTACAGGTCTCTGTTCGCTATCCCTGGGACGGGATGGAAAAGGCGGAGGGGTGGTGAATCCATGACGTGGCGTCGTGGGGTGAAGGATTTTTGTGCTAGATTAGCATCGGTTGGTGTGTCACGACTCCCTCGTTGGGGTCCGCGAGATAGCTCAAATCGATGGCTCGAAACGTTATCGGATATGGCCAAGAATCGTAATCAATGGCGAACGTGTTGCAATTTTCTTCTTTCTTCCCTTCCTGATGATAGTTAACGAATACTGTTTGAACTTGTTAAACATGACTGTTTTCCTTCCAGATGAAGTTCTTTACCCGTTCCCTACTTATGTTTTTTTTAACTTTTAATCTATGTTGTTTTATTATTATTGTGAGGCGCATCTTTCTTGTTGCCATATTGTACCAAGTTTTTTCTGCGTTTAAATAATAATACTATCATTTAAGACGCTATGAAGCGGTGCCACGTGAGTTGATGACAACCAGTAGTGTTCATCAGAGCTGCTAATTGTTATGGGTTTCATTCGATGCTATTATTGTTCTACTCGTGTATGGGAATCTGATCGACGTAGAATATCGTAAGTATTTATTCTCTACCATGGAGAAGTATCGTCAGTTTAGGGTACACACAGTTGATATTTTCCTTTTATAAGTAAAGATTCTGAAATAAATACAGTCTTCCGAACGAACACCTTGATTAAAAATCCGGGTATACTTGGTAGTGTGAAAATCGCTTCCGTTAAATTGTAATATGCTGCTGCTGCATCAATGGTCTGCACTGACTGCTATTTTAGGGATAGCGAATGAACTGTCTTTAGGGTGTCATTTCAGTTGTTTTACTGGGTCGCATCAGCCTCATTAGGATTGGCTTGCTCAAAAATTCATTTTGGTCTTCCTGATGTTAAGAATAAGTTTTATTGAAGTTTGTTTATTGATTTGATGCAGAATTGTTCACACTGTTGTATATGTGTTTCCTACTTGTCATCTGAGAATGTTTATTAATCTTTATTTAATTATTCTGTCTTCCATACCTCTTCCCCTTCTATACAGTTTCATAACTTCCCGTTTCTCCTATTTGTTCACTTTACTGTACTGTAACAATTCCAACTGATATACTTTTGATTGGCTGGAGAATTTCGTCATGAGCTGACATCATTTAGACAACCATTGGAAGACCGGCTGAGATTACTGGACAGATGTTTCGTCCTAGATTGGGACTCATTATAAGTACACACCCACCGCTACGGTTCGGACCCACGGCCTTCTGGTTCCAAGGCGAGCTCATGATGAAATCCTACAACCAATCAAACAAAATCCCTACAAAACCAATACTTAAAAATTGACCTGATACTCACTAGTGACTTGCCCTATCCAGACAGTGACCTAGGGTTCTAGTGGGAAGCCGTGACCAGTAGGGTGCAGCAGGTTGAAGGTTAGGCAGTAACTCATCATCGAAGGGGACATTATGAAGTGATCGGGCTATGTCATGAATTGACAGAAATTAGAATTCATGCGCTGACCATTGGATCGGGTCCCAGTGGCTCAATGGTCTACGAACTCGTTCGCCTTGTAACCAGAAGGTCGTGGGTTCGAAACCTGGCGATGAGTGCCTACTGATGAAGAGTCCCAAACTAGAATGGAATAGCTGTCCAGTACTCCGTGGTGGTTTTTCAATGGTTTACTAACTGATATCAGTTCATGATGAAATCCTTCAACTAATCAAACAAGACCGATACTTGAAAATGGATACACTTTTGTGCAAATTTCCACTTTGATTTGTTCTGTTAGTCATAATTAGCATGCTGTAGATAAGGTAGACTCGTGATTGTATTTCATTTTTCATAATTATTCCTTGTTGGTAACCATCCAACAACTGATGTAGTTAATTGACATGAAGCTGTTTTGATCGAGAGTTTTGTACAGGCCACAACTAATCAATACGATGGATGCATCGGTTATCCTATAGAAACTCATATTTTGAAATTACGGGGACGATGTGCAGGTTGAGCATACATGAATGATCCTACTCTTAAAGTATTGAAATCCTCATGATTGAAGTTCAAGGCTTATCGATAACTGACTTCTTTCATTTAATACTCAGTCACAGTGTATAGCAATATCATGTTACTTAATAATGTGACTGTATTGAGAAATTAATTCAGAAACGTAGATCAATCACTAGCTTATCATCCATTGGTCATTTATTTGTTAGTAAGCCAATACTGATGATGTAGGGCAATCAGAAAATGAATGCTTAAGTTTGTTGGCTAGAAGCAAAATCCACCTGGTGTGTAAGGGAAGTGTCTCTTGTAGTTCAACAGCCGTACTAGATAACTCTCTAGAGTATGAAACAGTGGGTTAAGGGTTTCATTCCCCTTAAATACAGTAGCACTGGGATGTTGGTACATCCGTGTCATGTATTTTAATGTTAGTCACTCGCTAGCAAATAAAATCAAGTGAAGTTTAAAGGTATCGTCAAAGAGTGCTCACATGTCTACGGAAACTGATTATTTTGGTCCAATGACAAAATACCATTGGAAACCAGGGAGTGGTGGGTAACTGTTCCATCCTAGCCTGGGGCTTATCAGCAGTATCCACCAACGGGTTTTAAGCCACAACCTACGGGTTGGTAGGAAAGCTGCTAGACCATTCATCCACTGGGACCCGATTCAATACCTCATGAATTCTGACTTCTATCAATTCCTGATTTTAACACTACCACAAACGAGTGTCATCGGTGAGTATTTGTCCTCACTCCCGACCTGGTGATGAAACCCACTGGTCATGACTTCTCACTAGAACTCCAGTCAACTCTGTGTTGTAGACAGTCACTAGTGAGCATCAGATCAATTTTCAAGAATTAGTGAGAATTCTACTTGTTTGAAGTTTTACCACTAATTGATATCAATTAGAGAACTATTAAAAACCAGGGAGTACTGGCTGACTGGTCTACGAGCTTGACTTGTAACCTGGAGGTCCTGGGTTCGAACCCCTGGCAGGTGGGTACTGCGGATGACTCCTAAACTTGGTCGAAACAGCTGTCCAGTACTCCGTAGTTGGATTTTCAATGATTCTCTGATTGACATTATTCCGTGATCAAAATTGACATAAGTCAAGTACCTATAAACTGAATCTTGAAAATGGCAGAAAATTCACAAACTTTAATCAATGTCTAATTATATCAACAGAGGAATTCCTACTCAATAAAGGGAATCAGCATGCACATTATTGTATGAAACAAACTCCTTGTCATAGATTAAGCAAGTTGATGCAACTGAAGGCAATCAAGTAATCAATTGGTAAAAGATTACTACAGGATTACTGAATTCCATTTGCTATGAGAGTTAGCATTTAACATTCCTTTTTTCAAAGTGTTACTTTAGCAAATTTTTGGTAGATTTGGTTTGCATGAGAAATATTGCATAGTTACAAAGTTCATTAAAAAAATATCGACCATTTATTGACACACAAATATGGGAACAAAGTTCTAAGAATATCAGGTCAAAAGTCCATATTAACGTTGTACTTTGTACATTGATAACGTATTCATTGAAGAGCGTTTTGCAGAAATTTCTAGCTTTAATTTTTATGCTGAGTAAAGCCCATTATGCAGAAGTCTTATAAATTTTGTTGGAATTAATTATTTTGGCTAGTTTGATTTTAAACCGAAGGATAATGACGTTTCATTAAGGAGTTTATGTAATGCTTGATGAAAGTGCTCAACAATTGGCTCTGTCCTCCTTTATGGCTGTGAGTGAGACATGGTCATTGAAACGGAAAGACATGAAAAGTCTGGCTAGGTGTCTTTGATCATAGGTGTCTGACTTCTATTTCCCGTGTTAAGTGGTATAATAAGGTGAGCAATATCTAGGTTAGGCTTCAGTCGAGTGCTAGGTAAGGAGGGGAAATCAATCGATGAGGTCGTGAAGCTACGTCGATTGAGATGGTTAGGACATGTGTTGCACATGCCTCAACGGGCAATGTTAGCTGACATAGGATGGATCAGGTTGGAAAAGAGATAGCACATAGTGATCAAACCAAAACATAACTTCATCAGTCAATGAAATCCACAACAGTAAGTTTGAGCCAGCCAGCCAGCAACGTAGGGAGACTATCTGACTGATTGGGTTTCGCGGGATGGTAAAAACCAATAAAGGCTGCAGGCTATCTGTCTGCCCGGTTTCAACATTGAACTTTGCACCGGCGTGCGGCAGTTCGAGTCGCCACACTTCACTCAGCACACAGAGTCAGAGAAGAAAGTAAAAAGAAATGCAAAGTAGTGCCAGTAAGCAGAGACATGAGTCAAAAAGAATAGTAATATCGAAGAACCATGTAGTTTTATTGGGTATTATAAGTCAAAAGGAGTGAATGTATCTGCACCATTGAGAACCATGAGTTTGAGCCACTGTCTCCAGCCATGGGTGTTTAATTTCCCGCGAACCCCAACCAATTAGGAAATCTACACCTTCCTACGTGGCTTAAAATAACTGTTCTGGATCTCATTGACTGACCACCATTGGCTCTTTTCCAACCTAACCCTGCATCAGCTAACATTACCCATCGAAGAAGGCGGTGGCTAGGCATGCATTCGTAACACATTTCGTAACCATCTCAGGTGATGTAGCTTCACAGTCTCGTCGGTTGATTTCCCCTCTTTACCTAGCACTCGACGCCTAACCTCAATAATGCTCCCCCTATTATACCATTCCACACGGGAGACAGAACGCAGGCACCTATGATCAAAGACAGTCAGCCTTTTCATGTCCTATACTCTCAATTGCTAGGCTTCACAGCCATAAAGGAGGACGGAAATATCTTCTGAGCAGTACACACGCCCTTTGATCTACAGCCGGATATCACGTCCACGCCAGAGATGGCGTAAACTGGCATATGCGAAACTAGCTTTCTGTATCCGTGCTGAGATTTCTTCGGCGATTAACCCGTTGGGGCTGATGAGGCTGCAGGCAATCGATGATATGGCTCAAACTCATCGTTCTCAGGGGCTACCGAAGATGCATTCACTCTTTGTGATTTATGATACCCAATAAAGTTATATTGTTCTTCTTTATTACTATTCTTTTCTCTTCATATTTCTGTTTATTATCTCTCTCTCTCTTTTGAATCTCTCTTTACTCTGTTCTCTTGCTTTGTGTGGTAAATGGAGGGAGTATGGCAACTCGAACTGGTGCACATTTGTGCAAAGCAGTTCTACGTTGAAAGCAGTTAGTCAGTGAGTCAGTCAGTTTAATCCTGTTTGCCCCCTTGCGATAAATCTTAGTTGTAGGTAACGTATGTTCAAGCGTAAACAATTCCATGTAATCATTTCGATTTTATTAAATATATATTTTTCGTTGACTATATTCATTTGATTACTTTATCCACTTTCAATTAAAGGTACCAATCAAATCTCTACCTCAAGAATGGCTATGGTGTGAAACTTGGTGTTCTGACGAAAGTTTAGCAAAGGCTAAAACAATCGATCTGTGCAATAATCCACGGACAAAAGAACCTAAACTGACAGCAGCAATGCGTATTGCACCAGAATGGGTAGATTATGATCGTGAAATTAAAAAATTATGGAAACGTGTTTATCAGTCTTCACCACAACCGCCTACAGAACATACAATCGAAGAGACTAAGTCTACAGATAGTCCATCGACTTCTACACTTCCTACTGCATCAGAGGATACTACTTTGAAAGTTGGTATGTGATCATTTATTTTTCTATGCTTTTGATTTGTTTGTAAATTGAAAAAGAAAGTTCGTATCATTAGTTGTTCACATGTGTTGTACTCGGAGTACCTAATTAGAATCGGCAAGAGGAGCCTGTCGGTTTTAGTTGTATTAAAGCCGTTATCTTGTAATTCAGTGCTACATTTGATATCCGTCATCATCAGAACAGATTTTTCATGCACTACCATGCAATGAGCCAAACCTATTGTCTGATGACTGATCATAATATACTCAATTTCTCAGTCTGAAGTAGTTGAAATGGGGTATCTGTCATTTCAGAGAAAGGAATAATGTTGTTATGTATTGCTAAACATAGAATGGCAGTCAAACTTCTAACTCAGCAAATTCATCGACTTCGAAAAGGCCTTCATCAGACAGCGTTGACCGAGAAGTAAATTTGAAACTGCTCAAACAATACGGCGTGCAGTGCCCAAGTCCTTATCAACCTCATCCGACAGCTGGCTGGCTATATGACAATGCCTGACATGTGAGAGGTGATCCACAATGGAAAACTCAGTGAGGCGCTCGAAGTGAATACAGGAGTAAGACAGGCTGGCTGGCTGCTTGCCAATTATCACCGATGATATTCTTAATTTTGTTGGATTGGATTATGGTTCAGGCTGTGCGTGGGGAGTGAGAAGACAGGAATACGCTTCACTGACAGATGATGACTGTGTTTAATGTCACGCAAACTCGAAGACTTGCAGGTAGGCGAAGACCAACAAACTGGCTGAAGAGGCTGGCAGGCGGCTGAGGCAGGACTCCAGGTGAAGACATAGAAGACGGAGGTGATGAAGTTACCCAATAATCAACAGCAACAACAACAATAGCAACCAGCATCAATCACCATTATCAGTGGGAGAGATTTGACAGAGGTTAGGCCATTCACTTACCTGGCTAGGAAGCACGGTTTCAATCACAGGTGGAATGAATAAAGATGTCAAAGCAGGTCAGCCAGAATGGGAAAGACAAGATATTCCTTCATCAACCTAAAACCAATTTGAGAATCTTCTGCACTCAACCAGCATACGGAACAAGATTCGGATTTTCGGCAGAAATGTGAAGTCGGTCAGTTCTTCTATACAGGTTTAAAATTTGCGCTACGTGTTTCAAACAGGATTTCTAACAGGCTACGGACATTTATCAACAGCTGCCACCTTCTCTGTCTGGCTCCAAACTCAAGATCAAATGGCCGGTCGGTCGACCGGCCAGAAAAAATTATCAGCAAGAAACTCTGGACAGGAACAGACTAACGAAGAGCCGATTGCTCAACAAATATGTCGGAGTAAATGGAGATGTATTGGGCATACGTTGAGGAGGCCGTCGAATGACATAGCGCACAATGCAGGCCATCGCCCGAGTGGGATCTCAATGGGAAGTGACTAGTGGGTCTTCTGTGCGGGGTTGACTTGGAGGAGATTGTGTGGCTAGAAGGAGAGAGACTGCGGTCAATTGTGGGTCCAGATGTAGAGGACTGCAGAAAATAGAACAAAGTGGAGATGAATTGTTGAAGCCGTATAGTTCTACTCGGAACCCAAGGGAAAAATAATGATAATATAATTGTAAAACTTAGGAAAGGAACACACTTCTCAAATCAAACTAACAATTTACAAATGGATTAGGAACTTTAGAATATGCACAAGTGAAATTTTCACTACCTTATTCCGATCGCAGTGTTTGATCTGCCTCATACCATTTGCATACTACTGATTGATTAATCGATATGAATAGTTGCACACCACTGTAATCAAACGCTATTGCTTGCTAGCCATCCAGATTGAGGTGATCTAAACATCAAATGGCTATTTCTGTCGTTTAGAGCCGACCTCATCAGCGATGTACTCGGTTTGATTCAGTTCAGATAGAAAGACATCTGAATGATAAACAACTACTCATTTCAGCCAATCAGTAGTATATAGTTTTAATGCAAACATACTTCTTAATTACACACTGATTTCTCACCTAAATATCTGAATATGCTTGGCTCAATCTTCTTATAACATATTGGTAAAAAAAACAAAAAGAAACTTGAATGGAACCATTTTATTTGTTCAACTGATGTGATAGTACACAGTGGAACACAGAAAATCGTCCACGAAAATTGGGACTTTAAAATGTCAAACTCCTCAAAACACAATAAAAGTAGTATGAATAGTCATTGCCAAAAAATAAAGCATTCGGGTTGTCAAACGTATCTAGATATTTTAAGTTAACACCTACTTCCTGGAATAATTTGAGCGCCGAGTCAGATTGATTCATTATAAATTATTTATATTAATCCCAGCGTGTTTAAGATTAAATCAAACAAGATTTTTCTGTATACGTTTCGCTGTGTAAGCCACAGCTTCTTCATCAGCAGATTTATTCGGATTTTTATTAATCATCAAAATATATAGTCAAAATTTTTACATAAATTGAAATTCTTTAGTTTGGTTTGTAAGGGTTAGTTTTGTTTTTATGAGTTGATCACGGATTGATATCAGTTAGAGAACCATTGAAAACCAGGGAGTACTGGACAGCTGTTTCATCCTAGTTTGGGAATCATCGGCAGTACGCACCGTGATCAACTCGTAAAAACAGAACTAACCCTTACAAACCAAACTAGAGAATATTAATCTGATACTTGCTAGTGACTTGCTACAGAATGGAGTTTCCTGGAATTCTAGTGAGAAGTCGTGACCAGTGAGGTTCAACCAGATATCACGTGTGTGAATGGATGTCCCACCAACGACATTGGTTGGGGTCGCGCTAAATCACGAATTAGTAGACGTTTGAATTCGTGGGCCGTTGAATCGGGTCCCAGTGGTTGAATGGTATACGAGCTTGCCTTGTAACCGGAGGATGCTGGGTTCGAACCCCCGCACTTTGGGTGCGTACTGCCAATAGTTCCCAAACTAGAATGAAATAACTGTCCAGTACTCCATTGCTGGTTTTCAATGGTTCTCTAACTGATATCAATCCGTGATCAGCTCGTAAAAACATAAATTGAAGTCAGTTAATTTGAAGGTCATTTGTCCATGGACATTTCTACCAGTAGAAATATGTAAGCAGTCATCACATATATTTGTAATGACTAATGTCAAATTGTTATTGTTTACTTTTTTCTATAGTTGATTTGTAAGGATTAATTTTGTATGAGCGTGTGTATGTGTGTGTGTACATGTTATTTGTCATATGGTTTTCAATGGTTCTCTAACTGATATCAATCCGTGATCAACTCGTAGAATTAATTAGTGTTATGAACAACATTAATGTTGTTTGAATAACATCGAATCAATAATATCAATGGATTACAGCTCAATAACATCAACATGAAAAAATAAGCTGAATGTCAGAAAAATTAGGAAAGATAATATTACAAATTCATGAATTTATAGTCTCTATTGAAGACCAGAGCAGAAGTAGTGAGTGGCGGGACTTGCTTCTTTTGAACACAGAGCACTGGTTGTTTGAGGCGAATTGCAATAGCCTCCGCTATTTGTGCGATGCGGTGCTTCGATGATTTTGGCAATTTATTTGGCACCCGGTAGATTATAGAGAAGGATTCCTCAACGCTGGCTTTGTGGTTGGTTTCAGTTTTCCCTTGTGCTCCTTTTATTGATAATATTATCTAGTAGCTTTTCCATATCGAAAGGACACAGCTGAACAACTTCAAAGACTATTTGCTTCACATAATATTAAAGGCTATTTCAAACACTCTAATTCTCTGGAGAAAGCTTTGGTGAATGTCAAGGATATGGTTCCCATAATGTCACAAAGTAATTGTGTTTATAAGATAAAGTGTTCAGAATTTGAAGCATGCTATATAGGGGAGAGCAGTAGACAGGTGAAGGTCAGAGTAAATGAACATAGACTATGCACGAAACGTCCACCTAGAAATGAAATAGAATTAATAAGTCTAGAAAAAAGATCAGCTATAGCAATGCATGTGATAGACAGCGGACATAAGATTGATTTCGACAGTGTCGAAATTCTAGGTAGAGGCTTTGATTCACCACACTAAGAAAGACTGACCTCTGGAGCCTTGCATATTTTAACCACATTGAATGCAGTGAATAGGAAAGAAAGGATAGACTTATCACCTATATGGCAAACTCTTATGAAGCAAGACAGATGAAAAAAACAACAAAAACTCTATGAGCCTCCATGACCTTTTTAAAAAGGTATTATCATGTTTATCACATGTGAATTGGCGTCTTTTCCATATGACAAATCACAAACACTCACACACTCATACAAAACTAATCCTTACAAATCAACTACAGAAAAATATAAACAATAACAATTTGACATTAGTCATTACCAATATATGTGATGACTGCTTACATATTTCTATTGGTACAAATGTCCATGGACAAATGACCTTCAAGTTAACTGACTTCAATTTATGTAAAAATTTTTGACTATATATTTTGATGATTAATAAAAATCCGAATAAATCTGCTGAAGAAGCAGCTGTGGCTTACACAACGAAACGTTTATAGCAAAATCTTGTTTTGATTTTCTTAAACACCAAATGCAACTGAATATAAAACAGGTTCATTTTATGTATTCGGCATCTTATCATTTACGTCGGTGGCATAGTGGTGGAATGCTCACCAACCACTCCTTTTGTGGTTCAAGGTTCGATCCCAGTCCACTGGACGCACTCCTTTACCTCGCCAAGCCAGTAGTAAGACTGGTAAACAGGGAAGGTTGGGCATGAGGCTAGCAACCTCATCCCGTAAAAATAAATACCACTGCTAACGAAACTTTAAGACTGTAGCTTGAAGCCCTATTGTAACGACAGAAGACAAGGGCCAGGCAACAGATCGTTTATTAAGGAAATCAACACATATTTATAGATTTTAGTGTACATTATTTTAGATTATTGTTAGTAGAAAATACAGTCTTTTGATTGGTTGTTTCTCACAGAAAGTTAACCTTGCATCTCTTTGTGGCTGTGTCAGATCATCCATATGCTAACTGTATCCGCCTACGCGAAGTCTGCTGTCCATCTTTGACCTTGTTTTCACATGACTAATATTTGCGACATAAACATTGACGTCAATTACTGTCTACCAACTTTGGCTGGCAACCATCTCTCACCACACTATGTTCCACTGGGAACGTAAAGGAATAATATAGTCGGTATTCGTATTGCAAGTTTAACGTACACAGAATCATTGAACAATGATACTGTTCAACAAAAGGTGTCATATATTACATCTGAGTGGATGATCGAAACATTGAATGATTGAATGCATGAATCTTCATTTAGTCTATGTATGAATGTGTCTGTTTATCCCAGTGAATATCTCATTAAAGCATATGATTAACTTCTTTATTCGTTCTAGTCCCTGACTCCTTTCAGCAGTGCTCATTCGTCACCCTCCTCCTCCTTTAGTCTCAGTTTTGCGGATGATTTTCTGTTTTTCACAGAAATGTGATGTGTTCACTGCTGGCGTTCATGATATATTTTGACATTAGTTGAACAACTAAAACTATTCCATTCCTGTTTTTTAATTTTGTTTATTATAAAGTATATGTATACAATATTTGGATAAGGTTAAACACAGAATGAATATTCAGACATTTGTACGAGAAATCTGTGTAATTAAGAAATGCGCTATTGTCCTCAGTTTTTTTATAGAATACGTAAACGCTATTTCTTTGTTTGAAATAATGAAACCACTATATTTAGCTGGTATACTGTAAAGATCTGAAACCTTCATTTACACATTTCACTCTCTCTTTGAAAATCTATAAATATTATTCACGCTACAGTATGTACGACGCCTTACCGTCACAAAACTCTCCAAAGATCGTAAAGTGATGATGATTATTCGCTGTAAAATACATGTGGTTCTATTCGGTGTGACGCTCTTTTTCTTTCACGTTCCCAGTGGAACATAGGGCTTCAAGCTAAAGGCTTGAAGTTTCTGTAGCAGTGTTAATTTTTACAGGATGGGGTTGCTAGCCTCAGGTCCAACCTTTCCGCTTTACCAGTCTTAGTACTGGCTTAGCGAGGTAAAGGAGTGCGTCCAGTGGCCAGTTATCGAACCTCGGACCATGTGCATAGTGGGCGAGCGTCCCAACCACTGTGCCACCGACGTACTGGGGCCCAGCCGGGATACGAACCCGGTGTGACAATAATAACATCAAAAACCCAAAATTATCTCAATAGTGCTGTTAGACAGCTATATACAGACAAGCTGAATTTCTTAAGCACAAAACAAGTACTGTAGAGAAAAAAAGTGAGTTAACCAAAATTCAACTGTGAGAAGTAGATTATAATCAAGTAGAATATTATCAACAAGGTGCGATCAAAACTCTATCCACAGGAACCTTACACTCAGGTTTACCGAAGGCAGTCCTTATTCAAAATCACCTTGGTTCACTCAAAACAGAAACACATCAATAAACAACACATCAATATATCACACATCGATAAAGCGAAATATTGAAGTTAGAGATTAAACAGTGACGAAGACAAACAATAAGGATCAAGTCAACATTACTATTATTATTATCATTACTGTGTTATTGTTCTCTTGGGTTCCGAGTGGAACATAGGGCTTCAACAACAGATCCCCACTTTGTTCTGTTTTCTGCCGTCCTCTTCAGCTGGGTCAACGATTGCCCAAACTCTTATCTCCCTCTCACACGATCCCCTCCATATCACCCTTGCACTGACGACCCTCTCGTCGCTTCCTATTCAGATTCCACTCTAGCGATGGGCATTCACTGCACGCGATGTCAATCGACGACGTCCTTCCTCAACGTACGCTCGATCCGTCTACGTTTACTCCTACATATTTGTTGAACGATCGGCTCTTGCCTGTTGGTTTGTTGCCAACCAGAGTTTCTTCTTGCTAATTGTCTTTGGCTGGCTGGCCATCTGATCTTCAGAATGGAACCAGCCAGCGAAGGCAGGCAGCTGTTGATAAGAGTCGGTAACTTGTTGGAAATTTTTTCGTTACTCACGTGCAGTGCAAGTTGTTGATCCGTATAGAAGGACTGACTTGACATTTGTGTCGAATTAAGTCAACATGTTTTATACAAATATCAGAACATTGATATTTAATCTAGCAGAAAAGATGGAAAAACCTACAAAGTTAGTATCAATATTCTGATTAGATCATTGAGGGGGGATTTTGCAAACAATTTTTAGATTTTACCGTCGATTGATTGATCAGACTGAAGTGGTCGGTCTCAGGTTGACATGTTGGCTTCTTGTGCAGATGCTTCCACGATATCTTGGCATGTTATTAGAAGGTAATTGGTGAATAGTGACTAGCAGTGTGGAATCCAGGATAACGCGCATTTCGTCCTATTTGGGACTCGTCAGCTACTGGATGTACCTGCATTCTGCAGTGAGTGATGATTTTCCCTCGGTGGTAACATCATCCTGGATTCCACTGCTAGTCACCATCCACCAGTTAACTTCTAATTATATCGTTAGACAATGACATTCTAGGTCAAGATTATATACAGAAGCTACAAAAAGCGTTATCTTAGAAGGATTTATTGCCTGTTACTCCAGCTAATCACTAAACTGTCGTCATCGTCGTCTAAAGATCTCACCATGCAAATGTCAAATTGGATGTTTTCACGAAGAAGATGCTTAGGATTATTAACACTACTTAGCATTCTTATAATTATAATGTTAAAGTCAGCCGAATAATCATTCATATATATATATATATATATATATACGAAAAAGCAAATATATGAAATAATAACTGTATCCTAATATTTTATTTTTATTCATTTTCAGATGATTACTCCACAAAGACTGAGTTGTAAAATTCGCCTTGAAAACAATCTTCAAGACGCTTCCGTCCATATATATATCTGTATAAACATTTGTATGTATGTATATTGAGTGTTTTAATCTTTCTTTGGCTGTGTATGTGCGTATGTGTGTGTGGAAGGGGGGTCGAATTTCCACATGGATTCATCTATCCCCTTGACTTTAGAACTTCTATTATAATGCTTACTTTTCTTCTTTCTTCTGACAACACACCTACTTTTATTGACACTAGAATGATGTCTGATGATCCACCCTAGACAACACAACGATATAAACATTCTTTTTTTTATTTCCCCTTCTTCTTTGTTTCACACTGTATACAACATATTTTTCTACAACTCAGTACTCAATGTATGTGTGTGTATGTAGGTATATTTGTTAATTGCTCATTTATGTGTGTGTGCATGTGTGTGAGCATTTCTTGTCAAATGATAAAATCTTCTTTATGCTCTTCTGGAAAAGCTCTATTGTGTATAGTTTGTAATACAATTTTTGCAATTTATACATGTATGAAGTGGGTTTTCTTTCTAAAGGAGAGAAACACTTTCTCTCTCTCGCGTGCACACACTCACACAACACAACTGTACCTGTATTTCAAAAAGCTACATATTTAGGTATATAAGACAGCTGCTATTTGCTGCAAATTTGGATATTCCGGTAGTCATTCAATCAGAGTAATTTATTGGATTTTTTCTTTTCTTGGAAGTTTGATTATGGATTGATGTCAGTTAGAGAATTATTAAAAACTAGCTGGGAGGGGGGGAGGGCTATTGGACAGCTGTATTGTCCTAGTTTGAGACTCTTCATCAGTATACAGTCACCGAGGTTTGAACCCGGTGGGACCTTCGGGTGGTCACGAGGCGAAATTCGTTAATCAGTCAACCATCTGGGTCGGAATCCAGCGGCTCATGAATTCTAACCTTTTGTCAACTAGCGATTTCAGTGTGAGTATTTGTCCTCAGGCTCCAGGAAACTTTATCATGCAACCTGTCGTCACTAGCGAGCATCAAACTGATTTTCAAGAGTTACTATGTAAGGATCTGATTTGTTTTAAGTTTGATCCCAGAATAATTTCAGTTAGAGAACCTTTGATAACTAAGGAGTACTGTTTCGTCCTAGTTTGGGATTCATGAGTGCTTATTGTTGAAGAGTTCGAAACTGGTACGAAACAGCTATCTTTGACTTCCTGTTTCTTCATTAGTATTCTAACTGATATCAATCTGTGATCAAATTTGAAATAAATCAAATCCTTCATGCTGTTCCATTCCATTCGTTAAAATATGTATAACTTTCACCGAAATCAGGGTGAAGTAGATACTCTGTGTCTGTCTGTCGGGGATATTCTACACCGATTCTTAGGATATATTAGTTGTTACGCTTTTTATATGGTTATTCAACTGTAGAATTCTTTTTTGACACTCGAAATGCCCTAAACAGTGCGTCATGTCATCATTTTATTCACAACTGACTGTTAGAAAATGATTTCGGCTTCTGCTTACGACGAATATAGTTGATGAATGTACTGTACGTTTTTTTTCGAACGTTTAGTTAAATATGATCTGCAAACGGTGAAGCTTGACTGATAGAATTAAGTCTGCAGCGAAGATAGGACTAGACACATTACTCTAGTTACTGACTAGTGTGCAATCAAAAATATCCAATACAGTCCTACAGGGGGGCAATCGCGAGCGTGAATAGCTCAGTGGTAACTTCTCTGACTGCAGTACTAACTGGGTGACGCGGGTTCGAATCTCAGAAGACACATGAGTTCCTTCAAGGTTGCTGATGATTGCCAACTAGCACGAAACCTAGGTCCAAGGCTTCCTGTGGCCGATTGCCTCCAACCATCTAATACCAACAATTCACAGTGCACCGTGATGGCGACCCACCTAGCATCGTGGCCACACTGCAAGCTTGACTGATAGAATTCAGTCTGCAGCGAAGATAGGACTAGACACATTACACTAGTTACTGACTAGTGTGCAATCAAAAATAAACGGTGAAGAGTCATGCTTTCTTTATGTTTTGGTTGATAGTTTATTTAATTGAAGATGACCATTAAAAAATCTGAAAGCTTAATCAATAGACAAAGAATATTCTTTTCGATAACCACGTCTTTATCAGGTTCCACAACTATATGAATGACATAATAATTAAAGAATTATTCTTATTAGCAACGTTAATATTTTAATTTACATTGAATCAATAATATCGACAGATCATGGCTCAAAAGCATCAGTAAGAGAGACATCATACACATCAATGTAACACTAAACTGGCTTGACTGAATATCAGAGAAATTAAGGGAGGTAAGACAGAATTCATGAATTTATAGGTTCGAGAGCATATTTGGGTAGCAATAGTGACTGTCTGGACCTGTTTCCTTTGCGATCGCCTCTACCGTCTGGAGTTTTCGGTATTTGGAGGCCTTAGAAAATTTATTTGATAGATGACATAGAAAGACTCTTCAATGCTGCTGGCTTTGTGGCATGTTTAGACGAGGTGATCTATTATAGAGCTGGTAAGGTGTTCTCGATCTCGAAAAATTATGTTTCCAGAGCAACGATTAATATGACTGATCTCCGTAGGAGGAGTTGATTATTATTTATTATTATTATTTCCTTTAATTCCTAGAGGAACATAGGGCTTCAGCCGCGCGTTTCCATTGTGTTCGGTTCTCTGCTAGAGTCTTCACCTGGCTCCAAGTCTGCCCACACGTTTTCATCTCCTCTTCACATGACCTCCTCCAAGTCACCCTTACACTGACGAACAACTCGCCGTTTCCCACTGCATTCGGGTTCCACTCGAGCAATGGCTTGTCTAGTGATGTCACTTAATGGTTTCCTCAGAGTATGGCCAATCCACCTCCATTTCTTCCTGCTTATTTGTTTCACAATCGGTTCCTGATTGGTTTGCTCCCAGAGATCCTTGTTGCTGATCTTTTCTGGCCATCTGATCTTGAGTATTTAGCGAAGACAGCTAGCTGCTAATGAAGGTCTGTAGCTTGTTTGAGGTGCTCTTTATGATGCGCAGATTGATAGAAACAATAAGTGTTGGTTAGCCTAGGTGTTTCATCTTTCAGTTTATGAATCACAACTGGCTGAGTGCGAAAATAAGCTGCAGCTTACTACCATTAAAGGTTCTTTGAATCTATTTTCTGTACTCGTTGGTTATTATTTTAAATCGTGGAAAGTACCCAAGAACAGGAAGTTCAGCAAAGATATCTTTTCGGCGAATTCATCCTCAAAAACTGTAGAATCGCATTTATAGAGATTAGTTTACATGGATACAATTATTATTTGTTTAATTCAACATAGTAACGAAGGTGATAATAATTTTCAACTTGACATGAAAGTTTGAAGGTACGAATATAGATTACAAGGGGTTTGGAGACAAGATTGCATAGGAATAGAAAGCAGTTACAATGTATGCAAAATTAATATTTGATAACTGGAGAAATAATTTTAAAGGCGAATAAAAGGTGATAATTATTTTCGACTGAGAAGAATAAGAAGTTCAGCAAAGATATCTTTTCGGCGATTTCATTTTCAAAAGCTGTACAATCGCATTTAAATACATAATTTTACATGGAGACAATTCTTGTTTGATTCTACATAATTATGACAGCGAATAAAAGGTGATAATTATTTCCAACTAGATATGGTTATACGAGAGGCTTAGAAACAAAAATTACGCAGGATTAGAACGGATATCAAGTGTGTAAAATGAGCATGGATACAAAATTGAAATAATAATTTTCAACTTGAGATGGGAATCAGGAGGTGCGAATATAGATTACAAGAGCCTTGGAAACAAAATTACATGGAATTTAGCAAATTACAGGTGTGCAGAAAGTGAGCACGGAAACAAAATTGATATAATAGTTTTAACTTAAAATGGAATTTAGGAGGTGTGAATATAGATTACAAGAGCCTTAGAAACACAAAATAATTGCACAGGATTAAGATATAATTGCAAATTTTTTAAAACGGATTATAAATGTGAACAGGAAAAGCATGGAAACAAACTTAAAATAAATGTTTTTATAATTATTTTCAACTTGATATGAATTACAAGAGGCTTAGAGACGAAGGTTACACAGGAATAGAACGAATTACAGGTGTGAACAAAGTGAGCATGAAAACAAATTGAAATCAAAATTTTCAACTTGCAATGTAAGTTAGGAGGCGTGAATAAAGATTACAAGAGGCTTAGAGACAAAAAAATTACACAGGATTAGAATATAACTGTAAAATGGTTATTCTAAACGGATAACAAGTGTGATCAGGAGGAACACGGAAACAAACTTAAAATAACTGATTTTATAAGTGAAAAAATGGGATGAATTGAATGAAGACAAAGAGAAAATTACACACACAGAGAACAAAACAAAAAAAGTGAAGGATAAGGAAGGGAACATACCGAACTAGGTTCATGGTAGTTGTAAAGGCTGAACTAGTTTCTTTTGAACACATAGCTCCGGCTTTTCGAAGTATATGGCGAGAGCTTCCGCCATGGTGTATCATCTTTAAATTGTAGTCGTATATATATAGCAATAATTCTTTATTTTTAATGGTCATATAACTGTAGAATCCGACGACGAATTTATCGAAAAGAATATTCTTTATTTATTTATTTATTTTTTAATTACTGCTTGATTCCACACCGTATTTTTCGGTACAGGTATGGAATTTTCAGCATACGATATCGGTAGCACAAATTTCGCAGGTCGACCATAGATATCAGGTGTGCGTCTGCCGAGGGATCGAACCCTGGACCATGTGCATAGTCGGTGAGAGGCCTAACCACTGTGCCACAGACGCACATTTATCATTAATCACTCTTTAAAATTAATAGTTTAGTCATATTTTCAAGGAATGAATAAATGTAGCGATCTTTGGAACCAATTAAGGCGAAATGTTGTTTCTATTTCTCGAAATGAAATCATTCTTTTTTATGAGAGGTATAATCTACTTTTTTTCATTTACACTGTAAAGGCAATATAATTAGTAAGGGACTTGTCGACGTATTTGTCTACAAAGGCATAGAAATTGAGGGTGTGCGTCGAGCAGCCTCAATGCATTAAGCTAGCTAGAGGTTAGTTAATGTTAGTGTTTGGATTTCGATTCCTGTAAATTAATTGATAAGTGCATACCTAAAAGGCGCAATGCTCCCATATATAACGTAGTTTACTCTCCTATCCAGTGTTGAACAAGTTACTAAGGTTTCAATGCTTTCTAGATTATTAAATTTTGCTATTCTCCTGCATTCCGAGTTGAAAATAGGGTTTCAGCAGTACATCTTCATTCCAGTCGATTCTCTGCAGTCCTTTTTTAACTGCCTCCATGATTGCTGACAAGCTTTCATCTCCTCCTCACGCGATCTCCTCTGTGTCACCTTCAATCCCATGTCCAACTCGTTTCCTTTTCGAGTCCCACCCACGGCTGTGGCAGGCGAAGTCACTCAACTGTCGCTGCAGTACATATCCGACTCATCTTTACTTCCTTCGGTATATTTGTTTAGTGGTAGGTTGTTGACAGGTTCTTTGTCAGCGTTCCCAGTCGAGCTAACGAAGCTAGCTGTTGGTGAGAGTCTCTAACCTGTTGGAAGTGTTTCTAGTGTTGTGCACGCCAAGTCTGTGGACCACATAGAACCGCTAATTTGAGATTAGCACTGAAGATTCAGATGCCATCCCTTGTGCTGAGTGCGACAGACATGCACAATAATTAATTGATTTTGGATTGATGAATGTATGTTATGCTTTTTCGATTTCGACTAGACTTGATGTCCTTAACCCTAACGACTGTAGTTGAAATGGTGCTGCCTACATTAGTGAAAGAAGTGTCTTCCTTTAGATTTTTCCCAGTGATGGTGACTAATATTTGTTGTTGTTAATGCCGGTTAGGTTAGTCCTAATCTTCTAGAGCCTTCTTGCCTGTCTGACGTGCGCCTATCTCCCCCGTCCCTACGGTCTGCCCCATGGCCCAGCTGATCACAGTTAAGACAATAATAGGTCATAATAAGGATTTTTGTCTTGCTGCCTTCTTCAAGGATTTCAATGGGCTTTCTGTTGTAAATCGTATGGCATGTAACACATAGTTGTTGAATGATCTTTGGATGTTGAAGCGAGTGTCAAATTACTTCGCTGTGGACAATGTGGAAAGCCTTTTGAAATGGAATGGAGATGAGGTAGAGATTCAACTACCCTTCTGTGCTTTGTTCTATGATGGTGCGTAGCGTTGTAGTTCAACCTACATACACGATCTTCTTTTCCTAAATGGCTTATGGTAGTTCTTTTTTTGTGATATTTTTGACATTAGTCGGTAATGTTGAAGATAAATTGTATTACAGGTTGAATGACTGTGAGGGGGTTCCATAATTCCCAAGTTTGTTTGTTGTTTTATTCCTTCACGTTCCCAGTGGAACATAGGGCTTCAAGCTAGAGGCTTGAAGTTTCTGTAGCAGTGTTTATTTTTACAGGATGGGGTTGCTAGCCTCATGCCCAACCTTCCCTCTTTACCAGCTTTTAATTACTAGCTGAGCGAGGTAAAGGAGTACGTCGGCCGGGGATCGAACCCCGGACCATGGGTATGGTCGGCAAGCGTCCTAACCGCTGTTCCACCAAGGTGGCAACCACTTTACCTAGAAACCAATTCCATGTGTTGTGATTCTTTTAATACACAATTTCAGCTAGGATAATGCATTATAGTTCACATGAAACTCAGATAATGCTTTCACCGAGTTATTCAGGTCACAATATGCAGTGTGCTGAATACCATCAACGGGATTCAAGGAAGCAAGTATATTTGAATAAAAATATATATACTACTGATTAATTGGCTGGTTGAGATGAATAATTGCACACAACTGTTATCAATCGGTAGTTCCTGCTAGCCAGCCAGATTGATGTGATCTAAATACCGAACGTATGTTTCACCCGTTTAGAGTCGGTCTCATCAACGGTGTACATGGTTTGATTCAGCTCAGTGAGCCCTGGTCATTGAGAGTGGAGGACATGAAAGGCCGGCTACCTGTCTTTGATCATAGGTGCCTGCGTTCTATCTCTCGTGTGAAGTGGTATAGTAGGATAAGCAATACTGAGGTTAGGCTTCAGTCGAGTGGTATGTAAGGATGGGAAATCAATCGACGAGGCTGTGAAGCAGCTGTATTCATTGAGGTGGCTAGGACATGTGTTACGCATGCATGTCTAGCCATCGATCGGCTTCCTCGACAATCGGCAGTGTTAGCGGACATAAGGTCAGGCTGGAAAAGAGCTAGTGGCTGTCAAACCAAAACATGACTTCATCAATCAATGAAATCCACAAGTTAGTTTAAACCAGTCACGTAAGGACGTGTAGACTTCTTGACTGGCTGGGGTCGTCGGGATGGTAAAAACCAATGAAGGCTGGGGAACATTGATGATATGGCTCAAAATCGTTCTCAATGTATGGTGCAGGTGTATTCACTCTTTGTGATTTGTCATACCCAATAAAACTATATTGTTCTTCGTTATTACTATTCCTTTTGTCTCACATCTCTGTTTACAATCTCTATTTTGCATTTCTTCTCTTGCTTTGTGAACTACATGAAGTGTAGCGACTTCACTTGCTGCACATCGGTGCAGAGTTCTATGTTGAAAACAGACAGACAGGCAGAATTTGTTCTTACCACGATTTATGGTATCAAGCGCATCACATAATGTGATGATCTAAATAACTTGGTTTCCAAAGGAAACTACGGTAAAATTTCACCATTCGAATCGTGTAGACTGCTAATTGTTAGTCAAATCAATCAACAGATTGTAAGTTCCACATATGATATGGCTAGTTTGACTGAGTAGCTGACCGGAAATCGGATAATTTGGACTGAGTTGAGTCAAACTGGGTACACTGTTGATGATGTCAGCTCCAGACGAGCGAAACGGCCGTCTGGTGTTTAGATCATTTCAATCTGGCTAGCTAGTAAACACTATAGGTTGGTATGACTGACTGGTGTGCGACTACTCATCGCAGTCAGTTAGCAGTTTGTGGATGATTGATGGACTGGTTTCAACGTAGAACTTCGCACATATGTGTGTACCAGTTTAAATTGCCATACTCCCTCCGTGTACCACTCAGAGCAAGAGAAGAGAGATTCAAGAGATTGATATAATAAACAGAAATATGAGGCAGAAAAAGAATAGTAATATGGAAGAACAATAGAATTTTATTAGATATGATAATTCATGAAGAGGGAATGCATCTCCGCTAGCCATTGAGAACGATGAATTTGAACCATAACACCGATTGTCTGCAGCCTTCATCGGTTTTTACTATCCCAAAGAACCCAACCAGTCAGGTAGTCTACACCTCCTCGCTACGTGGCTGGCTAGCTGGCTGGCTTAAACTAACCCTTGTGGATTTCATGGACAGATGAAGTCATATTTTGGTTTGACCACCACTAGCTCATTTCTATCCCGATGCTGTTTCAGCCAGCATTGCCCATCGACGAATGCAATTAAATGTGTTCAATCATTCAATGCTCAACATGGCATAAATTTTGTTTGAATTGTACTATTTTGTATAAACTGAAGTAGTGACAACTTACATTTCCCCTTTTAAAATCAACAATCTTCAAGCTTAATTCATCCAACTAATATACACATAAAATATTTAAGTGTGCTGTAGAATTCTATAAATTTACATGTGCGTGAATAGAATCACTAAATGAAATCGTGATTCTTAGATTATATTTGTATTAGTGACTTGAAAAAAACAAAACTAATGACCTCTACTAATCTTACATATCCTGGTGACAATATCATGCACTTTTGCGTACCACAGTTTACAATACAAACTAAATTATTAAAAAATTGATTTGAAAGATACATTTTTAGCATTATATTATTTTTTTAAAGAGTAAGTTGAAATTAAACATTCATTATTTGGTTTGTATTGTTTATTTCATAAGAACTATATCACTTATTTTTTGACTAGATATGAACTTTTTGAACAGACGCCTTGACTATTTTATTTTGATTTAATTTTGATGTTTAGTTTTGGTAAGTTAAGTGCTTAACACGATGAGCATGGTTTACATAACATGTGAAGATGACTAGTTTAGGAATAAGGAGTGAAATGGTTGACTGTTTTAGACCACTTATTTAAGAGGCAGTCAAACCTGTACCTCAACTTCATCGATTTCGAGAAGGTCTTCAACAGACAGCTTTAACCGAGAAGTGATTTCGAAATTGCTTCAGCACTATGGCGTGTAATGCCTAAGTCTTTATAAACCTCATTCAACAGCTGGCTGGCTATATGACAATGCCTGACACGTGTCAGGTGATCCACAATGGAAAACTCAGTAAGGCTTTCGAAGTGAAGATGACAGAAGTAAGACAAGCTGGCTGGCTGCTTGCCAATTATCACCGATGATATTCTTAATTTTGGTGCACTGGATGATGGTTCAGACTGTGCGTGGGGAGTAAGAAGACAGGAATACGCTGCACTGACCGATAAGAAGACTCTCGAAGATCTTGATTTCGCGTGTGAGTGATTTATGTTTGATGTCACTCGAAGACTTGGAGGCAGGCGAAAAGCAATAAACTGACTGAAGAAGCTGTCAGGCGGCTAAGACAGAGAAGACGGAGGTGATGAAGATACCCACCAGCTGACAAGCAGCAGCAACAACAACCAGCACCAATCACCATCAACAGGAGAGACTTGACAGAAGCTCCTTCCTTCTTTTACGTACCTAGGAAGCATCGTTTCAAATACAGGCAGAACGGATGAAGGTGTCAAAGCCAGTCATAATCGGAAAGACAAGATATGCCCTCATCAACTTGAAACCAATTTGGAAGTCTTCTTCGCTCACTCAGCATAAAGAACTCGATTCGAATTCTATTTAACAAAGGTGTGAAGTCAGTCAGTCAGTTCTTCTATATGGGTCAGAAACGTGCAATGCGTGTCACGAAAGCGATTTCCAACAAGTTACAGACTTTTATCAACAGCCGCTACCTTCGCCGGCTTGCTCTATACCGAAGATCGAATGGCCGGCCGGCCGACCGGCCAGATAGAATTAGCAAGAAGAAACTCTGGCTGGCAACAAACCAACGAAGAACCGATTGCTGAACAAATATGTGTGAAATCTTCGCATTCGCTTCAGCAAGCTTGACGGAAAAACGTAGCTGAGGCGAATGCGAAGATTTCCTTCTGGAAAAGCTGTCTGGATAAGCATGAATACCTGAAAGCATTCTGGAAAAATCTAAGGACGAAACCATATATCTCCGAAATATGTAGGAGTAAATGGAGGTGGATCGGGCATACGTTGAAGAAGAAAGTCGTCGAATGACACCGCGCACAATGCAGGCCATCGCTCGAGTGGAATCCCAATTGAAAGCGATGAGGGTGACATGGAAGAGATAGAGTGTTGGGGAGGAGGAGATGAGAGATTACGATTCCATTATGGGTAAATTTTTATTTTGATAGAGTCTCACAGTGTTATACAGTAATATTTACTGATGACGTTTCGAGCACAAACTATTGCTCATAATCATATGATATGATATGATTATGAGCAATAGTTTGTGCTCGAAACGTCATCAGTAAATATTACTGTATAACACTGTGAGACTCTATCAAAATAAAAATTTACCCATAATGGAATTACACTCTACCACAGTGCCCAAGTTTTATTCTTATATGAGAGATTACGGTCAATCGTGGGCCCAGCTAAAAAGGACAGCGCCAAATAGAACAAAATGTAGATGTGTTGTTGAAGTCCCATGTTCCGCTTAGAACCCAAAAAAAGTAATAATAATAATCTGTTGTAATACATTGATTGCTGATAGAAGTGAGGGGCCAATATACCAGCCACCAATCGATTAGGTCGTTGGTTCTTGCTCTGAGTCATTTAGAGAGGTGTAAATTGTCTGCCCAGAAATACTGTTAGGAATCAGTAAAGTTCTCTATCTTGAGTTGTGAATTTTCTGTAGAATTTTGTGTTATTTTTGCTAGCCTGACATCCCTACCTACCTTCCCTACCAGGCTTACTTCTGGTTACTAGAGGTGTAAGCGTGTGTCGTCCGGGAGTTGAACCTCGAGCCACATACGTGATTGGTGAGCATCTTACCGATGCATCACCAGCACACTGGATGGTGATATAACTGAAAGGTATTCCCAGGGGCTGTGGTATGTTCTCCATTCACCATCTTCCAGATTTTGAGAATGTTCATTATTCCCCGTTTGGTTCTTCTGTCTTTTAAATATTTTCGTCTGTTATATTTTCACTAGATTTCTTTTCCTCTATATTCATGTATGCTTTAACAGATTTTTACAACTTAAACTGATTCATTTTGTGGATAGTATCTAAGAGTGGAATCCAGGATACGCATTTCGTTCCATTTGGGACTCGCCATCTGAATGTACCTATGTTACCAGGATCTGATTCACTTTGTGCAATGAAAGGCAGCTAACGTTCAAGAATTCCAGATAACTAAATTTTCTTACTTCCATTGAAAATCATATAATTATAGAGTTATTTCTTCATGGTTGAAACGGCGTGAATTATTCATCAGGCATAACGTGATTATGATTTTTCATACCTTGAATAGGTGTGCTTTTCAGTATAATTCAGCTTAGTTTTCAATCTACCACGATCCACGTTTTCATTTCAACCGAAATCATCACACATTTCATCAGTATTGGTCGACGTTCATTTTTTTGAGACTGTTATTAGATGATTTGAGGGAATCGGAAGGAAGCCCTTCCTGAGCTAAGTTTCGTGCTAGTTGTTACTTGTCAGTCAACTAGGCGTATCTACCACCTTGAAGGAGGGTATTACCCAGTGTGCTGTAGTCAGAGACGTTACCACTGAGTTATTCGGACTCGCAATTCAACTCCTGTAGGATTATATTGGATATTTTGATTTTTGACACTAGCTAGTAACCAGTGAAATGCGTCTAGCCTTTGCTTGGTGTAGACCGAATTCTATCAGTCAAGTTTGCAATGTGGTCATCATGGTTTACTCAGGATTGTTGTGTTAATATAAGGTTGAAGGCATTCAGAAGGAAGCCTTGCATCTAGGTTTCGTGCTTCTTGGTACTCGTCGGCAGGGTGTGTCCACCATATTTCAGAAGTTTATATCCCTTCTGAGATTCAGACACAAGTCACTATGCAAATATGGCTGATAGAATTCCGTCTGCACTGAACATAGTAGTAGATACATGACACTAGTTACTGCCAAGTGTCAAGGAACTTAATCCTAATATCCTATTATTTCCAAAGACGATCCAAATCGACAACCATTAAGCACAGATATCGACTTCAATTCCAAAACACAATGGATGATAAGAAATTGTATTCTTCTATTGTTAAAATCAATCAATATTTGAACAAAGCAAGAACTACAGTTTTAGCAGAATAAAATGGTACCATCTTTTATTTCGCTGCCTTCTCGTCAGCTGCTTACAGGGCAAAAAAATTATTAAATGTATCTACAAAAACAATTTTAACATACTTGCACAGATTTCATTTTAAACAAAAATCAATCGATCAATATACGCATACACTAATGATGTACACAGTACATATATATATATATATATATGCAATATTAAACACTATTCCGAACAATAATAATCATACACAATGAAAACTTTTCAGCATCTCGCATTCGAGTGAAAAATATCCAGTTACCAAGGCAAAGGAAGACTGATAACCGCTTCTTTCTAAACGCATAAGTCAGGTTCCAGGCGCTTGATGGAAATGGCTTCAGCAAACTTTAGGAGAATTGAGCTCTTTTGCTTATTGATAATTTTGAACGACTTTTCGACGTCCACCTCATGACCCGTGTCAAGGAGATGCCTGGTGATGGCACTATTTAAAGCACTTGTTCCCTTTAGACATAAGCTTTTTGGCACATTTTCAGAAAATCGTAGGTATGCCTTTGTTTCTGTTCTTCCAATGTAACTGCTCCCGCAGATACATGTAAATTTGTATATACAGTTGGAGTTAGCATGAAAAGGACGTCTATTGGTTTTTGATTGCAGCAAAGGAGAAATTGTTCGATAGACGGGAACGAGCTTAGCTGCAGGATAGGCTATGGCTAGTGATGTGCTCAGCCTTCTGTTGATCATCGCTGAAATGTTTTAACCTTTATAATCAAGCTGAAAGTATGTTGGCTTTTTTCTTACTGTGATTTGTTTTACATTTGTGACTTCAGATCTTTTATACTTGTTGATGAACCTTTGAAGATACCCATTGC
Source organism: Trichobilharzia szidati (assembly GCA_944472155.2). Taxonomy (NCBI): domain Eukaryota; kingdom Metazoa; phylum Platyhelminthes; class Trematoda; order Strigeidida; family Schistosomatidae; genus Trichobilharzia; species Trichobilharzia szidati. The sequence continues at coordinate 86,293,870 of OX235272.1, forward strand.
TCTTCAATGTCTTTTCAAGAAACTCAAATTCTTCCTCTAATTTCTCTATAGAGCATATTCCCCTCGCTTTATAGTACAGAGTCTTGACTAGACCACGTTTAAAGCTATTTGGACAAAAGCTATTATCCTTTCCAAGTAGACTTTCGATAGATTGACTTTTGTAGACTACCGTCTTCTAAATTTCCATGGCGATGTCGAGGAAGTGAAACTTTCCGTCACTTTCATGTTCCATAGTGAACACAATATTGGCGTGGTAACTGGATATTTTTCACTCGAATGCGAGATGCTGAAAAGTTTTCATTGTGTATGATTATTATTGTTCGGAATAGTGTTTAATATTGCATATATATATATATATATATGTACTGTGTACATCATTAGTGTATGCGTATATTGATCGATTGATTTTTGTTTAAAATGAAATCTGTGCAAGTATGTTAAAATTGTTTTTGTAGATACATTTAATAATTTTTTTGCCCTGTAAGCAGCTGACGAGAAGGCAGCGAAATAAAAGATGGTACCATTTTATTCTGCTAAAACTGTAGTTCTTGCTTTGTTTAAATTCATTAAGGGGAATAAATATATGAAATTTCAATCAGTATTCTATACTAAGTCTATAAACAAGTGTTTTTACAAAGGAATGCATTGTACTTTTAATCGTATTCTTTCGTCTTCTTCTAACTTGTACGCGATCGTATCACTCACACCTTCAAGTTGCCCACCAATGGTGACCATAGCCACTGAACTAAAGTTCAGTGTTCATAAACATTGACAGAGGTAGTGTTACTAAACAGTCCGTTTCTCCCATAATTAGTCATAATCAGAACTGACAGAAGAAATCTTAATCTGATCATATTAGATGGTTGGATGCAATCGGCAGGAAGCCCGGCCTTGGACCTAGGTTTCGTACCAGTTGACACTCACCAGTCAGCTAGAAAGGCGTATCTGCAATCTTGAACGAACTCATGTCCCACGTCACCCAGTGCCGCCTGCAGTCTAAGACGTTACCACTAAGCTACTCGGACTCGCGACTGACCTCTTGTAGGACTGTAGTGGATACTTTGATTGGACACTAGTAACTAATGTGACCACGTCTGTGACTGCAGGCGGCACTGGGTGACACGGGTTCGAATCTCAGAAGGGACGTGAGTTCCTTCAAGGTTGCAGATACGTCTTGCTGCATGGTGAGTGTCAACTAGCACGAAACCTAGATCCAAGGCTGGGCTTCTTGCCGGTCGCCTACAACCATTTAATATCATCAAATCAAAGTGCATCGTGATGGCGAGCTACCTAGAATGGTGGCCACATTGCAAACCTGACTGATAGAATTCAGTCTGCAACAAAGAAAGGACTAGACACACATCACACTGGTTTCTAGTGTTTGTAACGACAGAAGGCAAGAGTCAGGCAACAGATCATTTATTAAGGAAATCAACGCATTTTATATATGTTTTCATGTACATTACTATGGATATGTAAACAAACAGACACAGTCTTCCGATTGGTCGTTTCTCACGACAAATCTTGGGAAAGTAAATATTGACGTAAATTACTGCCTACCAATTTGGCTAGTAGACAGCTCTCACCACAGTTCAATCAAAATCCTAATCTATTAGGTAGTGTGCTTACACTACACTGATAGTTACTCTGTCATTTACATAAACACTGGGCATAACAAATGATGATAACAATGAAATGATAGCGTAATTGGCAGCAATGCCTATTAGCACAGCAAGCAGATGATTAGGCTAATTACATGGCGGACTGTGACGGCTCTAACCTTAGCATGATCAAAATTTTCACCATCAGTAACACCCTGTCACATTAAAAAAATTTTTAGAGGTTATTACAATTAAAAGTACATTCATATTTCACCATAAAACATGTGGAAATAGTACTCACTCTATTATATTTATTTTGTTACAAAATACCTTTTAACATTTTTAGTAATAATAATAGTTTAATTTTGAGTATGACAGAAAATTCCAAGTTGGTTTGAGTCAGAAATGTGTACTCTCTGAGGAAAATTTTAAAGTAAACTAACATTTGATCATACATAAATATTGTTTGGTGGAATATAGTACGAAGTAAATCACGGTGCAACTCCATATGGTATTTTTTCCCTGCATGTTCTCCCAGCGTCTCAGAAGGATTGGTTAAAAACTGTACAATAATGCTTGTGAGGACAATATTGAGGGAGTGATTACATCAATACACAGGGAATAAAACTTGACGTTACACTTAACTGTATGGCAAAGTGGACCATTAGGCGATTTAAGGAACCTCTTAATTTTTATATGGTATCAAATAACAAGTAAGTACTACGTAAGAAAAACTGAAAAAAATAAAAGGCAAATTCAACGAAGAAAATTTTCTTTATCGACCAAATCATCTTCACAGGCTGTAATGTACACTCGTACTTATATTTACCGAAAATGTATATTAGTCGATTATTGAGTAATAGGTGGGGTCGGGGGGACATAATTGATATAATTTCTCAGAAGTGGCTACAAAAGTAAAAATAAAAATTGTAAATTACGTAGTATTCAATGGAACAAAGGAAGAAGGCGTTAGAAATTTGATAAGCTTAAAATTGCGGTGAATTTCAAGGCGATACCGCAGCTGAGATCCTGAAGAATCGCTTATGCAGATCACTGAGTCAAGTGTTTTTTGCGGCTGAGCTACCGATCGATTTCCACAGCCGACAAATGGTCAGTGGATGTGTGAAGGATAAAATGCCGCTTTGGGTAACTTCAATGTGTGTTTATAAATTCACATGCTTGTTTGCAGCTAGTTATATTGGCCGCACAAAGCACACAATTTCCAAACGCATCTCTGAACATTATCCAGCATGGTTAGCAAAAGCACAATGCAGGACAGTTACTAGCTCAACTACCGAGCACTTGGCGAACTCAAGCCACGCAGCTCCATCAGAGTCGTCTTTCAAGATCATCTACAAGGTGAGGCCAAGTGGTACAAGAGGCCGTCAGGTATCGGCATTTGTGCATGGCGGAGGCGTTGGCATTTCGTCAATACAACCCCGAACTCTGTATACAGAAAACGTTTTTCCGGTCTCTTATTCTACTTCAGTCTTAACCTCTTCAATAGTCGTTCCCTGTAAAATATTCTATATTTTAGTTTTTTATCTCAAGTTTTACTTTCAGTTTGGTTTTACTTTATTAATTAATTCACTGTCACCACGCTCACATGTTCCTTTTGTGCATTTTCACACCCTCTTCACACTTGTTAAATTGACATTCAACTACCTTTATTCTCACTCAATGGCAATTTTAAGCTTATCAAATTTCTAACGCCTTCTTCCTTTGTTCCATTGAATACTACGTAATTTACAATTTTTATTTTTACTTTTGTAGCCACTTCTGAGAAATTATATCAATTATGTCCCCCCGACCCCACCTATTACTCAATAATCGACTAATATACATTTTCGGTAAATATAAGTACGAGTGTACATTACAGCCTGTGAAGATGATTTGGTCGATAAAGAAAATTTTCTTCACTGAATTTGTCTTTTATTTTCTTCAAGAAATCTGTCTAAACCAGTAGTTATATTGGCAGATGAAGACTAATTTGGTTCACCGATAGAGATCATGCCATCAAATTGAATAAAAATAAATAACTGACTAATTCTCACTTACTCAGCCCTGAATACATTTGCAGTTGCAAATTTATTCTGGTGAAGTACTATATCTTGGCATTAAAAGTTTATTGTTTTTTTGGTGTTAAAGTCTAGAATATCTCATACATCGTTTCTTGCAAACATTTTTCCGAAGCTATGTGATGTCTTATCGCTAAGTCACTGGCGAATGTCACTTTTTCTAGAACTCTAAAATTATTGACCAGTTAATCTACACCTACCTACTCTCTGTTTCCTTCAATGTTACACCGGAGGAATAGAAGACAAATAACCTAAGAACACAAGCACAATTTCTTGTATTTTCATGATGTTTTAATACCAATGAAATCTTGAAAAACAGACATAACATCGAATAATTTGAATAGTTCAAAGAAGAGTCAACGACCTTCAAAATCGATTGCTTTGAAGGTGGAGGTACATATTGAGATAACTCATTTGAAATGATTGATTTCGTATGCTGTTCAAAGGATTTTTTTTGGGGGGGGGTAGTTGTTTACTACAATGACTTCAAGCTGGTCTTATGATTTCGAGAATATTGTTTTACTATCTCGAAACTGCTCAAGTGAAACTCTAGGGGCAATTGGATTTTCGCTTACACCATAATGTTTCTGAAACGTGTTATGCAGCCATTGTGCTTGTCGATTGGATGAATGTGTGGAACACTGGATCTCAATAAAATGTTTACGATGCTGTGACCAGCCAAATCCCTGAAAATCAACACTTGACAGTCAATCTGATGCTCACTAGAGACTGGTTGTGTAGAGGAAGCTGTGTGGAGTTCTACTGAGAAGGCGTAACTAGTGTGATCTACCAAGTCAGGTAAGAGATCAGTAACTCACCGTGTCACACGGTGTATGTATATATACACGTATCGCGAATTGGTAGAAGTTAGAATTCATGGATCTTTGGGTCTGGTTCTAGAGGCTAAATGGTTTAGGAGCCCGCCTTGCAACCAGAAGGTATGGGGTTCTAACCCAATTGGTGCGTACGGCAGAAGAGTTCAAAACTACGCTGACGAAACAGCCTTCCAGTACTTCCTGCTGGTTTTCCAATGGTTCTCCAACTCATGTCAGCTAGTGATCATACCTGTAAAGAAATTCTCAGGAGAAAATATCCCTTTGTCTGATGAAGAGGAGGATATTACTAATTCGTTGACAACAATTCATAATTTCAGTAGGGTTATCAGAACGTTGACACATCTGTTGGCAGTTGTACACTGAGTAATCCTTTCTACGTGAACTTTCACAATAAACGCAGTGGTGGAATAAATCCAGAGGATGCAAAAACAACTAGTAACATTTTGTCTGTATATTTTTGGTCTGTAAAAAAAGACACACACGTTGAAAACATATCATTGAACAAGAATCACCATTCATTGAAAGTGATCAGTGATCATCAAAGAGAAGACAAATAATTCTGTGAATAATTATTATCCCAGTATTCAAATCCACTGCCTCGATAGACAACAGCAAATTCTAATAAGTAGGAATTATAATCTACCGAGTATACTGACATTTCATTGAATAGTGCTAAGTGTAGTTTAATCTGTGACTCATAAGTCTCTATCCATTGATGATCAGTGTAGGATTCGGTTAAATGATCAATTCTTGACAACGGGGGGCATTCTGTGTATGTTCGCCAACTATCCAGAGTATAGCGCAGTCGAACCTCAACAGTAAAGTCAGGATTATTTCTACTGGAAGTGGTTATCGTCTTCACTTGAACACAAAATGATTCCGAGTTTTCAGACCAAAATTGACACAGGCATACACGTTGGTCAAGAAGACGTTGATTAAAATTATTGAATGTTATTGGATTGGCAAATTTCGGTATCCATTTCTGTGCAAAATTAAAAAAAAGCACAAGTAGAAACAGCGAAAATAAAGATGGCGAAATGAAACAAATTAATAAGTTTGACATTGATAAGAAAAAATTCATCTAGTAACTGAAAACCACATGTAGACTGAACACATTTCACATCAATTAATATGGTGTAGGTCTTACCTCATTTCAACTCTCATTCCAATGAGATTATTGGATTTATGGGATATAGGATCTATTTCATTTGTAAGATTTTCGTCATTAACCAACACCATTATTGGTAACCATCGAAAACCAAACAGCACCGTTTCGCTCTATTCTGGGACTCTTCAATACTGAGCACCCACTAATTCGGCAGGTATCGAATCCTGGACCTACTGGTTAAGAGATCAAGCTCATTAACTATTCAGACGCCCAGACTCGAATTCACTGATCCATGATCCCTCAGCGATGTCTTCGATGAGTTTCAACTTATCCTTGGCATTGTCGACTCCACTGGTCATGAATTTCAACTCCAACCTCAGGAAATTCGTCCAGTGGCCATCAACGAGCTGGTGAGTCATATTAAGATTACAGGATTTGTGGGAATTCTGAATTAATTTAAATTGTTAGATTTTGCCTCACAAACTGGTTGGACTTGCTGAAGCTGCAGTGAAAAGTGGTGACCACTGGAGTCCGCCATGCCAAAGTGAAGTGGATGCTCGTCAAAAGCATTGCTGAAGGCAGCGCATTGTCATCAGTTAACAAAGTTAGAATTCAAGGGTCACAGAAACACCAGGCCGAATGGATGAATTCCCATTGACCCTGGTCTATTAACCTTAATGCCCTGGGTTCGATTCCTGGCGGAGTTGTGGGTGAGTAGTATTAAGGAGTCGTAGAATGGGACGAAACAGCTGTCCAGTGGTTCCCGGTTTCTAATGATCTCACTAACTGGTTGTGGTTCCTAACGAAAATCTAACAGTCGTAGTTTTTTGATGTGATTCCATTCTCTGAGCTGGATGGATGGTTTATTTGCGAAGCTTTCATTGAGCTACTAGGCAACATCTTCAGCGCATACTCATTGTGGCATTCCCACCTTAAGGAAAATTGAAGAAAGATATCTCATGGACGTCTTCTGAAAGAATGGATATCCATGGAATTTCATCAGAAGACATATACCCTCAAGTCAACCTATCACATCAAAGGTCCCCCAGGAAAGAACAAAGAAAATTACTCTAACATATATAAAAGATATCTCAGAAATCACTGCAAGTCTCTTCAAACCTTTAGGAATTGACGTCGTACACAAACCAACAAAATCACTTCACTCAACTCTCAGCCAAACAAAAGACTGAACAACGAAATAAGATAAAACCAACATCATCTACAAAATAAACTGTAATAACTGCGAAAAACACTACATTGGCCAAAGTGGACGTCCCCTTCGTCTTCGTATCCATAAACATAAGCTAGCCGTCAAAACACATGACACCCACTCCCTCATACCACTACATACAGATAACCACGGACATCGATTGGACTGGGGTAACCAACGTTCAAATATTAGACAGAGGGAACAACAAAAATGCTAGAGAATTTTTAGAAGTCTGGTATTCCAGTGAATCATCAATCAATCGACACATCGACATAGAGAAAATTGACAAATCGATAAGAAGGAGATCTCATACACAAAGGGTAAAACTTCAGGTCAAGGAAGCAATCAGTATCAATACAAGTAAACTAGAGGGTGTGAAAACACACAAAAGCAAGGTGTTGCCAGGAGAAATGACTCATAAGCTCGTGTAGAAATCTAAAAGCTCACTTCAGAGAATTGAAGTATTCGCTGAAGATGTTGCCTAGTAGGGCAATGAAAACTTCGCAAATAAACCATCCAGCTCAGAGAACACAACCACATAAAAATCATCCACCTGAGCTACAAATCTCCATTATATCTAAACGTAGGACGTGATGGAGAAGAGATTATCGAAAAGAATATTTCATACATTTATGCCCCTTATTCAATTTAAATAAAGCAAGAACAACAGTTTTTGCAGAATAAAGTGGTACCATCATTTATTTCGTTGCTTTCTCATCATCTGTTTACAGGCCAAAGTCATTATTAGATATATCTACAAAAGCACTTTTAACCATGAATCCCCTTTCATGTCCCTCTTCGAACATGTAATCTCAAAGATAAACGCGAGCCACTGCGAAACTCAGATCACTGAGGTTATTTTGTAACGACAGAAGACAAGGGCCAGGCTACAGATCGTTTATTGAGAAAATCAAGAGATATTCATCGTCAGCGGAGAAGCAACGTCTTTTGATTGGTTGTCTTCTTGCCAGAGGTTATTCTGTACTGCATGTGACCGTTTCTTAGAAAGTGAAGCCATATATCTGCGAATTGTATCTGCACACGTTAAGTCCGCTGTGATTGGTTGACGAATTCCTCAAGGTTAAGCTTTGTCATTGTTTTTCTCATGACTCTGATTCGGGACGTAAATATTGACGTCAAGTGTTGTCTACAATTTCGGCTTGCAGCCAGCTCTCACGACAATTTAAATTATCTTTACAATATTTTCACGAATTTTACACAGTGAATAAACAAGATGTGTAGATTTTTATTTGATTTAAGTACCTTCGTAATAGCTCTGCAGCATCATTGAGACAAATGTTTAAGATACTAGTGAAAAGACCAATATTTACCTCAACTTTATCAAACTCATCAGTCAGTTCATAATGTACCTCATAACTTCACCGATGTCTGTGGTATAGCCATTACATCTCCTGTCAACCATGCAACTTCTTTTGTGCTTTTTTTTTCAGAATCAATCGAAACATCACAAAAACATGAACTATAAGTTCAGTTGACACATACTTTAGTTGTAATTCGAAGACAATTGACTTCACTTTAAGAAAATTACACGGTAATTTTATATCTTTTAGTAAAATCCCTTGTATATTATATGCAGTTTAACCAGCTGAACTACAATACAAAGTTCTGTGTTGAAACTGGCGTAGAAATCCTTGTCAAACAATCACTTTATAGAAGTTACGAATTCTTCTCATACAAAAAATAAACAGACCGGGTTATAGACGTTAAACTATGAACAAAACAAGTCATAAACCTGCTACTGTTTCTGTCCACAAACACACACAATAGCAACCCTAGAATGCCGAGGGAAGACATGTGCAGTTAGCTGTCTAAAGTACACAATGTAAACTACATTAAGAAATTTAGACAATCTGGAATCACCCAACCTCCACTTTCACAATTTGTCAACTCTTGTATCTTACCTATTCTACTTTACTGCTTCCCGTTAGTCTTTCCTGGCCTACTGAAAAAGGACTATACCATCCTGAGAAGGATGTGGAAGGTAGTTAGTAGGAGTAGTGGTGTGAAACGCAGTCAGCTCGTCACTACATTAGTTGAAAGGCACCTGAATACATGCGAAAAATGGTCAAAAACCATACTCTCCGACCCCCAACACCCCCTCTATTCCCAACTCTCTCCTTGTATCTCATCAAGTAAAACCAGAAATCAGTATAAAATAATCTATGCTCATACAACCAAGTACAGGAACTCAACGATACCATACTTGGCCCCTGTTCTAAGTGATAGAGACAATGTTAAGCGTGAAACTAATGGCTTGCTTTGTTATTAACAACATAATTTTAGGCTCTTTTATTTCTCTCTTATTTTGTATTCTATAGTGAACTCCTTCTTAAACATACTTAGCTACCTAAATTATTAACATTGGCTTCCTTTTTTGGCTTCTTTTTTGTACTTTACTATATTCCTTCTATTGTGTATCCACTGGTTCCGACTATATTAGCACTATGAATATTACAAAATTGTCCTGTCATTAACTATCATATAATTATTAGTTTTGTGGTTGTTTTTTTCCTATTTTTAAAAAAATTCTTTTTCGGCAATATTAAACTGACAATCATTGGTTGTGAACGCCATTGTCACCACCTTAAAAAAAATTTTGTATTATTCAGGATTACTCACACTACCACTACAAACACTGCATTAGATCGGACAATAAAAAGCAAAACAACAACTCTGAAATGTTATTTTAAGACTTTTTAGAGTTGTTTCAACCAAATTAACTGACCATCCTGGCGATAAACATTCCTAAATATCATTTCATAACTTCTTTTATGACTATAGCTGTCACCATGCATAATCATATCATAGCTTCCACTACCCAATACTGAGTTATTATTATATGATGTTTATTTTACTTTCTACTTCTTGGTATTTTATCGCATTTTTTAAAATTATTTTGTTTTTCCTGTTTTTTTTTGCTGTCGTTGTCTTTATATTTATTTTAATGAAATACTCCTTTTAAATGTTTGATAAAATTAGATGCAAATATTGTAGATATGTGCTGAAAATTCCACACTGTACCACTTGTACTGTTTCTGGAATAAAGCAAATTATTATTAATTAAAAAAAAATTCCAGCTGAATATCACCAAGTTTCAACTTGGAAGTTATGAATGAATGCGTCGGTGGCACAGTGGTTAGGACTCTCGCCGACCATGCACATGGTCCGAGGTTCGATCCCCTGCCGACGCACACCCGAAATCTATGGTTGGCCTGTAAAATTTGGGCTACCGATATCCATGCTGAAAATGTCATACTTGTACTGAAAATACGGTGTGGCATCAAGCTGTAACCAAAATAAATAAAATAGATAAAATAAAAATGACACAGCCGCAGCTACACTTTAGTTGTACTATACACTGAGGAAATCTATCACCTATCAATACCATGTAGATAACCAGTACAGAAGACCATTGTTCTTTAGAAAGCACCTAATTGCTACATAATAAGTCACATGACGGAATCCATCAATAATCTGTGAAAACCGCATAGAATTACTGATTTTTGACTTATGGTATCTATTATTATTATTCTTTGTTTTTGTATTTTTTTTTTCACTTTATATGATTCAAAAGGTCATCATATGGTGTATCTTCATTCTTTCGAGTACTCACTTCCTGTTGTTTGCAAATTAGTGTGTCATATGATCAAATCCATGTGACTAACTCTCAGTCACAACAAATACATGAACAATAAACAGTTAAATTGCGGATTTAATTGATTTTAAGGTAGCCTGTATAATGAACAGATATATTAGCTGAAAAAATCATTGTACAGCATAAGATAGTGGAAGTATGTTTTACTTTGTTTCACTAGTGTCTACACAGAAACCTGCAGGACACAGAATCAAGAAGCACTGGACTTCAACATCACTTCTGTATTTTGTCTATTTTTTGCAGTCATTTTCGGTTTGTTCCACGACTGTCCATAGGCTCCCTTATCCCCCTTACGTGATCTCTTCCCCATCGACCAAGAGGTCTGATTCACCAATCCATTTACTGTTTGGGCTCCACTCAGAGGCCTACTTAACTGTCTCCTCCACTTACATCCGATCTACAATTTCTTCGATATATTTATTATACAATTGGTTCCTGGTCGTTTAGGTTCAAAACATAGTTCATGTAACTGAAATCCGGCATCGTCCAAATGTATCCATTTTCAAATCCAGCTAGATAATCCACAGATGTCGCAAATTCTCATTCTGTCTGTGTCTGTTTTCGACAGAGAACTTTGCACCGATGTGCGGCAGTTCAAGTCGCCACACTCCATGTAGCACACAAAGGAAGAGAAGAAAGTAGACCGATAGAAGACTGATAGCTGCTACCTTGACGTGGTGGTCGGGCTTGCACATAGCGATGACCCAACAAGCTGCACTGGATGGAACCAATGTTCTTGCAGGTCCTACCATGCCAGGAAGGTTGTTAGGATAGCGATTAGACTTAAAGCAGTTACCAGCATTGTGAAAGAATCTTTCTTACACTATGCTGGGTGACTAAGGGCGAAGTCGTACTGCTGGGGAACAGGGGTGTAACGGCGGTGAGGTGTTTCCCTCAGATGACCAGCATGCCAGCTATGCTATCTCTCCACTCCGGAGAGAGGGGGTTAGAAAAGGTTGACCCCAAAAATTGTACATCCCGACTTACCCTACAGTGGTCCGTAGCCTGCGGTAAGTTTACTAACATGGAACCAATCCCAGAAACCAGTTCATACAGGCCATGTGTGACGGGCCTCAAGCAGTTGTCTCCTAGGCTCTGCGGTCACGCAACACTAACCCTGTTTCTGTTTCAGGTACCTGAAGAATCAATCATCTTCCACTGTGTGGGCAGCCGGGAAGTAACAACCACCCACACAATTCCAAAAGCACACGAAGCCTTCGAAATTCTCATTAGAACTCCCAAAACCAAATTTTAGATGCCTCGAAAATCATCAATCGATGGAATGAGATTTTCAATTCGTGAAGAATTTAGTGCTTTTCAAAATCACTTTGTTACGTGACAAAGAGATTTTATTTCATTCAATGTTCATAACTGAGTGACACGTAGATGGGTTGTGTAGAATTTTTATAAGGCTAATCATTTTACTTTATTTTTTATTTTGATTATAGCTTGATTCCACACCGTATTTTTGGTACATGTATGGAGTCTTCAGCATGAGATATCAGTAGCCCAGATTTCGCAGGCTGACCATTGATATCAGGTGTGCGTCAGCAGGGGGGCGAACCCTGAATCATGTACATGGTCGGCCAGAGTTCTAACCGATGTGCCACCGGCGTCTGGAAAATGACAATGGAATGAAGGGAGGACACATTATGTCCTGTGTTAGCCAAAACGCACAACCACCTGAAAGGCTGGAAAGAGTGTAAAAATGCAGAAAGAACTAGTTTGATTGTGATTGCGAATAGTATATATAAAAAAGAAATGAGAACACTTGCACAAACATAGGATAGCAGTGTGATTCTGTGACGCACGATCTCTGAATTCATTCCTTATGATCACTGTATCTAGGCCAGTATTGCGATCTTCAGCCAGGCGACGTCTTTGGAAGACAGGTTACTCATCTAGGTATGATCTTCAAGTGATATGATGAATTAACTATAGGCACATGAACTTAGATATTTTCCACATGAAAGTTTGTCTGTCTGTTTTCGACAGAGAACTTTGCACATATGTGCGGCAGTTCAAGTCACCACACTTCATGTAGCACACAAAGCAAGAGAAGAAAATAGGAGAAATGTATATTCGAGACAGTAAACAGAGGTGTGAGACAAAGGTATAGTAATAACGAATAACAAAACAGTTTAATTGGAAATCATAAGTCACAAGGAGTGGATGCATCTGCGCCACTGAGAACGATTTTGAGCCATGTCACCAATTGTTTCCAACCATTGGTTTTTACCGTCCCGAGGACCCCAACCAGGAAGTCTACATCTCCCTACGTGACTTAGACTAACTGTTGTGGATTTCATTGACTGGTGCCATGTTTTGACTTGACCACCGCTAGCTCTTTTCCAGCCTGGCCCTATATCAGCTAACATTGCCCACCGAGGAAGGCGATGACTAGGCATGCATTCGTAACACATGTCCTAACCATCTCAGTCGATGTAGCTTCACAGTCTCGTCTATTGACTTCCCTTCTTTACATAGCACTTGACGCCTAACCCCAATATTGCTCACCTTATTATACCACTTCACACGGGAGATAGAACGCAGACACCTATGATCAAGGACAGCTAATCTTTTCATGTCTTCTTCCTCATGAAAGTGGAGAACAACATCTGAAGTACACTGATAAACTGAGTTTTCATGCCATTTTACAGAAATAAAGAGTCACTTTGTAGCAAAATATATGTTGCTTTCGTTTCTACAACAGAAAAAGCCTTCTTAAAGCCCATCAAAAAGCACCCACTCTTAGGCGTTAAACATTTCAGGTAGAAGCTTTACCTGATTCATTGAGATCCCATTCATTGGCTTCAGTAGGCACATCGTAGTGTGAAATTCCTTGGCATTTTAGCTCTTTCTGTCGGATGCTTGCTTTTAAAGTGAAATGTAAGAGGTGTTTGCTAAACTCTTTTTTAATGCGTTTATCGATCAAAATCTAAAACTAGCTTTTTCATTTCTAATGAAATACTCTGAAATTAATTCAAATTATATGAACTATCTATTCAAACAGATAAGCTATTTAGATTTATCAGCCATTTCAATGAATTTAAGCCTCTACTTGATTAAGTCAAAGGTCTACTATCACAGGTGAAGTGGATCACTGGAGGACTGACTGTAAGAATTGACTGAAGATTCCGAATTGTTGTCTTAGTACACTTTGTGGTTTTGGGGGTGGGTGGGTCAACCGGTCCAGTACGTACGTGTTCCCAGGTTTGATATCTGGCCAACACACTGTGTAACCTGGCCTAGGCTGTAGTAAGACGAGGAAAGAGGGAAGGTTGGTTGTGATATTAACAAGCCCACTTTGTAGGACCAATTCCACACCTACTGAAAGGTAAAGGCCGCAAGCCTGAAGTTGTGTGTTTCATTCGGGACGGCACACAAAGGGACAGTGAGTCTTAATACAAGAAAAGGATTAAAAATAAGTTTGACAGTTGATTGAATTATTATCCCGACATAGACAGATAATTGATTCAATAAAATTTAACTAACTCAGCTAAATGTACTATAATAAACTTAAGAATGAACTTATAAGGACACATAGAACTAACTGTAAATACAGGGATATAATAATCATCACGCTAAGTTGTGATGATTATTTACCGAAAAATGAAAGGGAATGTTTTGTCATTGCCGAGAAAAACTTAATTGTGCATTGAACTTCAGCTGGTATACAACTACTGACTATGGTAAGTGCTGATACTTCAGTTGACCACCTCCGGAAATGATTAAACTTGAAAGGCTTTGAAGAGTGTCAAACTATTTTCATTTGAAAATTTGCTTGGTCCCAGGTGATTCAGACCATAATGAACTAGCGTTATTGTTAACAGAGAAGCAACATCTTCTAATTGTTTGTTTCCCTGCTGAAGGTTATTCTGTCAACACTTTGTGGCTATTTCTTTGAAGGTCAGAACATATATCATCTGCGAATCGTATCTTGCTGTGATTGGTTGTTGAGTCCCTCGAGGCTAAGCTTTGTTCTTGTCTTTTTTCATGACCAAGATTTGGGACGCAAACATTGACGTAAATTGCTGTCTACCAATTTTAGCTAGCAGAGAGCTCTCACCACAAGAACAGTATGAAGACCATAACTTAATTTGCATTTTTTCACTTAATTTTATAAGGAGGTGCAGCATTCTGTTGATTTATATTCCACAACTAGCAACTATTCACGCTGCATATTGATAGTCTTGTATGACAGACTATTAGGTGTTTGTTTTTGATAATTTCCGTAGTCAGTTATTCTCTCGTTTAAAGTCCGTGGAAACGATAAGAAATGATATTTCTGAGTGGACATCAGTTCTGTGTATATGACAGATGCAACTCGTTGACAGATGGTGGAATAATTTTCTTTTGTATGCACGGCTATGGTTCTTCTTACTGAATCGCTAGGGCTTCTGCAATGCAAAGAAGACGGAAACGTATTGTCTTTGGTAGGTTGTTCTTCACTTTGTAGATTACTTTGAAGGAGGCGTTTGTTTAGATGGAATGACCAATGGTGACGAGATGTTCGATTATTGCACTCCTTATATGGCCACTGCTTCCTTTCTGCAGCCACGCTGGATAGTGTTCTTGGACCCTTTTAGACAGAGTGCGCGTCAAACTACCTATGTACCGACTGTAGAGTAGTGCTCTGCAGTCACCCGCTGATCTGCAGAAGTCCAAAGGACAAGATCCCGCACCTGACCACTTTTATGTGTATATGTCAGTTCACCTGTTGCTGTGGAGCCAGCTAAATAGGTCGTTCGACGCGCATCTTATCAGAAAAGGTCAAAGAACATTATCCAGCTTGGCTGCAGAAAGGAAGTAGTGATTGTACAAGGATTGCAATAATCGAACATCTCGTTGACAGATGTCAATAAGTGAGGCGTTCACATCTATGGCTTTCTTCCGATTTCTTTAAACCATGTAACATCAGCGATGACAGGTATCCTAGCTCGTTGATCGGATTGCAAACCTGACAAATAGAATTCACATTGCATTATTGACTAAACAATATGACATTGGCCACTTCCTAGATGCTGTTCGAACAACTCAGTGATAACATCTTCAGCTGAAGAATCGCGTGAAGTACGGTTCAATTTTGTGAGAGTACGTTAGCTTCTCAATGACTGCAGACAGGCCTTGATAAAGGGTGTAAATACAGATGGGACGTTGATCTAAGTTTGCATGCAGAATGCCTGAAAGTACCTAACATGATAGGTGAATAAAATGGCTTCTGACTAAGGCATGCAGATGCCAATTCACTAGCCGCTCATGCCTTAAGCTAGGAAAAACGTTTCTTTTTGTTGGTGCTCATGAAATTCATCAAATTTTCGCAATTATACTTCAAAGTTTAAGAGAACGATTATTGCTTAGATTAAAATAACGATAAACAGTCATGGATTAGTGTCAGTTAGAGAAATGCTGAGAACCATCAGGGAGTACTGGACAGCTGTTAATTCCTACTTAGACACTCTTCAACAATGACTATCATCGGGGACAACGAGGAAGTGCGTGGGGACATACACTCGCAAATGACACTGACTGATGGTCTCTCTAATTGCGGCCACTTCTGACTAATTATATCAATTATGTCACTCCCTATCTATTACTCAATAACAGACTACTATACATTTTCGGTAAATATAAATACGACTGTACAGTACATCCTGTGAAGATGATTTCATCGATAAAGAAAATTTTCTTCGCTGAATTTGTCTTTTATTATACAGTAATATTTACTAATGACCACATTTCGAGCATAAACTATTGTCACTCATAATCATATCAATTCACCCACACAACTTTTTACCTCACGTATATACATCAGTGAAATTGATTAAACATTTGAATAAAAATCAATATAAGATATAGTACATTCAGAAATAATACTAATGTTTTCAATCAAATACAGTTAGATGGGGAACGATATGTTTTTATAGTAAAATAAATAAATAACTTGTTATAATGTGAATTGAATACATTTTAACATTATTTATTATCCTCTGATTTGACTGGTAGGTAATAATATCTTCCACATCTCCGGTATTCGCGGTTTAGTCATTTTTGTTGCATGTGTTGGGTGTAGACTCGATGAACCAAGCAGGATTCAGTAATCAATCTCTTTCTCCATCTACCCATATTACTTTTTAGAATTTTTACTCTCTCCCACTCTATTGTGTGGTTGTGTGTTAATGCATGCAGTGCAATGCATTGCTGAGTTTTTTTCTAAATTATTTATCTTCTCGGGGTCAACCATTCTTATCTTACTTTCTTATGATTACTCAATCCTGGTTCATTGAGTTTTTACCCAACACAACACGTGCAATAGAAGTGACTCAATGCAAATACCAGAGATATGGAAGATATCATTACCACCAGTCAGTCAAATCAGAGGAGGATAATAAATAATCTTAAAATCCTATTTCAGTTCACATGCATTATAACATTCTAACAAATTACTTACTTTGACTATAAAAACTTTTTTTTTTCCTTCACGTTCCCCAGTGGAACATAGGGCTTCAAGCTAGTGGCTTGAAGTTTCTGTAGCATTGTTTATTTTACAGGATGGGGTTGCTAGCCTCATGCCTAACCTTTCCTCTTCACCAGCATTATTTCTGCCTTAGCGAGGTAAAGGAGTGCGTCGTCGGTCGGGGATCGAACCCCGGGCCATGTGCATGGTCGGCGAGCATCCTAACCGCTATGCCACCGACGCACAGACTATAAAAACACTCGTCTTATTTCCCATCTAATTGTAATTGATCAATAATAGTCGTATTATTATTTCTGAATGTACATCATCCTATACTGAATTTTATTCAAATGTCTAATCAATTCCACACATATATATAAATGAAGGAAAATAGTTGTGTGAGTGGTGCCTTGATATGATAACTATGAGCAATAGTTTCTGCTTGAAACGTCATCAGTTAATATTATTGTATAACACTGTCTGATTTATCAAAATAAAGCCTTATCTTTAAGGTTAGAAGGGGAACTGTCGCCAAATCTAACCAGATATGGTAGAAGACTGTTTATGATGATCTCTTGGGTAAATCTTTTTTGTTAACTTCACAATCCATTTATATATATATATATATTGATGTGTCTATTTATAATCCCTGGATTTTATCACATTTTAAACAAAACAACATCTTTCTAAGTCAACAAACATTAATTAAATAATCTCAGTGTAAGCGGAATTGTATCAAGTTGAAATAAATGTTATATATATGTGTATTTTTATTTTCAGTTTATTTATGAAACAGCGGTGTTCACATCATATGAATGTGTTTCAGTCACCAGCCACCATCTGATAAATAAATAGTAAAATCTTAGAAAAAGGTCTTATGAAAAATACGTGACACGTACAGAATTGTACACACTACACGCACACTACACACACACACACATAAGCATACAAATAGTGGTAGTTTTATTAAATGACAACAGAATACAAGTTTTGATTCATTTCAAATCATTTTTTTGTTTTTCTTTTCATAGAAACTGCTAGTGAGATCTAAACTAGGCATGTTGTAAAGTTCAAAAGCGAATGGCTGTGATCTGAGTGCAGCAAACCGATCACTGACTCCTGCTGTATAGTTAATCAAAAATGCGTTCAGACACAAACAACATTTACAAAACACTCCAGTGATACCGTAAACACGATTATTTGAGGTTAGATCTTTGTGGTTCTATTCAACAATAATAATAACATGAAGGATGCAAAATCACCTCAACGGTGACATCAGACAGCTATTAAGAAAACAGAAGTTTCCAAGTACAAAACTCCCGTAATGAGCAATCAAGGGGTTAATAATTACAATAATTAAAGGGTTGAAAAATAGTCATAAACATTAAACAAGTGGATGACGTAATGCAACAAGTTATAGACTTTTATCAAAAGCAGCCTGCCTTCGCTGGTTGGCTGGCTGGCTCCACACTCAAGATCGAATTGCCAGAAAGAATTAGCAACAAGAAACTATGGCTGGGAACAAACCAACCAACAGGCGACAGCCAATCGCTCAGCAAATATGTATGAGGAAATGGAGATGGATGGATCGGGCATACGTCAATGAGGAGGCTGTTGAATAACATCGCACTCAGTGCAGGCCATCGTTCGAGTGGAATCTCAATGCGAAGCAACTGGTGGATCGTCAGTGAGGGGTTGACATGGAGGAGATCGTGTGTTAGGGAGAGGGAGATGAGAGATTATGGTCAATCGTGAGGCCAGCTGAAACGGACAGCGTCAAGTAGAACAAAGTGTAGATGTGTTGTTGAGGCCGTATGTTCTACTCGGAACACAGAGGAATAATTAATAATAATTAATAAACTTGAACAAAGCAAGAACAACAATTGTACCAGGATAATATGAGCTCATCTTTTATTATTTCGAGGATTCTTCTCAACTGGTTACAACCTGAACGATGAAAAATATGAATTACATTACATTAAAGATTTGAACATACTTTTCCACGATCACAAGGAGTAATTGGTAGGAAGTAAAAGTAACATTAGTCCGGAATGATTTAACTAATTAAGATTTCCAAACACGGACTATTTATAGAATAATTCAAATGAACTGTGATCAATATTTGACAGTTTATAAATATTTATAGAATAATTAGGCAATTAGGCTTGGAAACAAAAACAGAGTTGCGTATATATGTGTGTGTATAGAAACAAGGTTTAGCTAGAAAGAGCATAACGAAAAAGTAGATTACGTAACTAGAGAAAATGTTTTATCTAATAGCCAATAGAAAAAAAGAAGAGAAAGAACGAGGTAGGATGAGTCATGTTTAGATGAGAGAGTAGAGTTTTCTAAATAAGAAAAAGGTGACTCATACAAGTTGTATATTTTGTTGTCACCAGGGCAGTGCAAGATTCATCACTGTCTCTTTCTGCGTACATAGATTTGGTCTAAGTCGTCTGATAGCAATTGCTTCAGCAAAGCGTAGCAAGTTAGGTTTCTTTTGCTTGTTAAATCATTCCGGACTAATTTCACTTTTACTTCCTACCAATTACTCCTTGTGATCGTGGAAAAGTATGTTCAAATCTTTAATGTAATGTAATTCATATTTTTCATCGTTCAGGTTGTAACCAGTTGAGAAGAATCCTCGAAATAATAAAAGATGAGCTCATATTATCCTGGTACAATTGTTGTTCTTGCTTTGTTCAAATAATAATTAATTTAGGAGAAAAATAATTGATTGATTGGTTGATTAGTAAACAAGTACTTAACAATGAAGCAATCAGAATAATAGAATAAATAAGGAAGTAATGACCTGTAGAAGTCATAGGGGGAAAGCAACTTGTCAACTTTTTCATCCGGGTCTAAATAGAAAGTAAATATTTCCACCCTCGATAACTTCGTCTTTTAGCGACAGTTTTCGATATGAGATTCTGATAGAAGTATAATGTATGAAGATTCCTACGTGAGGTATTAATGTAGTGACGTATGACTGTTTTATTACTTGAATTATACACTTCACGTTCTTACTGTTATGAGGAAAATTAGCTCGTTGTGCAATGGACTCAGGAAACCGATCACTGAGTCATACTGTATAGCTAATCAAAACTAAATTCAGACACGACCAGTTACTAAACTCCCCAAAGATACCAAAACCCCGATTATTTGAGGATAGATTTATGTGGTTGTATTCAACAATAATAGCATCAAGGACACAAAATTACCTCTGCAATGCAGTCAGTCAGCTATTCAGTAAAGAGAAGGTTCACAGTACAAAACGAGTACGGTAGAAGAGAATTATCTACACAAAATTCAACCGTAGGTAACACTTGAGAATCACATGAAATATTCCCAATAAGGTGAGACCAAAACTCCCTCCACAAGAATAGCACATATCAACAACTAACACTCCTCCTCACCCCACAGGTAGTCCAACTTCAGAATGATCTGGATTCACTCAAACCAAATCACATTGTCAGACAGCACACTATCGATGTATTGCAAAACGACGAAGGGAAACATTGGGAGTAAAGATTCAACAGGAACAAAGAGGAATTTTATGGATGAAGTCAGTATATCATATGTGAATATCAGAACGGTGATACGCAGTCTGGGATAAAAACGGAAAATAAGTAAAAAGTTAGTTGGAAGGCCTAAAGAAGCATCAATATATCCTAGGCGGATCATTCGGGAGAGATTTTCCAAACAATTATTCCATTACAAATGAGAGAAAACTAAGTTCTTAGGGAATCTAATAAGGCATACATATGATTTATTTTGACTTGACCTTATAGTTGGCGGCTGCGTTGGAGAAAAATGTTGAAAATGTACTTTTTCGACTACATACTTTTAAAAAACTCTTGTTAACTCTGTTTGTTTTAGGAAAACTTCACATTAGAACTTATAGAAAAAAAACTGAATTCAGTGAATAGATGTTTTCCTGTGACGTTATTCAATAAAACCGGATGATCTCATCTTGGTGTAGAAGGGTTAACTGTATTCCAACTGATGACTTGTTATTATTATTTACCTGATTATTACTCAGCCTACTGAAGATTTTATTTTAATTCGCCTCCTTGTTTGGTGTTTTCAGTTGACTATACTATCAAAACTGAGTAACTGCCGCCTGTATAACTGCATTATTCATGAAATGTTATCTGATGTGGGTTTTACTCATGACTTTAACTGACTCTTATATAATAGAGTGGTAAATCCTAAGATATATTGACTGAAGCTCCCCATTTATAAATTTAAAAGACTCACTATTGAGCAAAGAACATTTTTTTTCGATAAATTCGTGAGTTCTAATGTGTAGCTAACCAGAACTCACTTGACTTACGCATAGTACAAAATATCCCGATGATAGTAAAGAGACAGCTATTTGTCAATAATTATCTGCCGTTCTATTCAGCAATCATAATTACATGAAAACACAAAATAACCCAAACGGCGCCGCCAGGCAGTGACAATACTGGAACTCAGCTGGATGTTTCAACTAATTTAGTAACTATAATCCCTTTTTCTCCCAGACTGTATATCATTGTTCTAACACTCACATATGACATATTGACTTCATCCATAATATTCGTCTTTTTTCCTGTTTAATCTTTAATCCTAATGTAGTAATTCTCTTATGCAGTAAATGTTTTCTATATGAGAAATAATAGCTGCCTGGTGGCACCGTTGAGGTAATTTTGTAATTTTCATGTATTGTGATTGCTAGATAGAACCGCAGATTTTATCACCAAATAACTGTCTCTTTACTATCGTCGGGACATTTTTTCCTATGCGTAAGTCAAGGAAGTTGTGGTTAGCTATACAATAGAACCCAAAGATTGCCCTCCCCGTCCCCTAATTTCAGACCACAAAACCTCAGTTTTGGTTGTTATAGTGGTTACTACATACTATTTTTATTTAAATTTGTTCATAATTAACTGATGAAACACTCTGCAACAGCAATGCAAATTGATAGGTCGTTGTATGCGCGTCCTTTCAAAACGTGTTAGAGAACATTACCCAGCGTGGCTGCAAAGAGGAGGCACCGGTTCAATCAGAAGTGCCATTATTGAACATCTGATCAACACCTCCCACAACATCTCGACTGATTCTTTCAAAGTAATTTACAAAGTCAACAGAGAAGCCGAAGCTGTGTGTTCAAAAGAAATTAGTCCAGCCTCTACAACTGCCATGGACATAGTTCCGTATGTTCCCTTAGCTTGCGTTTTTGTTTTTGTTTTTTCCTTGTCCTTCTTTCGTTCTCTTCTTTCTTTTTTCGTTCGCTGTGTTTGATTCTTACTTCCTCAGTCTTCATTCGATTCACCAGTCGTAAAAACAGTTATTTTAAGTTTGATTCCATGCTTTTCCTGTTCACATTTATAATTCGTTTAATAATAAAAAATATAAAAAAATTATCTATTTTACAATTATATCTTAATCCTGTACGATTTTTTTTTCACGCCTCCTAACTTCCATTCCAAGATAAAATTATTATTTCAATTTTGTTTCCATGCTCATTTTTACACACTTGATACCCGTTCTAATCCTGTGTAATTTTGTTTCTAAGCCTCTCGTAAAAACCATATCTAGTTGGAAATAATTATCACCTTTTATTCGACGTCGTAATTATGTAGGATCAAACAAGAATTGTCTCCATGTAAAATTATGTATTTAAATGCGATTGTACAGCTTTTGAAAATGAAATCGCCGAAAAGATATCTTTGCTGAACTTCGCGTTCTCTTCTTTCTAATGATTTGAATTCATTCCCACTTTTATGTGTGTACACTTTAACACGCAACTGAAGTAGTACACTAGGGAACACTGAACGCCTCAGTTTCGGATGCTAGAATTAGTTTAGGTTACAGAACTTTCAAAAGTGGGTTTGATGTTTATTTGTGGTGAGAGCTGTCTGCCAGCCAAAATTTGTAGACAGCAATTTACGCCAATGTTAACCTCCCAAATCTTGGTCATGAGAAAAACAAGAACAAAGAATTTGCGTGGGCGGATACGATTCATAGATGATATATGGTCTGACCTTCAAAAAATGGCCACAAATAGATGAGAGATTAACTCTCAGAGAGAAAACAACCAATCAGAAGACGCTGTTTCTCGGCTAATAATAACGAATAATAATGTACATAAAAATATAAAATTATCTGTTGATTTTCTCAATAAACGATCTATTGCCTGATCCTTGTCTTCTGTCACTACTATTGGTACTATTTATTCCGAATTATTTGACTCAACAAAAAAACGTGTAGAAGTTAAATATTTACATTCAAATAAACTCACCTTTCCTGTATTTAGATGATCGAAGACATATGGAGGTACTTCAGGTGGTTCCGAGGTATCACGGAATAGATTCACTGTTACTAAAGGTGTTTCTCTATCATTATGCTTTGTCAATTGTCGTTCATCCAACATGTCATTATGCTCGGTGAAATTTTCTTCAAAAACATTATCATAATTTGCTAGATTTCGTTTTGTTCCACGTTTACGCTTAAGATTACGATTAAATAAAACCTCTTTGGAAATTGATGTTCCTGATAAGTACTTATCCTGAACTGTTTTATCCCCAACATGATGACAATGACAAGAAACAACTGGACAACACGGTTGTGAAAGTAAAGTATTAGTAAAATTCAATGAGGAAAGTGATGATGATCTTGACAAAGAATTCAATGTGGTCATTGATGATGAACAGGTCGACTCATCAGCGAAATGTACATGTTTTAAAGTGTCAGAATGTCTTCTAGGCTGAAAATTACTACTACTATTACCACCAGTACTACTACTACCAATATGCATAACTTCATCATTACTAGTGTTGTCAGTGTTGTCCTCCGAGCTGTCCTCAGAACTGTGTGCTAACATTTGTTGAACCCATTTACCCAGATTCTTGTCATTATCTCGATAGCATGGATGATATTTCAGTTTTTCAAATGGTGAAATTAACTTTGTAGGCTTTCTTTTATTCACCATAATTGAAGTGATTATTGTATTGGAGTCTTTGTTTTCTGTGAAGTCGTCTTTGTGCTGTTGATGGAGTCCTTGAAAACAAGATGATGTTGATGATGACGATATGGGTGATGCTATACACTCAACTGATGGTACACATCTTAGTGAATACAAACAACATATATTCCCAGTAGATAAAGAGCGATGATTGGATGAAGAAAAGTTTAGATGATGTAGGTCGTCGGATATTCTGTTTATGCTGGTTTGTTCACTACTGAATACGTCCGATTCGGGCTGATTTTGATGTTGATGATGATGATGATGATGGCGATCATAAGGAAAATCATAGTAAATATGAGGACATTTGCGGATATGATTCGATCGTAGTAAACAATAGTCGGAATGACAATGTCTTGATAGCAATGTCTGACAATTATCTGAAATTTTGAATTTTACATGTGGTATAGATTTGTCTTTCTTAAGTTCAACTACTCTTGTATCATTTGCAGGGGGATTGTTGTTAGTGTTGTCAATATGCGGAGATGTATGTTTTGATCTCAGAGAATCACATGAACTCTGTTTATCAAATGGTTTGTTATTGTAATGCTGGTGAGTAGGATAGGGATGTTGATGACCCAGATGATGACTGTTGTTGTGGTTGTGGTGTTGGTGATGATGATGGCTGTGATGATGGTGATGCTGATTGTTTGTATTTTGTTTTGATTTTTTTCGATGTGATTGAGATCGTGAACGTGACCATATACTACGTAAGCGTAAGATAAGATTTACTCGGAATTTTCCTGATTTGCATAATTTTGGCACTTTTGGATTTAATAAACTCAGTGATGGAAATATTTTATACTTTTTAGGTGTATTAGTATCATTTGTACTTATTGCAGTGTTGGGAGTAGCGTCTTGGACTGATTCATTGGATAAGTTTGTTGTGTTATTTGCTACATAACTTGTTCGCACGATATAATCACATGGACGCTTTTTCCAGTCGTTTAGGTGTTCATCAGTAGGACATGTTTCTGTAATGCAAAATATATGTTCATGAATGATACTCATAGTAGTAGTGTTAATAATAATAATAGTAATGCAAAATACAAAATTTAAACCCACATATATATGTGGGCAAATTTCAGCTTTAAGTACCCAGAAAGCATGTCATATAGTGTGAATAGTTTTAGCGAATGAAAACAAGTGACGGTGACACTTCACTTTGGACTCTGGATTTTGCATATATATATATAATTTTTCTCCCTGAGCTGATACTCTTCCTGGGGCTGATGCTCAGGCTCAAGATTGCCCTGACAATTAAGCTATGTGAGGTGAATTAATCCTAATTCATAGCTAATGGGTCATAATTTAATTTGTGAAGTATCTACCAAGCATTCCGATCAGCTTGGTAAGCATGGCTAGTATTACTGATTGGCGAAAGTCATTTTCAATATGTTACGCTTTGTTTTATGTGCAACACATGAAGACAAAATCACTAGGCTATTTTGGAACTGTAAAAAACAAAATAATTGAGCGAAAAATATCCTTTTCGAGAATTTCCTCTTCTGGCTCTACAATTCTAAATATGTATTTATATTTATTAACATAGAATATTCTAGAATAGTAGTCATTAACAATATCGGGGTTTTAAAATACTATCGACTCGTTAAGTAAGATCAATGGAATTACAATTCATTAAAGATGCTTAAATTATAATAATAAAAATATAATAGCAAATAGAATATCAAATAAAATTGAGGACATTTCTACAAAAAGTTGAAGATCATTAGAACCTAGATGACCAAGGTAAGAAAAATGTCTGAACTAGCATCTTTTGGACACACAAATTAGGCTTCTCAGTGTGGATCCCAATGGCCTCAGCAATATTTAGTAAACGAACTCTTTAGGCAAAGTTAAGATTTGTTGGTTGGTATGCGGTAAATGACCCTGAAAGCATGGTTAACATCAATCTTGTGTTCTGTATCCATAAGATGAGATAGAATATAGCTACGAATAGTTTTTGTTTGTCCTTTATTTAACCACTATGAAGGGTGATGTTCGGAAATCCGATGAGAGACTGCTCCTCTGGAGTAAGTTACATAGGCCGTGCAATTAAGCGTGTTTCTTGTCGGATTTCTGAACATCACCCTGCATAGGGGTTAAGTAAAGGACAAACAAAATCTATTCGCAGTGCTATTCTATCTCATCTTGTGGATACAGAACACAAGAATGATGTTAACGAGGCAACTTTCAAAGTCATCTAGCTCACACCAATTAACAAATCTTAACTTCGCCTTAAGAGTTCGTTTACTACATATTGCTGAGGCTGGCTGTTGGGATCCACATTAAGAAGACTAACTTATGTGTCCAAAAGAAGCTAGTCCAGACATTGTCCTTACCTTGGCCATCTAGGTTCTAATGATCATCAATCTGTTATTGAAATTTCCCTAATCTTAGTTGATATTCTATTTGCATTTATATTATTATTATAATTTATGCATCTTTAATGAACTGTAATTCCATTGATCTTACTTATTCAAAAAACACTAATATTGTTATTGACTACTATTCTAGAATATTCTATGTATATAAACATATATATATATGTAATTGTAGAGCCGGAAGAGGAAATTCTCGAAAAGGATATTTTTTGCTAAATTATTTTGTTTTTTATCGATGTCTGAATGAATATTTCCCCTATATTTTAGAACTCTCAAATTTTATTTTTTTTAAATTTTGATTTCAGCTTGATTCCACACCGTATTTTCAGTATAAGTATGGAATTTTCAGCATGGATATCGGTAGCCCAAATTTACAGGCCGACCATAGATATCGGGTGTTGTCTATTGAGTACGTGGGAATCATGCAGAGGCTGATGAATCAGACTTTATCAAAGTTGAAAGGTGATGAAAATCCATATATGTCAAATCCGAAACTCTGTATTCCAAAGAAGTTTATCCAGTCGCCCAACTTACCATAGACATGATTTGTATAAACATTTCCAGAGTTATTTTTAAAATTTTTCCTTCTCTTCTCTTCCCCTAATTATTGCACGTGTCTTCCAAATGGTACTAATCTTGACTTAACCTTACAACAATTTTAGTTAAACTGTGATTCATGCAGTCAATTATGTTGTGTCACTCAATTTGCTTACTTATTTCTGCTGTGGTCTACAGCTAGTCAGTATTTCTGTATGACATGAATTAGAATGCCTCCACTGTTTTCCGAAACTCAAAATTATAATGAGACACTATTGAGAACATTCTATTTATTGCTACGAAAATTTATCATACATATGCAAATGTACAATGTGGCAAGGATTCGGTTGAAAAGACAAACTCTTATTGGTGGATTTTAAGGCTGTTTTAGAATCTCAAGTATAATTACTAATTGATTTCACTTGGAGAACCATTGAAAACCAAGGGGTAATGGATAGTTGTTTCATTCTTGTTTGGGACTATTCATCAAGGGGATCATCCAGTTTTATTAAATAACGTCACAGGAAAACGTCTATTCAGTTAATTTACTTTTTCCTTCAAGTTCTAATGTGAAATTTCCATAAAACAATCAGAGTTGATAAGAGTTTTTCAAAAAGTATGTAGTAGAAAAAGTACATTTTTCCACATTTTTCTCCAACACAGCCTCCAATTATAAGGTCAAGTCAAAATAAATCATCTGCATTCCTTAATAGATATCCTAATGCCTTAGTTTTCTCTCATTTGTAATGGAATAATTGTTTGGAAAATCTCTCCTGAATGATGCGCCTAGGATATATTGATGCTTCTTTAGGCATTCCAAGTAACTTTGTGTTGATTTTCCATTTTTCTCCCAGACTGTGTATCATTGTTCTGAGATTCACATATGATATACTGACTTCATCCATAATATTCGTCTTTGCTCATTTTGAATCTTTACTCCCAATGTTTCCCTTCGTCGTTGTGTAATAAATCGATAGTGTGTTGTTTTACGATGTGGTTTTGTTTGAGTGAATCAAAGTAATTCTGAAGTTGGACTATCTGTGGGGTGGGGTGGGTTAATTTTTGATATGTGCTATTCTTGTGGAGGGCGTTTTGATCGTAACTTATTGAGAATGTTCCATGTGATTCTGAGGCGTTGCCTAAGGTTGTATTTTGTGTAAATCATTCTATTCTACCGTGCTCGTTTTGTACTTTGAATAGCTGACTGATGGTACCGTTTAGGTAATTTTGCGTCCTTGGTGTTATTATTGTTGAATAGAACCACATAGATCTAACCCTGAATAATCGTGGTTTTGGTATCTTTGGAGCGTTTTGTAACTGTTTGTGTCTGAATTTAATTTTGGTTAGCTATACAATAGGACTCAGTGATCGGTTTCCTGAGCCCAGTGCACAACGAGCTAATTTTGCTGATAATACTAAAGACATAAAGTGTATATTTCAAGTAATGAAATAGTCATACGTCACCACATTAATATGAATCAGCAAAATACCTCACGTAGGAATCCTCATACCTTATAATTCTGTCAGAATCTCGTGTCGATAACTGTCGCTGAAAGACGAAGTTATCGGTGGAGGAAATATTTACTTTCCACTTAGATTCTAATGAAAAACTGATAACTTGCTTTCCTCCCAATGGCTTTCACAGGTTATTATTTTCTTAATTGTTCTATTGTACTGATTGCTTCATTGTGAAATGCTTGTTTCATAATCAATCCATCAATTAATCAATTATTTTCCTCTCCATTACTTATTATTATTCCCTTTGGTTCCTAGTGGAACATACGGCTTCAACAACACATCTGCACTTTGTTCTACTTGATGCTGTCCGTTTCAGCTGGCCCCACAATTGCCCATAATCTCTCATATCCTCCTCCCAGACACACGATCTCCTCCATGTCAACCTCTCACTGACTACCTACTCGTCGTTTCGTGTTGAGATTCCACTCGAGCGATGGCCTGCAATGGGCGTGATATCATTCTATGGCCTCCTCATTGACGTATGCCTGACCCATCCACCTCCATTTTCTCATACATATTTGCTGAGCGATCGGCTCTCGCCTGTTGGCTGGTTTGTCCCCAGACAGAGTTTCTTGTTGCTAATTCTTCCTGACTGGCGGGACGTTTTATCTTCAGTATGGAGCCAGCCAGCCAGACAGCGAAAGCAGGCAGCTGTTGATGAAAATCTGCAACCTGTTGGAAATGCTTCGCATGACACGCAGTGCAATTTTCTGACCCGTAGACCAGAACTTACAGACTTGAAATTAGTGTTGAATGGAATCCGAATCTTATTCTTTAAGCTGACTAGGTGAGTGCGAAATATTTCCAAACTGGTTTCAGGTTAGTGAAACACTAAACAAAAGGATGACGTAATGCAACAAGCTATAGACTTTTATCAACAACTGCCTGCCTTCGCTGTCTGGCTGGCTGGCTCCATACTTAAGATAAAACGTCCTGCCAGTCAAAAGGAATTAGCGACAAGAAACTCCGGCTGGGAACAAACCAGCCAACAGGCGACAGCCGATCGCTCAGAAAATATGAGAAGATGGAGATGGACGGATCGAGCATACGCCAATGAGGAGGCTGTTGAATAACATCGCACTCAGTGCAGGCCATCGTTCGAGTGGAATCCAAGCGGGAAGCGACTGGTGGGTCGTCAGTGAGAGGTTGACATGGAGGAGATCGTGTGTTGATTAGGCGGAGATGAGAGATTATGGCGAGTCGTGTGGCGAGCTGAAAAGGACAGCATCAAGTAGAACAAAGTGTTGATGTGTTGCTGAAATCCTTTGTTCCACTTGGAACCCAAGGGAATAATATTGATAGTATAATGAATTAACATGTTTCCATTACTTCTTTCCCTTTTAAACCGTTATTTCAGCGGTACTTTCCTACTTTTACCACTATTTACACATTCTTTCTCCATTTAAGTTCGCCTTAATTCATTGTATACTATTTTCTCTTCGTCTGGCATCTTCCAGTAAAATAATAATCCGTAATACTTCAAGGGACAATCTGTAGCCTAAACTAATCCCTTATGGTATGCTTCCTTCATCTCTGAGAAATGAATACTCCGGTAGTTTCAAAGCCAAATAAAAATGTCCATGAGTACACTTTTTCGCCAGCTAAGGACATTACTGAATGGTTAAGAAATGTAGAAAATTTTGATGTATTTTACTGGATGAAATTTCAAGTTACACCCATTGATTGATTCAGACAGGTTCCCATCATTGTAGACTACTCATTTTATTGTCACTACTATTTAATTAAATTAACGTCATTACCGTTATTTTGGATGGAGGATTTCATCATGAGCTGACATCATCAGTTAGAGAACCATTGGAAAACCAGCTGGGACTGCTGGACAGCTGTTTCGTCCAAGTTTGGGACTCTTCATCAGTACACACCCATCGGGATTCGAACCCACGACTTTCTGGTTACAAGGCTAGCGAGTTAGTAGACCATTAAGCCACTGGGACTCGATACAATTGGCAGAAGTTAGAATTCATTGGCTGGCCAATGGATCGGGTCTACGAGTTCGCCTTGTAACCGGAAGATCCCATATTGTGTGTGCGTACTGCTGAAGATTCCCAAACCAGGCCAAAGAAAAAGTTGTCCAGCACTCCCTGTGGCTAGTTTTCCAATGGTTCTCTAACTGATGTCAGCTCATGATGAAATCCTCCAACCAATCAAGCAAAATCCCTACAAAACCAATACTTGAAAATTACCGTTTGTCACCAAAGAAGTAAGAAATGAGGAATAGTTACTACCAATAACATTTTCTCTGTATATTAGGAATTGATTAAGGCTGAACAGACGGAAAAACTAAATTCTGGGTCATTGTTTCAATAATGACATAAATTTACATGTATCTACGGTAACAGTTGCATTTAGGAGAACAAGAAGTAGGTCACACCTCCGATTTTCTCAACATGTACCAAAAAGCCTACATCTCTCTAGGGAATAATGGTTTACACTAGTGCTATTGCCAGACATCTTATCAATACTAGTCATAAGGTGGACATTGCTAGATGCTTTAAAATTATCAACAGACCAAATAATTCAATTCTCCTCAAGTTCTTCAAAGCAATCTCTATTAATCACCTGAAACTCGATTTATGTAATTAGAAAGAATCAGTGATCAGTCTTTTCTTGTCCTAGTAACTGGATGGTTTTATTCCCTCTTTCATTTGATTAAGAAATCTGTGGCTGTGACCTCTCTTCCCTTTGATATATTGTAATGTTACTTGCCTCTTGTTTCTACGATTTCAGAAAGCAGAAGGATTGATCGAAGAAACACCTACTTTTCAATTAGATCCTCGTCTCTGGCTCCACTCTAATATATTTCCACAGCAGTTTTATTACAATACACAACAATTTTCCAATCAAGTGGCACTGATATGTTTGTTAACAATAATTAGTCAGTGTCAACATGTCAGTGCGACGGGTGATAATGAACGAAAAAAGTCAATACACACAATTGAAAGGTAGAAGTGGTTACAGCACGTGGATTGCGTAATGCATAATTTTGGAAAAATGAAGAGTAATTAAGGAATAAGCGTGTGCCCAAGTTGACTACGTAACAGAGTGTTAGAGAGAATAAAACGATTTGGACAATGATAACTTGTAACTATGGTTGAAGTGGTTATAAGAATGAAATAATTTTACAACGATAACATATAATTAAAAATGAAGTGGTCAAAATAAATAATAAATAAAATAATTTGGACAATTACAATTACATTGGGCGTACAATTAGGCAGGTTCTTCATCGTATCTCACAACATCATCCAGCATGTTTAAGCAAGGGGCAAGCCAGATCTATCCGCAGCTATATTTTAGCACACCTTGTAGATAGTGAGCATAAGGTTGACGTTAATACAACATTTAAAATCATTTCTCGCATTCCTGCTAATCTTAATTTTGCTCTACGAGTTCGTCTTCTACATAAAGCTGAAACCAAAGCAATCTACCTGAAAAAGCCAAACCTGTGTGTTCAGAAGAAATTAGTACAGCCACTCTCCTTACCTTGGCCATCCTTACATGAATGTATAAACTGGAGTACTTCGTCCCCCTCCCCCTAAATCTTTAAAAATTATAATTTTCCAAATTATTTAATTATTTTTCTGACTACTTCATCTTGAATTACATGCTATCACTGTAAAATTATTTTAGTCTTATGACCACTTCAGCCTTAGTTATCAGTTAGCTAGCATTGTCCGAATAGTTTTATTTTCTCAAACAATCTGTTACGCAGTCAACCCGTGGACACGCTTATTCCTTAATTACTCATCATTTTTCCAAAATTATGCATTACGCAATCCATGTGTTGCAACCATTTCTGCCTTTTAATGGTTTGCATTAATTTCTTTCGTTAATTATCACCCCATCGACATGTTGATACTGACTACTTATTGTTAACAAACGTAATAGTGCCACTTGATTGGTAAACTGTTAGAGTAGAGCTAGAGATGAGGATCTAATTGGAAATTAAATATTTCTTCGCTGACTACTTTTGCTTTGAAAATGTCTAAATAGTGATTTTTTATATGATTTCAGTTGAACTCACTGTATTGTTACTTATCATCTTACTCACCCCTGGTCTACATTGTGTAACTTCTTTACTACTGTATGCAAGAACTTACTTTTGTTTAAGCCTGAAATTTTTAGGTATACGCTACATAAGTATAAATTTTGACCACTTTTTATTAATGGGAAGTCATGACCCGTAGGGTGCAGCAGGTGGGGTGTGAGGACAAGTACTCGCAATCGTGTTATGTCGCAAATTGGCAGAAGTTGGAATTCACCGGCTGACCGTTGGGTCAGGTCCTAGTGGCTTAATGGTCTACGAGCTAGCTCGCCTTGTAACCAGAAGGTCGTGGGTCTGAACCATGGCGATGGATGAGTACTGATGAAGAGTCCCAAACTAGAACGAAACAGTTGTCCAGTACTCCCTGTGGCTAGTTTTCCAATGGTTCTCTAACCGATGCTGTCAGCTCATGATGAAATCCAATAACCAACCAAGACCTTTTATTAAGTTTGGAGCCTCCTGTCACCAATCGACACCATATAACATTTGCAAGTATGTTAAAATTCTTCTGTACATGAACTTGATAAATTCTCCAGGCTGCGCTCAGCTGATGAGAAGCTGACCAAATAAATGATGGTACCATCTGATTTGGCAAAAACTGTTGTTCTTGCTTTATACAAATTCACAGACGAGATTAAGGGTATGTGAAATAATGACACCCGCATTGTGACACATATTACTTTTGGTTAGCTCTACTGTTTAACTAACTGACTGAATGCATGAATGGGGATCCTGAAGTGAAGATCATCTAACAGTTTCTTCTCTCTACAATTTTCACTTTTACACACACACTATCTAAAGTTTTAATGAAAACTTTAGATCATGAGCTGACATCAGTTAGAGAACCATCGGAAAACCAGCTGGGACTACTGGACAACTGTTTCGTTGTAGTTTGGGGCTCGTCAGTAGTACTCAGCCACAATGCGGGGTTCAAATCCAGGACCTCCTAATATTAAGGCTAGCTAGTTCGTAGACCATTAAGCCACTGGAACCCGATCCAATGGCCCATGAATTCTAACTTCTGCCAATTAAGGACATTGCGCGACCACTTCGCAATATCTTCTTCGATGTGTTACTGTTTAACCTTCAACCTGCTGTACCCGAATGGTCACGGTTTCCCACTAGAACATTAGGTCACTTCCTGAATAGCGCCAGACGTTAGTGAGCATTAGATCGATCCAGCCAATCAAATAAAATCCATACAAAACACAAATACTTGAAAACTTTTGAGTTAACTCCTATTGAATCTGTATCTAAGTGACATGTTTTGTGGTTTTTTGCTTCTTCTTTATTTCATGTTTCTATGGAGCAAGATAATAAGACGTCTGGTACACAAATCACATGGTGTCGTTTTATCTTAGGTAATAATACATAATTCTAATAAAAATGTACACTTCTTGTTTTTGTTTTCTTAGTGGCCTTGACCACCTTTTTATGGCCAATGAAGAAACTATCTCCAGAACTATTATCATATGAAGTCATCTGACATGAAAATGTTTGGTGTTAAATACTTATGGAAAACTTAAAAAGCCGTTCTGCATATCGATTATTACTATTATTATTATTTCATTCAAAAGGTAATTAAATCTCTCATTAGATCACATATAGGTGCTTTTGTTCGTATTTACATTATCCCTGTCAATGCTGATGAACATTGAACAATTTGTTTATTCGAAGCGGTCTCCATATTGGCGGGAGACAAAAAGAGGCTTTCATTGTGCTTAATCGTGTACTGGTTGGCAAAAGACTGGAGAAATAAAATCAGAAGTATTGTTGTATATTATATTAGTACTGATAAACCATTGTAAATCTGTTTCGTTATCAGTCGAAGAATAAACAGTGGTGTGGCCCGACAGTTTTCTGTTGTTCTGAGTCGGTTACAGTGCACAGCGTTTATTCTTCTGAAACCAGTAATAAGTCTGAGATCTCATTTTTACACATAATAATGCTTCTGGAAACATTCACCATGAAAGTATCCTATAGCTTATGACATCCCGAACAGTGTATAAGGCAGACAAAACCATATGGTCCAAGTAACCAAAATTCTCCAGTTCAATCTATCTATAAGTCATTCTAATTATTGTAAGAATTCTTAATCAAATAGAAAGGGTATTCTTGTTAAAAAATCTATTAAGCTAATAACTAAGCATAAAGAGAAATTCAAACTTCTGACAGTTTGCATAATCGGATTATCAAAACGTCATTACTAAGAAAATCATTTATCAATAATAATCTTAAAAATCGATTGCTCAACAAATATGGCGAAGAAAATGGAGATGGGTTGGATAAATACTGAGAAAACCGTTTGTTGATATTGAGAGACAGGCCATTATTTGAGTAGAACCCAAATGGAAAATGATGATTTGGGTATAGCTCTAAGGTTGATATGGAGGAAATCGTGTCAGAAAGAGGGCAGTCGTAGGGCCAGCGAAAGAGGACTGGAGAGGACAAGATGAAATAATTATCTGCTATTGAAGCCCTATATCTCACCTGGTATTCAAAGGAATAATAAAAATCTGAAAAAAGTCAAGATGGGAGTATGTGTTGAACTGTTCAATACATTGAGGTTATCAAGTATTGGCTTTTGTTTGATTGGTTTGGGGGGTTTCACCATGAGCTGACATCAGTAAGAGAACCATTAGAAAACCTGGGAGTACTGAACAGATGTCTCATCCTAGTCTGGAACTCTTCAGTGGGGTTCAAATCCAGGACCTTCTGGTTACAAAGTGAGCTAGCTCGTTGACCATTAAGTCACTGAGGTTAATTTTGTGTATATTGCTTGCTCAGAAAGTGTGATAACAGTACGCCTGAATTCATCGAAATAAGTAGCCGATCAAAAATTGGAGTAACCACTTAGGAGACGAGTTTATGATTGACAACAATCACGGAATCTGCATCCACCGAGGCTTCCTGTCGGTAGCTTCTAACCATTTAACATAAAACATAATTAGTCTTCTAATATCTAAACCATAAGGTGATTATGAGTGATGATTTACGTATAAATTAGTAGGTAGGAGTATTTACTCATAAAGGAAATAATGTCATCCATTAACCCAGTATAAAATCAGTAGTGACAACGCAGTCAATGGGAAAAGATTAAGCCTATTGTGAGATAATGTGAAAAATTTATTAGGATTAGAAGAACTGATGTGTATTGATGTTCTTAAAAAGTTACCATTACTTACACATTCATGGACAATAGACTCTTTATTTATTATTGCTTCCTTTAGTTTCTAGAGGAACATAGGGCTTCAGCCGCATGTCTCCACTACTTTCGGTTCTCTGCTAACGTTTTCACCTGGCTCCACATCTGCCCACATGCTTTCATCTCCTCTTAAAATAACCTCCTCTATGTCACCCCGCCCTCACACTTACGACCAACTCGCCGCTTCCCGTTGGGGTTCCACTCAAGTGATACCCTAGCGTATGATGTCACTTGATGATTTGTTTTCTCAGAGTATGGCCAATCCACCTACATTTCTTCCTGCATATTTGTTGCACAGTTGGTTCCTGGTGGGTTGGTTCGCTCATTGCCAGAGATCCCTCTCTGTTGCTGACCAAAACAGAAGTGCAGATATTTTAACACGCCCAGTCCTCCCAGGCACTACTGTTCACACAGACGAGTAGAAAGGTTCTTTAGAACTGCTAGTATTCATCATAGAGTCAATTATTCTTCTGAATTAAGGAAGCCTATCAATGAAACTCATACAAATTAAATTAAATTTCTGGACCGATTTATAAAGACCTACTAGAATGGTAAATATTTCCCGATATGACATATAATCACTCAGATGAATTTTTTGTATCGACACTGGTTTGATATGTCTATAGACAGCCATAATAGAAACTGGGACCAATTTTTTTGCAGCATATTAGAGATATACACCCTGTACAATTAATTTTTATTACATATCTTATATATATGTGCTTTTCTATACAATATATGCCACTTGTCACCTAGAAGAACCTGTTTGATTGGTTGTCTCAAGGTTGTGTGAGTTTGGTATCTTTTCTTTACTGTTGCCCTTATTACTTTATTTTATTCCTTTGACTGGCTGACTGGTTTCTGAGTAGGACTTCGCACAGATGTGCACCAGTTCGAGTTACCACACTCCCTCCATTTACTACACAAAGCAAGAGAAGAGAGTAGAGAAAGAGATTCAGATGAGAGATAATTAACAGAAGTGTGGGGCAAAAAGAACAATCATATGGAAGAACAATAGAATTTTATTGGATATGATGAATGGCAAACAGTGGATGCATCTGCGCCCTTGAGGACGACTTTGAGCCATATCACCAAATGTCTCCAGCCATTGGTGTCTACAGTCCCGAGGACCCCAACCAGAAAGCCAGTCTACACTTCCCCAAGTGGCTGGCTGGCTGGCTCAAACTAACTGCTGTGGATTTCATTGACTGATGAGCCCACGTTTTGATTTGACTACCACCGGCTCTCTAGCAACCTAATCAATCCTATGTCACCTAACATCGTCCGTCAGTCGAGGAAGGTGATCGATATCTAGGCATACTTAGCGTATGTCCTAACCACGTCAATCGATGCAGCTGCTACACAACCTCGTCTATTGATTTCCCCTCCTTAAGTAGCACTCAACCGGTGCCTAACCTGAATATTGCTCACCCTATTATACCACTTTATGCGGTAGATAGAACTCAGACACCTACGATTAAAGACAGCTAGTCGGCATTTTCATGTCTTCCACTTCCAATGGTCATGTCTCGCTCACAGTCACAAAGAAGAACAGGGCAAACTGCTGAGCAGTACACACACGCTCTTTGGTTGACAGCCAGCCGGATATCACGTCTACTAAGCAAGAGATGGCGTAATTTGGTGTATGACAAACGAGCATTTTGTATACGCACTGAGATTTCGTCAGCGATCAACTCGCTGGAACTGGCTGACGCAACTCGCGGAATAAGTGAAGTGGTCAACACGCTTTAACACTTCATTGCTTATTTCTAAGCTAGGAGTCAATATTGTCCAGTCCTGTAGCCTCATCATCTTACATTTAGCGGGAGCGAATCACATGCCAAACATTCGAAGATTCGAATGCTGTTGTTTACAGGATTAATCACAAGCTTACATCAGTCAAAAACCATTGGAAAGCCAGCTTCAGAGTACTGGACGACTGTTTCGTCCCACTTTAGGACTCTCCAGGAGTATACACTCACCAGGGTTCGAAATCAGAGTCTTCCGGTCACGGAGAAAGCTCACAGATCACTGAGCCATTGGGAGTCGACCCAATTGTCCGTGAATTCCAACTTCCGTCGATTCGTGATTTGGTTGTCTACATCACAGGTTAAAGTGAAGTACTGATAATGTCTAGACTTATCGATCATTTTTTATCCGTGCTATTTTATCTAAGTCACGTAAACGTTAAATCAGGCCTGCAAGAAAATTATCTATGAGAATAATAATAATGATAATAAAAGTACATATTTTCGAACTCTGAAATTCTAAAATCAGTTTGTTTGAGTTCTGAACTTCTACAATAAATCACCCTGTAGTCGTTCCAACCACCCTGTTTGCGGACACATGAATATGATTAAAAATAATACTACGAAGGTTTTAAATTCCATGTAGCATTATTATGTCACTTTTTTTCTCTCTCTCGGAAAACTGAATGAAATCCGTCAATTAGTCGTTATGTCACAAAAATCTATTTATGATCGTGACTTGAGTGTCAATAATTAGGACTTGTACAGTTTTCGAGAGCTAAAAATCAACCTATATATGAGTTTAATTCTAATCATTGTTAGTTCCTAACACCACGACAATGGAACAATACACTTTCTAACCAACATTACTTTGTTTGAACACTAGTCAGTAACTAGTGTGGTGTGTCTAGTCCTATCTTCGGTGCAGACTGAATTCTATCGGTTAAGCTTGTATTGTGGCCACCATGCTAGGTGGCTCGCCATTACGGTGAACTTTAAATTGTTGGTATTAGATGGTTGGAGGCAATCGGCCACAGGAAGCGCAGCCTTGAACCTAGGTTTCGTGCTAGTTGGCACTCATCAGCAAGGCGTATATGGGTGTATATATGACTGCAGGCAGCACTGGGTGACGCAGTTTCGAATCTCATAAGGGATATGAGTTCCTTCGAGGCTTCAGATACGCCTTGCTTACTGGTGAGTACCAACTAGCACGAAACCTAGGTCAGGCAAGGCTTCCTGCCGATTACCTCTGACCATCTAATAGTAACTAGGTTCATACATCTAGTCTTTCGTTTGATGTAGACCAAATTCTACGAGTTACCTTTGCAATTTAGTCACCGTGCTAGGTGGCTGATAGTCACAATGTACTCTGAATTGTTGTTATCAGGTGGAAATAAGCAGTAGGTCTTAAACAAAGATTTCTTGCTACTCTGTATTCGTCAGAAATACCTATCTACAATCTTGAAAGAATTCATAGCCCCTATGCGATTCAGAGTCGGATCACTCAGTGCTACAGTCAGAGACATTGTCAGTAACCTGTTCAGGTTTGTGATTGATCTCCTGTAGGACTGGAATAAGCATTTTCTTTTGACACTAGGTAGGAAGTTTTACCGATTACCTCCAACCATCTAACAAAAAATTTCGAAATGAAACAGGCCATCGATTTCCTGTCAATTGTGTCCAACCATCTAACTGCCGTATATTAGCTGGGATCTATGAGTAGAATCTTTTGGTTAGCATATATCAGTAATGTGTGCGTCGGTGGCACAGTGGTAGAATGCTCGCCAACCACGCATATGGTTCAGGGTTCGATCCCCGGTCACTGGATGCACTTCTTTACCTCGTTAAGCCAGTAATAAGACTTATAAAGAAGGTTGGGGATCAGGCTAGCAACCTCATTCCGTAAAATTAAACATTACTGCTACAGAAACTTCAAGCCTCTAGCTTGAAGCCCTATGTTCCACCGGGAAAGTAAAGAAATAAAAAAATGTCAGTGAAAATAGAATTGGTGAAATGTTTAAATTATAGAGCACAAAAACTAAGTAGTACCAAGGAAAATCTAAGACAGGGAGTGAGGCATATAAGAGAAGCTTTGAAACTCAATAATTACCCTGATAAATTAGTCAGAAAATATGTAGGGAAATGTAAAAATAAAATAAGTAATGATAGTTGTGATAGTGGTGATAATAATAATATTAATGACGACATGCATGTCAAACATGCGCAAGACAACACCAACAATAAGGAATCTAAATCATCAGTAGTAATTCCATACAAGGAAGGAACCTTGGAAACCTTACGCAAAATTCTTAACAAGGCAGGAATAAAAGTGACATTCAAACCCACAAACTCAATTAGAAACGAGCTTTGTCGGTTAAAGGATCCTGTGGAGCCTTTAAAACAAAACAATTTAGTTTATCTAATACTCTGCCTGCAATAATTGTCAGGTCAAATACATAGGTCAAACTAGTAGAACAGGGGCAGTCAAACTAGCCGAGCATAAAAGTCTAGCAAAATCTAGATTAGTTGACCAGAATAAGATAAGAAATCTGGAGAATAGTTCAGCTGTAGCACTCACTACATGCAATTACACACAATTATACAATAGGATGGGATAAGATGACAGTCATAAAATCTATTGTCACAGAGTGGAGGGAGAGATTAATAACGGAAGTTTTGTTTATCGAATAAATAGCAAATACGTGTATAGGAATGATTCAACACCTGTCCATCCGGACATCTGGAAAATTCTAATACCCCTACAAAGGAAACTACAAAACTCAAGTTTCGAAGTCGTGTGATTATAACTGATGTGGTATGATTATGAGAAATAAATTGTGTTCGAAACGTCACCCAGTAAATAATAATACTGTTTCACTGTGTGATACATCTAATAAACAAACTAATATGCAGTCTATTGTAACCTTTATAAGATCTTAGTTAGAAGATGGTATCAAAGAGATGCTTCTGAGTGGCCTACAATAACTATCCACTTCTTTTCTCTGAAGGAAAGTTATCTGAAAACACTTAGAAGCTTATAGTTCCCTTAGAGGTTGAATCATATAACCTTGTATCAGACAAAGTAACAGAGCCATGTAAGACACGTAAATGTTTGCATTTTACAAGTCAACTACAAAAATCTGTTAACACTCAAGAATAAATATTGACACCTATTGATATTTAATCATTAATTTGTGTACTTCAGCAAGATATCTATACTATATAGTCAATAGTGACCAGTTGGCTAATTGACCGTAACTAAAACTTATGAGGATAAAAACGTGTAAATTTATACAGATTACAGGATTTGTTGGGATTTCGCATTAATTCCAGTTGCTAGATTTCCGTCAGAAACCAACATCATTTAGAGAGATTACTGAAAACCAGGGATCACTAGACAAGTGTTTCGTCCTATTCTGAGACACTTCAACAGTTCAAGCCCACGCCCCTCCAGGAAGCGAGCCCTGAAGATTCAGGACATCAAACCAAGCTAGTTGATCATTCAGCCAATTAGACTGAAATCCAATAACCCCTGATTTCTAACTTCGAGCAGAGAAAGATAAAACATTGGTGTAGAATAACATGAATCCATTTTATTTTGTTGGTTCTCATCAGCTGCATACAACCCATACTCTTTAATAAATAAAAGTCAGTGTAAGATTTAACATACTTTTGTCTGGTAACAAGCGTATTATAAGGGTATCATGGTGAGATAAAACATCAGGATGACAAGGTAGCTAACGTGTAAATATGTTTATATATATATAGCTAGAGAGAAGTTTCCAGATAATGAATTGACAAGTTTGTTGTTAGTGTGGTAACAAAAGTTAGTAAAAGTTAGATAGTTAGATAAGAGAAGGTCGAAATTTGGTGTGTAAGAGGTTAAGTGAAAAGGTGATGATGTAATATAGTGAGTAGAACTCATAAGGTCAAGAAAAATTATCTCTTACGGAAGACAAGCAGAAAAAACGAGGCGAGGGGGGGCCGTCGTTAAAAGATAAGTTAATGAAGTTGGGAGACCAAGAGTTATTAATGGATGAGTCACCAGGGTCAGCCGTTTCACTGCGATAGCTTCAGCAAACTGAAGAGGACTTGAGCTGCTTTGTCTCTTAATTATTTTAAATGATGCCAGCGCATCTACGTGGTGTCTATTGTCTATCAGGTGTTTCGGAAATGAAGAGCTTAAACTACTTGGACCCTTTAAACGGAAGTTCCTTGATACATATTCGAAGAATCTGACTTAGGCCCTTCTTCCTGTCCTTCGAATGTAACTGCTCCCGTAGATACATGTGAACTGGTATACACAGCTGGAGGTAACATATGACCTCTTGCATATCAAATTTTGATCTTCTCTTGTCTAATTACGTAACTTTTACTAACTTTTGTTACCACACTAACAACAAAATTGTCAATTCATTATCTGGAAACTTCTCTCTGACTACATATATAAGCGCATTTACACGTCAGCTACCTTGTCATCCTGATGTTTATCTCACCACGCTTGTTGATGACAAAAGTATGTTAAATATTACACTGACTTTTATTTCTTGAAGATTATTCGCTGTATGCAGCTGATGAGAACCAACGGAATAAAAATGGATTCATGTTATTCTACACCAATGTTTGGTCTTTCTTTGCTAAAAATTATAAAAAGGAATTCTTGTATGAAATTTCCAACTTCATCAGCTCGAACCCTGGCGGTATCTTCGGTTCGTAATACTGATGAGTCCTAAACTAGGACGAAACACTTGTCCAGTGTTCCCTGGTTTGTAGTGAGTTCTCTAACTGATGTTGATTCGTGGCGAAAATCTAATATATGAAATTAATCTGGATATTAACCTCCAGCTGACTAATGCCAAGTGGATGGATTTCTTGAAGCTGTACTGACAAGTTGTGGTGTCCAGCATGTCAACATGAGGTGGATTCTCATAGAAGGCATTGGTGAAGGCAGTGCTATATCACCAATTGACAAAGTAGGAATTCAGAGGTCATTAGATTCCAGCCCAAGTGGCTGAATGGTCAGCAAGTGTGGTGTCGTAACCTGAATGTCACTAGGTTCGATTCCTGGTGGAGTCGTGGGTGCGCACAGGCACAGAGTCCTAAAATAGGACGAGAATAAGTTGTACCTTTCTACTTACTTATACTATAAGCCTGTTTTACCTGAAGAATTCACATTAACTACCCTTGTAAAACGTCCTGCCTTATAAAATACAAACAGCATACATACTAATAATAGAATTTAAAATACAACCATTGCAACTACTAGAAATGACAATGCTTTTAAACTAATTAACAAGTCCATGACCTTCGATTGTCCTAAATTTATTGATAATGTGTACACATGTGAGTAATTTTCGCACCATATATGTATATTCAACTTCCATCAGCTGAATAGCACGAGTGAATGGATAAATTTTGTTAATATTTTTTTTATTTACCCTCATTAAATCCCGTAAAAGAAAGCGAAACTTGTGATCAACACTTTATACAGGGTGTATAAGTACAAACTTAAATTATTTCCTTACTTGTAGGTGATTCTTT
Source organism: Trichobilharzia szidati (assembly GCA_944472155.2). Taxonomy (NCBI): domain Eukaryota; kingdom Metazoa; phylum Platyhelminthes; class Trematoda; order Strigeidida; family Schistosomatidae; genus Trichobilharzia; species Trichobilharzia szidati. Next base: position 86,336,844 of record OX235272.1, read on the forward strand.
TCTTCAGAAAATCAGTGAATATTAAGCTGTAGCTGAGATATGTTTCCTCTTGATTTCTGATTGTTCAGTAGTGTAAATATCTGATCCAAATAGAGAAAGGACTCGAAGATATCAGGCTGTGAGATCACGTCTTGAGAGTCCTATCATTCTTTTTTTCAATTCCTATAACCTATTATCTTCAATTTATATATAACCACATTCTGCTACCAGTGCGTCGGTGGCACAGCGATAGAACGCTCACCGAACATGCAGGTGGTGCGGGGTTCGATCCCCGGCCACTGGACGAACTCCTTTACCTCGCTAAGCCTGTAGTAAGACTGATAAAGAGGTAAGGTTAGGCATGAGGCTAGCAACCCCATCCTGTTAAAATAATCACCACTGCTACAGAAACTTCAAGCCTGTAGCTTGAAGCCCTATGTTCCACTGGGAACGTAAAGGAATAAAAAACTATCACTAACACAATCCATGTTACTGTGAGTATATATACATCCTCAGATGTGTTTCAGCCGATTTATACGTTTCACTAGAAGCCCAGTAAACACCGTAGGAAGTTAGTCATTAATGGATGAATCAGCAAAATTTGGAACTCATAGGCATTTTACTTTAAATTGCTTAGCTGAATAATAAGTAACTTGCTCATCTTGTTTTCTAGGTCTAATCAAAAGTTGTTTTGTTTTTCATTTCTTCGCGCTCCCAGTGGTACATTCGGCTTCATCATTAAAGATTTGCGTTTTTACAGGGTAAAGTTGCTAGCCTCATGTTCAGTCTTCCCTCTTCACCGAGTTTACTATCGGCTAGACGAGGTTAAGGAGTGCTATCGGCCTGGAATCAAATCTGGAACATGTATGTGGTTGGCGGGCTTTCTATCCCAGAACTGCCCACCGATGCATCTCTGTGGTTGAGTAGTGAAAGTGAAATGCTGAAAAACCTCACCTTAGTAAGACTCAATGGTTTCCGGGTTTCTTTAATATTTTCGTTGGGATTTGAATTTTTTGTACCGACGGGACCGATTTTCTCATGCTCAACCTCCCCTCTTTTCTCTGCCTTACGTCTGGCTAGAAAACTACCGATTTAGGAAACTAGGCGAGGCAGCATCGTTTCAACTACAGACAGATGGCACGGATCGGAAGAAAAAGACCGACCTTCTTCACCCTGAAATCAGATTGAAAATCTTCTGTACTCACTGACTCAGCATAAACAACGAAATTCGGATTTTAAACACCAAGTCAGTTAAGTCAGTCACTACTTCTATCTGAGTCAAAAACCTGGCACACGCGTCACCAGTAGAATTTCCAATAGCCCTCTACAGACATTCATCAACAGCTGTTATCTCTAGCTGCATCCTGAAGATCAGATGGCCATCCAGAAAGAATAAGTGACAAGAAACTCTAGGGGGGGAACGAAGCAATCTAGGAAATGGATATAGATCCGACACACACACACTGGGAAGACCATTGAAATACATGCCGCTCCAGGTACTCTGATGGAACCCGAATTGAAAGCGACTACCTGGACGTACGAGGGTAATATGAAGGAGTTCTTCCGACTGGGAGACAGAAAATTATCGGTAGTAGTGAGGCTAGCCGAAGAGGACTGTAGAGAGCAGGGCGAAATGCAGATATGCTAATGAAACTTTATGTTCCACCTTCAAAACCTAAAGGAACAATACTGGTTTCTAGTGAATTTTTAGTTCATTTCAGTTATTTGCGAAATATACCATGAATTTCCAGTGAAATCTTCAAAAGTATGTCATCTGACTTAGTCAGTATGTTTTTATTTTTGGATAGACTGTAGATATCAAGCAAGTTTAATTGATAATTTCGTTTTGTTTTTTTTGTAAACAAAAGTGGTGCTACACGTATAATAGTTGCTTATTTCATTAATATTTACAATCAACTCTTCCTTATTTTATTTTTAACTTAACAAATTAAAGAAATTCAGTAAAAATGATTTGCTTAAATCAGTATACAAACATTTTATTTTTGTATGTTACGATAAATCTGCTTATGACTATCAGAAACATTTTCTTCCGGCTAAAGTATATTTGTTATTATTGCCTCTGGAATAATCGTGTAGACTCAGTGTATGCGACACACACACAGTCGCCACAAATAAACTTAGAGGATTTTCAAAACTAATGTCAAGTTAGCCAGTGATTCTATATGCTTCAGTGACTTAGCGTCAGTGTGATCAGAAATATTTCCAAGAAGCTATTTCAGACTTTTATCAATAGCTGTCATCGTTGGAAATGGATAGGACAGCGTTGATTGAAATAAAGAGTCGTTTAAATAGAGGTTAACTGGTGCATGGTGACTAGCAGTGGAATCCAGGATAACGCACATTTCGTCCTATTTGGGACTCGTCATCTGGATGTACCTGCACTTCATAGTGAGTGACGATATCCCCACCGAGGCTCGAACCCAGTGCCCATAGTTCAAACGCCAAAGCGTTATCCATTAGACCACTTGGGTCACGAGAGCCACTATCTCTTGTGCAACGGGTCATATTAGTTATTCAATTGAATTTTAGATTTTCTCGTCGATTGATTGCACCGAAGTGCTCGGTCTCAGGTTGACAAGTCGGCTTCTTGTGCGGATGCTTTGACTATGTCTGGGCATGTAATGCAGGTACATCTAGATGAGGAGTCCCAAATAGGACGAAATGCGCGTTAACCTGGATTCCACTGCTACTCACTATCCACCAATTAAATTCTAATTACACGCCCAGACATCGTCAAAGCATGTTCACAAGAAGCTGACGTGTCAACCTGAGACCGAGCACTTCGGTCCAATCAATCCACGGGAAACTATAAAATTCAAATAAAATAGTCGTTTAAATAATCCGATGAATCCAGAGACAAATACAAGTCAGATATGAAGCCTTCTTTCAGTATAATTTTCGTCTGATATTACATAATTAGAGGTAATCGTTTAAGAAGCCTTGTACCTAGGTCTCGATTTTGTTTGGTACTCATTAGGAGGGATGTCTGCTATCTTGAAGCAACTCACATCCCTTCTGAAATTCGAACCTGCGTCACTCATATTGCTGCTACCCCTGAGATATTTGGGTTTGCTATTGACCTCCTGTAGGACTCTGTTGGATACTTTGATTGGACACTAGTCAATAACTAGTGCAGTGTGTCTAGTCCTTTGTTTGGTGCAGACTGAATTCTATCAGGTAGCTCGCCATCACGGTGCACTTTGAATTGTTGATATCAGATGGTTAGGGGCAATCGGCAGGAAGCAGATCAGAGTATCCAATACAGTTCTACAGAAGGTCAATCACAAACCTGAATATCTGCTCAGTGGTTACGTCTGTGACTGCAGGCGGCACTGGATGACGCAGGTTCAAATCTCAAAAGGGGCATGAGTTCCTTCAAGGTTACGGATACGCCTAGCTGACTGACAAGTGCCAACTAGCTCGAAACCTAGGTCAGACAAGGCTTCCCTTGGGCCATTCACTTACGTTAGGGTAAAATATTGTCTCTAGTGTGTTTCACTATTGTTAATTTTCCTTTTAAATAAACGGCTTTTTGATGGAGAATACACCGCAAGTTCGGAAATCCAGATGGCAGTATATGTTCAAGATCATTGATATATTCACGCTCCGTGGTCAATTCTTATTATGTTTGCCTGTTTTATTCTGATTATTTTCCCTCTCATAATTATTTAGTGCAAATACCTCATTTAAATAAGGTATAATTATATTTCAATGGTTTACACACAATGATCAGTTTCGTTATTGGTAATATTTCGAGCAGAATTAGTACCCGTGTTCACACCACTGTTGGAATTGTTTTTTTGTTTTTTAATTCACACATTTATGATTTGTACTCATGCAAATAGTTCATTTTTTGTTCATTCATTTTTGTGTATTTAGAATTATATTCCAGGTTGTTGACAGTTGTACTGAGTCACCCTTGTTACATGTATCCAGTGTGACCTTAATGAATATAGATTCTGTTATTAGTAGTCTCTCTTTCCATTTGTTCATATTAGTTTTTAGAATCCACACATTGTTCCAATCGATATTGTGGTTTGTGGAGCTATAGATGAATTTTTTACTAGACTCTTGTAAGCTTGTGTTCCTTCCTGTTGGTTGACCTTTAGTTAGGCGTTGATGTTCATTCACTCTTATTTTGAGTGATCTGGACGTTTGACCCACATATTTAGTTGGATACTCGGTACAAGATATTTTGTAAATTAGATTGTTAATATCCATCATTTTTATGGGATCTTTCAGTTGATTTATTTTATTTTTAATTAGATTCGTTGGTTTAAATGTTGTGCGAATCCCAACATTTTTGAGGTTTCTTCGAATTACCACTGATGTACCTTTTTTGTATGGTATTGTAACTATTTTTGTTTGCATTACTCCGTCTTGTCATTCTCCGGTTTAACCCTCTTTCTTATACTATCTCTGATAAATTCTTTTGGGTACTTGTTGTCAAGTAGCATTTTGAATAGGACGTTTATTTCTTAACGCTGGCCCTCTAGCGTTGTTGTAAGCCTACGTATTCTTTCTGCAAGACCTTGTATTAATCCTCGTTTTACCGCGAGTGGATGAGCTGAGTGATAATCAAGGAATCTTCCAGAATGTGTAGTTTTTCTGTATTAGCGTCATTTTTATGCTGCCATTTGTTGCTCTTTGTATTTTTCAGTCTAACATAGGCAGTTCCCCAATTTTATTCTCTGTTTCCATATTGAATTTTATTGAGTCGACATAGCTGTTTATATGTGAGAAGAGTTTCTCAATATATCGTTTTTTTCACTATTACTAGTGTATCGTCTACATATCTCCACCAACATTTTAGTGATGACCTGAATGGTGTAAGTACATTCTCTTCCCGAAAATCCATGAATATGTCAGCTATTATTGGTGAGATGGACGATCTCATTGCTACTCCTTCATTTTGTTGGTATATTTTTCCTTCAAATTTAAAATATGTTGTTGTCAAACAGAATTCCATCCCTTTTATTATCTCTTCTACGGATAACTGTGTTCTGTCTTTTGTGCCATTATCTTATTTTAGTCTCGTTTTCAGTGCATTCATGGCCATTTGAATGGGTATTTTCGTATAGAGACTGTTCGCATCAAAGCTGACTAGTATTTCCTCTTCCTCTATTTCAGTGGTTTTTAGTCGCTTCACTGATTCAAATGAATCTACTATTCTAGCTTTTGAGTTGTCTCTTGTCGGTCTCAGTATTGTTGAGAGAAATCTTGACAGCATATACGTTGGTGTGTTTCCAAGGTCTACAATCGGTCTTATTGGATGTCCTTCTTTATGCAGTTTTATCGTGCCATATATCCTAGGTATATTTCATGATTTTGGAATAATTTCAAACCATTTTGACTTACCAATTACATTTTTCATCTGTCTAACAACCTTTATTGTTTCTTTCATTGTTTTGTTTGTAATTGTTTCTGATGATTTCGTCATTAGGGTATAGGGTCCAGATTGTAAATGTTAAATAGTACTGTTGTATTTCCTTTATCTGCTTAAGTAATCACAATGGATTTGTCTGCTTTTATGTCTTGAAGTGCTTTTAGTTCCTCCTTCGTTATATATTTAGTTTTTCTGCTTTTTTGCTTTTTTTAAGGTTAATGCACATTCCTCATTTCCCTTCTTCTTCCTCCTCCAGTATATGAGTTAATTTCTAATTATTCGTTACCTGAAACCAATCTGGAAATCTTCGTCACTTTACTCAGCATCAACAACAAAATTCGGATTTTCAATACAAACGTCAAGTCAGTTCTTCTTCTATACGGATCAGAAACTTGGCGGGTCACAAAAAATATTTCCAACAGTTTGCAGACCTTTATCAACAACTGCCTTCGCTCTATACTGAAGATCAGATGGCCGGCCGGAAAGAATCACCAACAAGAAACTATGGGAACAAACAAAACAAGAACCAATCGCTCAACAAATATGCAGGAAAAAGTGGAAATGGATTGGACACTCGCTGAGGAGGCCGCTGGGTAACATCGCGCGTCAGGCCAGTGCTCGAGTGGAACCCGAAAGGGAAGCGGTGAGTGGGATGTCCAAGGGTGACATGGAGGAGATCGTGTGAACAGGGATTGAAACAGTATGGACTAACATGGATGCAAGTGAAAGGTACAGCAGAAGACAGAAGCAAGTGAAGGCGTGCAGTTGAAGCCCTATGTTCCACTAGGAACGCAAGCGAACAATAATAATAATAATATAGTATATCTAAATATTTGTTTAGTCGAAAATCTCGTCGGATATTAGGAAACCATTAACATAGATCGTCTCTTGCTTAAGGGGATTCGTTATAAAGACTTGTCTAAAAGCTTTAGAAAACTCAGGTGTTTTCAAAACAAAACACCGCCACTCATTGTTAAAGTTACTAAGTTATTCAAACGACAAATGAATCAACTGTGGTGTTTATAAATATGCAAATAAATAGACTGTCAAATATCAGTGACTGATATCGACTGAAGTCAGTATAACAAGTTCCTCCTTTCTTAGGTGTATAAAATATCATTCTAGTTTAGAAATGCACACAGCAGTACTCCTATAGTGGAGGATTAAAATATCAGGGGACTGAAGTGTATAAATTATCCGTTGCAGCTAAACGCATCATTCATCATCGAATGTTGAACAACTTTTACCCTAAAGTAACTTTATTAATCTCTTCAGTTGAATACTGTGATTTCAGTTTCTGCCAGCTGCAATGAGAATTACTGAAAAAGGAGAATACCTAAGCAGTCATTACGTAACCGAATTCTCTTGGCAGCTATTCACACATTCACTGGTGAAAATCTTCAAACGGCAAAGAATTTATTCATCAATTAACGTTTTCTAACGAAAGTTAGAGAACCATGGGAAAACTTGGGAGTACTGGACAGCTGTTTCATCAGCCTAGTTTGGGACTCTTCTTTAGTACGCACCCACCGCTATCATTCCAATCCAGGACCTTCTGGTTACAAGGCTAGCGAGCTCGTGAACCATTGATCCACTGGCACCCCGGTGGTTGCGTACATTTGAAGAGTGCCAAACTAGGACGAAAAAACTGGCTGTCCATTACTGCCAGTTTTTCCAATGGTTCTCTAACTGATGTCAACTCATGATGGAATCCCCCAACGAATCAGACGAAATTCCGTGAAAATCCAATACTTGAAAATTTCTAACAAAATGTATGTTAAGAAAAGAAACACTGGGAAATTGGTTACAGGATTTCATAATGAGCTGACATTGGTTAGAGAAGCATTGGAAAACCTGGGAGTACTGGACAGCTATCTCGTCAGTCTAGTTTGGGAATTATAGGCATTACGCACCCACCGGGGTTTGAACCCAAGGACCTTCTGGTTACAAGGCTAGCGAGCTCTTAGCCACTGGGACCCGATCCAACGGCCCATGAATTCTAACTTCTGCCAATTCACGATATAGCGCAACCGCTAGCCAATGTCTTCGGCGAGTATTTGTCCTCACACCCGACCTGCTGCATCCTACTGGTCACGACTCCCCACTGGAACCTATCTGAATAGGGCCAGTTGCCAGTGAGCATCTCATTGATGTTCAAGTATTGGTTTGTAGGGATTTGGTTGATTGGTTACAGGATTTCATCATTAGCTGACATTGGTTAGAGAACCAATCTCCCCGGGTTCGAACCCCGGTGGGTGCGTAGTGCTGAAGAGTCCCAAACCAGGACGAAACAGCTGTCCAGTATTCCCAGGTTTTCCAATGGTTCTCTAACCAATGTCAGCTGATGATGAAATCCTGTAACCAATCAACCAAATCCCTACAAACCAATACTTAGAACACTGGGAAAGTTATCCATGTATCCTTCTTTCGTTTCACTTGATTATGCATCCTTTTACGCTTATGATTAATTATTATTATCCAGTGAGTACTAAACATATAGAAAAGTAGAATTTTTAAACAAAGCTTGTTTAAAACTTTCAAGCTGTACTTCATTTGAACATTATGAACATTTGAACTTCATTTGAACTGATGTTAGGTTTGTAGTCGTTTGTTTGGTAGAGACTGAATTCTAGCAGTCATGTTTGCAACATGACGAACATTCTAGATGGGTCACCATCACAGTGCACTGTGAATTATTGATTTGATTTATTAGATGATTGGAGTGAATTGGAAGGAAGCTTTGTACCTAGGTTTCGTGCTTGCTTGCACCAACCAGTCAGCAAGGCGTATCTGTAACCTTGAAGGAACTCATGTCCATTGTGGGATTTGAACTCGAATCACCTTGTGCTGTCTGTAATAAGAAATGTTACCACTGAGCAGATATTCGCGTTTGCGATTGACCTTCTGTAGGACTGTGTTGGAGACTTTGACTGGACACTAGTTAATGACTAGTGTAGTCTGTCTAGTCCTTTGTTTGGTGCATATTGAATTCTGTCAGTTAAGTTAGCAAAAAACAAAGGACTAAATACATGACACTGGTTAGTATTCAGTCAAAGTATCTAATACATTCCTACAGGAGGTCAGTCATGAACCCATAGAACCGGGTGGTACGGTTTTGAATCTCAAAAGAGAAGCGGGTTCTTTCAAAACTGCAAACACACCTTGCTAAGGAGTACCAAAAACTCGAAAACCAGGTCTAAGGCTTCCTGCTGATCGCATAATTTCTAGAAATAGAGAGTAATGTGATAATTCAGTGTGTTTAATTGATAATAGGCATGCTACTGGCATACTGAAGCCATGTAACATAACGAAGAAAAAATAAATCGGTTAAATCTATCTTTTTCCGAGTTGATCACGGACTGATATCAGTTAGAGAAGCATTGAAAACCAACAGGGAGTACTGGACAGCTGCTTCATCTGATATTCAGATTAATAGTATATATTGTTGCATATTATTCTCTCATTTACCGATGCTTTGGATTGCTATCTGGCAATACTCTTCGTTCAATGTAATTTAAAATCTTTATGTTGTTGGTGATCATAATAATAATCTAGTGCTCAGTAGTGACTTGCTACACGACAGAGTTTTCTGGAGTTCTAGTCAGTAGTCGTGACCAGTGAGGTCCACCCAGTCAAGTGTGAGTTTGGAGTTCTCACTGATGACAAATCACGAACTGGTAGAAGTTAGAATTCATGACCTGGTCAATGGATCGGGTCGCAGTGGCTGAATGGTATACGAGCTTGTCTGGTAACCGGAGGGTCCTGGGTTCGAACTTTGGCGGTGGGTGCGTACTCCCGATGATTCCCAAACTAGGATGAAACAGCTGTCCAGTACTCCCTGTGGCTGGTTTTCAATTGTTCTCTAACTGATAACAATCCGTGATCAACTCGTAAAAACAAAACTGACCCTTACGAACCAAGTATCGAGAATAAATCTACTTTTGTTTGAAACTCAAAGAGACTAAAGTTGATGGACTAAGGTCATACAATACACACTTTAAATGGAAGAAACACCTGTCAGTTTTACACTAGTCTTATAAACCTAATTTTATAGTTAGAGTTTGGGGATCATTGAACTCCAGCCGGACACCACAGTCAAACGACCTTGGACCGGCCAATCAGATCGCTCAGCATTTCATAACTTTGTTACTAGTTTTATCCTGATTCAGAGTTGCGATTCGGGTAGGCTTAAGGTAGGTCTATGAATAAAATTAGTGTGAAACTTGAAACGAAGAATTATGAAAATCATCCATTTGTAGTACTGAGCGATGTGATTGGCTGGCTCAAGGTCATTCGACCGTGGTGCCTATTCTTTACTGTTGCCTTCCAGCCCATGTGGCTGAATTGCCACCGAACTTGGTTTCGTATATCCTAAAGGTGCTGAGTTCGATCCCTACTGGGGTTGTAGGGTCGTACTTTTGAAGAGTCTATAAATAGGGCAAAATAACTATTCACTACTTCCTTGTTTTCAGTGATCTGATAATTGAAGTTGTAGTCTTTTGACAAAGCAAAATTGAGACATCATATCATTGCCTAATCATTCATCCTATTTTTAAACAATATTTCTCAAACTCTGCTGTATTTCCTTTAGTTTGGTTTGTAAGGGTTAGTTATGCTTCTGTGAAATGATCACGGATTGTTATCAGTTAGACAACCATTGAAAACCAGCACTGGAGTACTGCACAGCTGTTTTATCCTAGTTTGGGAATCATCGGCAGCATGCACCCACCGCCAGGGTTCTAATCCAGGACCCTCCGGTTACCAGACAAGCTCGTATACCACTTAGCCACTGCTACCCGATCCACTGACCAGCGCATGATTTCTAACTTCTACCAATTCGTAATTCAGCACGACCCCAACCAAAATCGTCGGTGGGACATCCATTCTCACACGTGACATCTGGATGGACTTCGCTGATCACGAATTCTTACTAGAACTCCAGGAAACTCTGTCGTGTAGCAAGTCACTAGCGAGCGTCAGATTAGTTTTCTACAGTTTGGTTTGTAAGGGTTAGTTATGTTCTTATGAGTTGGTCACGTATTTTCTTAAATTCTACTTTAATTACTACACCTTAGCTAGTCAAGTTCTTTTAGTGTTTGAATTGACACACTGTGAATGTGTTCAACCATTTCCCTATTCCTATTATCCCTAGAATACTCATTTCATATACAAATTATCTTACTCATGAGTAGTCTCCACTGTAGTTTTCAACTACACTGACTATGATCTCTAAACATCCTGACTAATGTATTCTCATCTAATTTGTACTTTACACCTTTTCAACCTACACTGTGGCATGTACTACTGACAGGAATTATCAGTAGTATATAAAGAGACGTTCATAGGCACATAAACAGCAGATAGCAGAGAGATAGATTCAACGTCAAAGTGACGAAATGAACTAGCATGGTGGCAAAACACGGAGGACACCAAAAGAAGACAAAGAAACACAATACGAAGGAAGTACAGAAGTAGGACAACATGAAAGATCTCTGCAAAATGACAGATTTCATATAAGGCGAACATAAATACTGGTTCATTTGCTCTTTATGAGAATCAAATCTATCTCTCTGCTATTTGCTGTTTTTGTGCGAACGAATATCTCTTTATATACTACTGATAAACTTTATCAGAAGCCCATGTCACAAAGTTATATAACTCAAATTATGAGGGAATATTAAGCACGTGAAAAGAATGTACAAACAAAAAAACATCATTAAAACACAAAATAATCGAGCAAAGAATATTTTTTTCGATAAATTCCTCTTCTGGCTCTACATTTATATATATATATATATATGTATATCTGTTTATATACATGGAATATTCTAGATTAGTAGTCAATAACAATATTAGTATTTTTTTTCAAAATAATATCGATTTGTAAAGTAAGACCAATGCAATTACAGTTCATTAAAGATGCTTAAATTTTAATCATAATAATAATAATAAAGAGATATTAGTAAATAGAATATCAACTAAAATTAAGGAGATTTTCACAAAAATTCAGGATCATTCAAACCTAGATGGCCAAGGAGTAAGGACAATGTCTGAACTAACTTCTTCTGGATGCACAAATTAGGCTTCTTCATATGGATCCCAACAGCCAGCCTCAGCAATATTTAGTAGTCGAACTCTTAAGGCGAAATTGAGATTCCTAGGTATACGGTAAATGACCCTGAAAGCACGGTTAACATCAGTCTTGTGTTCTGTACCCACAAGATGAGTGCGATACAATAGCGCTGCGAATAGATTTTGTTTGTCCTTTGCTTAACCACTATGCAGGATGATGTTCGCAAATTCGATGAGAAACACACCAGATTGTACGGCCAATGCAACTAACTGACTCCACAGGAGCAGTTAACTTTCGTAGTTAATGATGCCAACAACTTTAGCTATGGTATATCTCTTATTTCACTAAGTTATATGAAACTATTGGAAATGTTTTTCTATAGTGCCTTCAGTATTCTGTTCTTCATCATCATGCGTTATCATTGATTTTGTGTAGTTATAGCAAATTGTCAGGGAAGCTAATGTCTTAAAACCAGATTAAAGATTAGATTGGCTACAATTTATTGACTAAACACTAACTGCTTTTCCTTGCGATTTGGTGTATTTCATTTGTATAAAAATTAAGAGAGCTGGTTGAAAAACAATAAAAGGATAGAGAACATCTATTCACTTCTTGAGTATTAAGGAAGAAAAACAATGGTACTGAGTTGGACTGATGCTTTCAAAACCACTCCTCTTTTGCGTTCGGAAGTGAAAGACAAACTGCCTAATTTCGCCTCTTCCATGTGTATCTACCAATTTAACTGCTCCTGTGGAGCCAGTTGGTTGCATTGGCCGTACAATTAGGCGTGTTTCTCGTCGAATTTCCAAACATCATCCTGCATAGTGGTTAAGTAAGGACAAACAAAATCTATTCGCAGCGCTATTGTATCGCACTCATCTTGTGGGTACAGAACACAAGACTGATGTTAACCGTGCTTTCAGGGTCATTTACCGTGTACCTAGGAATCTCAATTATACCTTAAGAGTTCGACTACTAAATATTGCTGAGGCTGGCTGTTGGGATCCATATTAACAAGCCTAATTTGTGCGTCGTAAAGAAGTTAGTTCAGTCATTATCATTACTTTTGCCATCCAGGTTTGAATAATCCTCAATTTTTTGTGTAAATTTCCCTAATTTTAGTTGATATTCTATTTGCTACTATACCTTTATTATTATTATAATAATTTAAACATTTTTAATGAACCGTAATTCCATTGATCTTACTTAACAAGTCGATAGTATTTAAAAAACACTGATATTGTTATTGACTACTAATCTAGAATATTCCATGTATATAAACATATATAGATATATGTAATTGTAGAGCCAGAAGAGGAATTTATTAGAAAGAATATTCTTTGCTCGATTATTTTGTCTTTTATAAAATTGGAATTTATTTTGGTTTATGGTGACTAGCGGTGTATTCGAGGATGTACATTTCATCCTATTCGAAACTCGTCGACATGGTGTACCAGCATTCCCCAGTGAATGATCATGTTCTCATTGAGATTTAGACTTCTCACCCATCGTTTCAGATGCTGAAGTGTTATCCACTACATCCGCCTCTTATGGCAACTAGCATCAGTTATCATATGTTTTAAGTCGATGTATTAATTTTCCCGTTGGTTGATTCGACGGAAATGTTTGGTCACTGCTTTGAGACCTGCCCACTGAAAGTGGAAGACATGAAAATGCCGACTAGCTGTCTTTGATCATAGGTGTCTGCGTCCTATTTTTCGTATGAAGTGGTATAATAGGGTGAGCAATATTCACGTTAGACATTGGTCGAGTGCTAGGTAAGGAAGCGAAATCAATAGACGATGTTGTGAAGCAGCTGCATGCCTAGCCATCGATCGCCTTCCTTGGCTGCCGGGCAATGTTAGCTGATATAGGATGGATCAGTCTGGAAAAGAGATAGCACATGGTGGTCAAACGAAAACATGGCTTCATCAGTCAATGAAATCCACAACATTCAGTTTGAGCCAGCCAGCCACGTAGGGAGGTATACACTTCCTGATTGGTTGGGTTCCTCGGGATGGTAAAAACCAGTGAAGGCTGGAGACAATTTGGTAATATGACTCCAAATCGTTCTAAGTGGCTGGCGCAGATGGATCCATTCCTTGCGATTTATAATATCCAATAAAGTTCTATTGTTCTTCCATATATCACTATTCCTTTTGCCTCATATCTCTGTTTATTGTCTCTAATTTGTAATTCTTTTTACTCTCTTCTCTTGCTTTGTATGCTAAGTGAAGTGTGGCGACTCGAACTGCTGCACATCTGTGCAAAGTTCTACGTTGAAACCAGTCAGTCAGTCAGTCGATCACTCGACCCAATCGATCAGCGGGAAAACTAAAACTGACTTTAAAAGAACACAAGAGGTGGCTCTTGGGGCCTGAGTAGTCTTTTGGATAACCCTTTGGCATTTGAAACGATGGGTACTAGCTTTGAGTTTCAGTAGGAACATTACTACTCACTAGAGGATGCAGGTACATCTAAGTAATGTGTCCCGAGTAGGACGAAATGTAAATCCCGGGTTCCGCTGTTAATCACCATCCATAAACTTATTTCAAATTAATCCTCAAACATCTTGGAAACATCCACACAAGGCGTCTGCATGTCAATCAATCAACGAGAAAATCAAAACTAAGTTTGAGAACTCTTATTTACTCATCTTCAATATGGGGATCTACAGCGATCAACTCAAGGAACAGCAATCGAATTCTTAACACTTATGTCAGATCACTGTTTCAGTAGGCTTTCTGAAGACTTGGTGTGCGCGGCAATACTCACATTAGCAGCTTCCCACTTCTCTGGGTCGAAATTGAAGATTATATGGTCGGCCGATAAGGATAAGCTCCAAGAGTTTTTAACAGTGCAATAATCTATTACCCAATACGTGTACAAAAGAAAATGGTGATTCATTGGACATACACCGACATTATACACTAGTGTCTCCAATGGAACTCGAATCAGAAGTGATAAGTTGTCCTTCTAAGAGTGACTTGATTACGATCAAGTTAAAAGAAAACGAAAGCTTGTGGGTAGTTGTGATGTCAGTTAAAAGTGACAGTAGTGAACCAAGTACTCTGTGTGTTCATTGCTGTCAAAGCCGTATATTCCACTGGGAACGCCTTAAAGCAATTAATATCCTCATCCTGCCACACATTAAAGAATAAAAAAGTGTCCAAAGCGTCCAATTCAAAGCAGAATACATTTCAACTTACCAGTATACCAACCATGATGTCTGTCTACATTCCACTGTATAGTATCTAAACATTCTCTGTCATGAATTAATTTTTCATTAGAAGTATCAGGCATTTTATCTTCCTTCATGACTGTTTAACCATTATGATGAAGTGTTTTGTAAATTACAAAAGGTAATAATTTTGTTGATTTCCCTTATTGTTTTGTTTCGTTTTATCACTTCAAATTGATTGACTAATACTTTATAACTACTTCCGAAAATTGGTAAAATAGATTGAACATTGAATGTGTGGTGCACGCATGAATGTGCTTCCACTGAACATTGTATATTGTCTACATTATTGAGGTTATACACAAATAAGGTTAATATATTTCTATGTAATTATATATATATATATATATATATACATATATATAGATCAAACAACCAATCAGAAGTAAGGATGTATGCGATTGGTCTGTTTGATATTTACATGTAAAAATGTCAATATATGAAATAAACAATAAAATGGCTGGCCTGAATGCATATCCTGTAAATAATTCGGTTTTCTTTTTGCATTGTTAATCATTGTTAACGTAATTTTTCTCAGGTTAGGCAAGAAACAAGTCTTCCACTCCAATGATCATGATCATAACAATAATAATTTTCAAGAGTTGGTTTGTAAGGATTAGATTTGTTTTTACGGATTTGACCATGGACTGATATCAGTTAGAGAACCACTAAAAACCAGTACTGCAGCACTGGACAGCTGTTTCACCATAGTTTTAGGAATCATTGGCAGTACGCACCCACTGGGATTCAAACCCAGGACCTTCCGGTTACATGGCAAGCTCACCTTGCCAGTATTCCCTGTTCGTTTTCAATGGTTCTCTAACTGATATCAATCCCTGGTCATACTCGTATACGCAAATCTAATCCTTACAAACCAAACTCTTGAAAATCTGATGCTCGCTAGTGATTTGCTGCAGAACGGAGTTTCCTGGAGTTCTAGTGAGAAGTCGTGACCAGTGAGGCTCATCCAGTCAACTCTCTGAGGGTGGATGTCCCGCCAATGACATTGGTTGGTGCCAATCACGCTAAATCAAGAATTTGCAGAAGTTAGAATTCATGGGCTGGTCACTGGATCTGGTCCCAGTGGCTTAATTGTTTACGAGATGGTCTTGTAACCAGACAGTCGTGCGTTCCAGCCCTGGTGGTGGATGCGTACTGATTAGGTGTCCCAAACTAGGATGAAACAGCTGTCCAGTACTCCCAGCTGGTTTTCTGATGTTTGGCTGACTGATGTCAGCTCATGATGAAACCCTTCAATCAATTAAACACAATCCCCACAAAAACCAATACTAGAAAATTAGTTAATCTGATGCTGACTAGTGACTGGCCCTTTTCAGGTAGGTAGTTAGTCACCTAGCTTCTAGTGGGAAGTCATGACCAGTAGGCTACAGCAAGTTAGAGGTGAGGCAGTAACTCATCGAAGAAAAAATTGTGAAGTGATCGCACTATGTCTTGAATTGGAAGAAGTTAGAAATCATGGGCTAGCCACTGGATCGGGTCCCAGCGGCTTGTTGGTCTACGAGCTAGCTCGCCTTGTAACCAGAAGGTCGTGGGTTCGAACCCAGTTGGAGTGGGTGCGTACTGCCTATGATTACCAAACTAGACTGACGAAACAGCTATCCAGTACTCCACTACTGGTTTTCCAATGGTTCTCTAACTGATATCAATCCGTGGTCAAACTCGTAAAAATAATAATTATGATTTAACTAAAGCTGATGGGAAGTTGAACACGTATTTTAAAACTATCTCCACAAAAACCACCAAAGAAAACAACAGTTTCATTTTTATCATTTCAAGAGTTAATTAGTTTGTAGGGATTTGATCTGTTTGAAGTTTGGCCACGAAGTGATATCAGAGAACCGTCGAAAATCCTGACCAGCCGGTAGGGAGAGAGAAGAAATACTCACCGAAGGTAATGATTCATGATCGCGATTAAATGGCGAATGGGTAAAAGTTGAAAACCATAGACCATCCAGCTTTTCTTGTAATCAGAAAGTCCTGGGTTTGAACTCAGAAGGATGTGTGCTGATGACGGGTCTCAAACTAGGACGAAATAGCTTTCCGGTAGTCCTTGCTGGTTTTTAGTGTTTCTCTAGCTGATATCAGTCCATAGTCAGACTTGAAACTGTTCATCTCTTATTAATATTATTCGTAAAGTAAACTCTCACATTGTTGTTCGACAGGAAGTCTTCGGCCTGGGTTTCGCACTCATTGGCACTCGTCAGCAATCCTAAAGGAACTCATACGTCGTATAAGATTTGAACCCAGGTCACCAAGTGCTCCAATCATTGAGCTATTCGTGCTCACGATTGACCTCCTGTAAGACTGTGATGGGTTCTCTGATCGGTCACTAGTTAGTAACCAGTTCCGTCCTTCTGATCCTTTGCATTGGTGTAGACTGACTCGGGTTTGAAGCTCAGAAGGAACATGAGTTCCTTCAAGGTTGCAGATGCGCCTAACTGACTGGTGAGTGCCAGCCAGCATGAGAGCTAGGTAAAAGGCTTCCTATCGATCGCATCCAGTCAAGTGATAACAACTTTTCTGAGTGCACCATGGTATCAGGCAATCACATTGCAAACTTGCCTGATAAAATTCAGTCTGCACCAGGAGGAAGACTAAAACCATGACATCAGTTAATGTGTAACGACAGAAGACAAAGGGTAGGCAACAGATAATTTACTGAAAAAATCAAGAGATCTTTATAGATTTTTATTTGCATTATTGCCAGTGGAGAAGCAACGTCTTCTGATTGGTTGTTTT
This sequence comes from Trichobilharzia szidati, assembly GCA_944472155.2. Classification (NCBI taxonomy): domain Eukaryota; kingdom Metazoa; phylum Platyhelminthes; class Trematoda; order Strigeidida; family Schistosomatidae; genus Trichobilharzia; species Trichobilharzia szidati. The sequence goes on from OX235272.1 coordinate 86,354,304, forward strand.
TTGCTCAAGGTTATTCGGTACTTCTTCTGACCGTTTCTTAGAAAGTTAAGCCACATCTCTGCGAATCATATTTGCACACGTTAAGTCTGCTGTGATTGATTGGTGAGTTCCTCAAGGTTAAGCTTTGTCATTGTTTTTCTCATGACTCCGATTCGGGACGTATCATTGACGTAAACTGATGTTTACAATTTTGGCCTGCAGCTAGCTCTCACCACAAATGTTTACGACAGTAACGGATGCCAGTGTATATAGTGCATAAAATTTGGAAAACAACTACCTACAATAAACTTAAGTGAAAAACCAGTTTTCAGCTATATAAATCTTTGGTATAACTATGAAAAAGAACTAAATACCTGGATGGCTATCTCGGAATATACTCATCAAATCACAGGAGACATATCAGTGAAGTAAATTCTTTTCATCCAGACACAAAGTCATCAACACAGCTGTACATTAGTGTATTGATTATTATAAATGGGTGAACTACTTTCACAACTATTTCCGGTCACCATTTCAGCAACAAAATTACAAAAAGACATTAAAACGTTGTAATGACAGAATAAACAAGAAGATAGAAGAATAACATAAAATAGGATTAGAATTATTGAGAAAATTGACTTCGTTTTGTACAATTAGGGATTAAAAATGTAGAAATAACAAAATAGATAAGAAGTTTGGATAAAAAACACGGTAGCGCAAATAGTGATACAAAGACGAAGGTAAAAATTACAGAAATAAACAAAAAGATTGAATAAAAAAGGTAACAGGATAATTTTTATTGGTGGGACTGCCTTTCTTTGGTAGCCATGATAGAGACAGAGGTTGAGTATATTTCTTTTGAATACCTGAAGTGTGGGTATTGAACTTTTGGATCGCTTGTGCGTCATCTGTGGCCAGATGTCTTGATTTCACTGTCTTTAAGAAGTTTGAATAGATCTTGTGTGGGAATTTGAAGGAATTTTTCAAATGCAGTCGGATGTCTTGAGTTTACCAGATGTTCTGTCTTTCTTAGTCAGTCGGGATAACACTAATGAACTTGTGTAAAAGAGAATTTTCTTTTCTCTCTAACCGTATTTTTTTTAAAATAAGTTTTTCAAGGATATATATCTGTTGACTTATATTAGAAAATATATAAACAGTGGGATTAACAAAAGCCTCAATATTTTATACATGAACTCTACTTTATAGATTTGAACAGAGATAGAACAAACATTGGGGAAGAATAAACATGGATCCATTTCATTCTGCACTAATGTTTGTTCCATCTCCGTTCAAACTTCACTGTTACGAGTAATAATTAATATGCAGGGATCATTCATATATGAGTATGATCAAAACTGCCCATTACAAATTTGTCTTTAATTAACAGTGAATATTCTTTTCAATAAACTCTTCTTCATCAGGTTCTACGTTTATTTGACAGTATTAATTGAGGAATCATCTTCACTAACAACATTAATGTTCTTTTTGAATTACATTGAATCAATGACAGTGACAGACTACAGTTGAAAAGCAGCAGTAAGAGAGAATTTTTAGGTTCGAGAGCAAGTCAGGTTAGTAATAGTGGCTGGCTGGACCTGTTTCCTGTACAGCTACAGCTGCCGTTGGTTTAAGCGGACTGCACCTTATATTTTCTCTACAACAGGTTGCGAAGTACTCAGGTTAGCCACATCTAATGGTATCTATCAATCTACCAACTGCTTCTGTGGAGTCCGGTTATATTATTCGTGCTCTGGAACACCAGTCAGTGTGGTTAAGTAAAGGTGTTGTCAAAGCCATTAACAGTTCCATATTGCATCACCTCTTCCAAACTGGCTACAAAACTAGCAGTATTGAAGAAGAGTCTTTCTATATCCTCTACCAGGCATCAGATGAATTACCGAAGGTCTCTAGATATCGAACACTTCAAACAGAAGAGGTCATTGCAATTCACTTTGATAAACAGGAGCTCTGTATGCAAAAGAAGCTGGTCCAGCCAGTCACTATTGCTACTCTGACCTGCTCTTGAACCTAAAAATTCATGAATTATGTGATACTTCTCTTAATTCATCTGATATTCAACGATTTCAGTGTTATATTGATGCGTATCATCTCTCTGTCTCTTACTGATGCTTTTCAACTGTAATCTATCAGTGTCACTCGGTAAGTACTGCAGTCAGAGACGTTACCTCTGAGCTATTCGGGCTCGCGATTGATCCTTCAAGGTTCCAGATACGTTTTGCTGACTGACTGGTGAGTGCCAACTAGCACGAAATCTAAGTCAAAGGCTGGGCTTCCTGTGGCCGATTGCCTCCAACCATCAAATATCATCCAATCAATGTGCACTGTAGTGGCAAGCTACCTAGAATGCTGGCCACATTGCAAACGTGACTAATAGAATTCGGTCTGCACCAAAAAGAGGACTATACACATAACGCTAGTTACTGACTAGTGTCCAGTCAATGGTGCTGAATACGTGTACGTATAAATGAGTACCGTTTTGCTCTAGGTCAGATGAAAGTGAATGTGAATCAATGTATTTGTGTATAGGTTAGTCAAGTAAGCACATCCGCTATTTGTTTTTTTAATCACAATTAACCGTCATATCAGGTTATAAGGTTAAACATTCTACACGCATTGTGTACACCCACTTGTTTTATTATCTTGCTAACTATAGGTGATTTTCATATTAAGTGGGTGTGTCCTGTAGTGTATTGATCTCATGTCGTGAAAAAAGAAAGAAAGAAAGAAGGGAGACTAAACATTCCACTTTACTGACTACTTGTCTATCGTCTGACCTTGGTAATTCACATTATATTGATTTATTTAAATTCAGTCCTTAAGTGTAGGCTTCTATCGATTTGGTTGGAGGATTTCATCATGAACCGACATCGGTTAGAAAGGCGTTGGAAAAGCAGCACTGGAGTACTGGATAGCTGTTTCTTCAGCCTAGTTTGGGAATCATGGACAGTACCCACCTACCCCAACTTGGTTTGAACCCATGACCTTCTGGTTACAAGGCGAACTAGCTCGTAGACCAACAAGCCGCTGAGACCCGATCCAATTACCATCCCATGAATTCTAACTTCTACCAATTCATGACATAGCACGATCACTTCGCATTGTTTTCTTCGATGAGTTACTGCCTCACCTTCAACCAACTAGAACCCAGGTAACTCCCTACCTAAATGGGGCCAGTCGCTAGTGAGCATCAGATTTGATAGCTTCCACAGTCGGTTTCATCACGAAGCTATATTATTTAGAGAAGCACGAGAAATCAGGAGATAGGAGGTGGATGTTAGCTCCTAGTTTGTTTGGCGGTGGCTCTGTATATTGCGAATAGGTAACCTGCTCTCCTCGTGACCTGCATGTCTTATGTTCGACCCTTGATAGGATCCTAGGGACGAAATAGCTGTCCAGTACTCGTTGCTTCTATTAATAACATCGGTTAATGAATGCTAATAACTGTTGTGTTGTGTTATGGTCGTTTCTGTGGTCGTTTTTTATCACCTTGTTTGTTTAACATTCCTCTGTTAAGATTTCCTGCACAATTTGAAAATCTTTCCACCTCTAACTTTGAAAGATAATTTTGTGATCTAGGTTGCCACAGAGAATAAATCAACATACAGAAAACCCACTAGAATTAGATGACTTTGAAAAAACTCATATGATCCCCTATATCATCGAATAAACAATTTGAAAACCTCGAGGTGATCACCTAAAGACATCAGTATTGTGGTCAGATTGGCGATGTTTCTCTCAGACATTTTGAACAACTCAGATACTTGACTAAATCCTAAGCTTACTTCCTAGGATCCACAACAAAAGTTAATGATTTCCGATATGATATCCAAGCGGACTAGATGAAATGTATTAATTTACAGATGTGTATCTTGTTCAACGGGAAATTTCAGTCAATTAATCTGAGAAGTCGGATGATGTGAAGGTGTCTGTAGTAAGCAGTTAAAAAAAGAAAGGTAAATAAGGCAAAAGAACTCTGCAGTGGTAGAATTGCTTCAATAAGAATCCTTAAAATTATGAGGACTGACAATCACGAACACTGACATACAGTCAGACGTCAGGAAATAAGTGTGTGTGAACAGGTGTTTTGACCCACGAATCTGTAAATTGATGCATAGTATAGGTTCTGACCAGTGGCACATTCACTCCTCTGTCTGTTTTCCCTACAGTTCTTTGTAGATGAGCAGAATGTAGGCCAGCGTTCATCTTGCCAAATGAGCATTCGCAAAGATTCTTTTTAACCTATTAGTTGGTGGTTTTACTGAACTGTAACAACAGAAGACAACGGCCAGGCAACAGATCGTTTATTAAGGAAAATCAACACATATTTATAGATTTTAGTGTACATTATTGTAGATTATTGTTAGTAGAAAATACAGTCTTTTGATTGGTTGTTTCTCACAGAAAGTTAAGCTTGCATCTCTTTGTGGCTGTGTCAGATCATCCATATGCTAACCGTATCCACCTACGCAAAGCCTTTGTTCTCATTTTCTCACCACCCAATATTGGGGACATAAACATTGACGTCAATTACTGTCTACCAACTTTGGTTAGCAGCCAGCTCTCACCACAAAACGAAACTGTTTCATATCTCTAAAAGTGATGTATTTCGGTCTAGCTGTAAAGTTTTAATTCAGACAAATAAAGTGCGATTCCCCTGTGAAATTGATAGCAATTTTTGGACAACTATCTTGGTCGTGATTCAACTCCTGACGGATTCAGGTGACGAAGCACTAGAATAAGTCATAGAGACAATTGTCGATTGAAAGCGTTGTAATATCCCGTCGACTGATTATGTTGGACAGAAATGTTCGTTCTCTGACGACAAGTCGCCTCCTGGGTCTCCAGTCTAAGTGAGGGCATCATCACTCATTGGGGATTGCGAGTACATCTGATTGACTATTCTCAGATAGGGAGAAATACGCTTCCACCGGATTCTACTGCTGGTCAACACCAATGAAAATATCTTCTGGAATTGTCTACAGTTCGACGAGTGTACATTCAGTATAAAATGACTTGTCTAATGTGATTAGGTAACTTTTGTAACTATTAGAAATGAAACAAAGTATAAGAGATTCCTGAAACAGAATTTAGATCAGCATAGATAAGCGAAGCGTCAAATTCTTTTTAATATCTGTCCTTTGTTACTCCCTCTCTCGTGTTGAACTTTATACTACTTACTAAGGGTGAGTAGCTTATACTTTGTTACTCCACAACCATGGTTATTGTTTGGTATTGAAGTTGAACTCAATTTATTAATACTCTATTTGATGTATGGTAGTTATTTTCTTATATATTCAAAGAGTATCTGCTGTATAAGTTTCCTCTGGTGAATACTGTTTATTCAAATCCCTCTATTCTTTGTCCAGCATTCGCGTGCTGTTTAATCTGATCATGGATCTCACTTGACACAGATTTACTGTTTTTCTTACTGACTCACATTGACTGTTCATTTGACGATATTCAGCTGCCAATACCACAAAATCTGAAGTTTGTATATTATATTTAATTAATTAATTTATAAAATAATACCGTACTGTAGACAAATCCTGTGGTTTTCAATTTTGAGTGTCACTCGACATGTAATTTTATCGCTGCGGAGTTCTTACTGTAATGATGATGGATTGATATCAGTTAGAGAAGCATTGGAAACCATCATGAAACACTGGAGAGCTGTTCTGTCCTCGTTTTTTCCGACTTGCTGGCAGTATCCACCGACCGGGATTCGCACCTAGGACCGTCATGGGCTATTGAGTCGAGACTCGGTGTCAGAATTGTCTACGTGGTTGACTCGTAACCAGAAGGTCGTGGGGTGGAACCCAGATAGGTATGTGCTTCTGAGGAGTCACATATTAAGACAAAGCACCTGTCCAGTACTCCCAGATGGGTTTCATTAGTTCACTAACAGATATCAATCGTGATTAAACTATAGACCAGTCGAATTTCTATGCACAAACTCTTGAAAATATACTTTTCGATTACATCACATTATGAATTACACTGATATACACTACTATACGAAAAAGTTTTAGATACAAGCCAGTTTTGTGGCCAGTTTTCAGTGATAACAATCCCAGTAAAGTAATTTCGATGTAATTTATCACAATTTACTACTATTAATGATAAGAATCATGACAACAGAATGCTTATCCAAATATTATTTAAAATATTCAAATGTAAGTGGTAGATAAAAGCTGCGTAGACAAACAATAGTCTACTTCCTATTCGGCGCCAAATTACTCCGGATGTGTTTGATAAAATCTTGATCAGACGCCATACTTAGGATTAAGTAATGCTACATTACAAAATGAAGTTGAATTAAAAATGAATTTTAAGAAAGATGAGATAAGATGCGACTATAGCAGGGTGGATAGAAAGAAATGGTAGTAAAGTGATCGGACTTGTATAACTAGGGTGGTTAGCCAGTTCTTCCCTAACTGAGAGAGGGGGAGGAAATCATAGAATAACCGTCTTGGCAATTAAAATATTCACTATTATTCCTTCGTTAACATATATTTTATCAACGTGCTCATGTTCGATGTTGCGGTGGAAGAGGATAAGAGCATTGGTAATGGACTATATTTATTAGGGGAAACCACATTATATTTATACATTTTTCACCACATTAAGAGTCGACTAGGCAGGTAAACAATACGCTGGTCTGACTGGTTGGTGATTGACCCAAGGTTTAACAATGAGATGGAATGTTATCCATTGGGATTATTTCCTCACTACAACGCCGACTAAATCCAGATTTGAGGAATAAGCACATCTAATCCTACAGACATTGACTTGAGTTTTGTTTTCACTTTCGGTCGCCTCGAATGAATCTGCATCACGCCACAATACTGAGTACGAATTCCTCTTATACTTTCAGTGATTGCTGTTTTGATTCCTATTTGAATTAACTAACCTGTGTCGATCTTTCGCTACATGCTGAAGATTACATGACGAGAAAGAACAGGTAACGAGGAACTTTGGCCGGCAACAAACCAACTGTAGACCTACTGGCCAACAAACACACCGTAGGAAATGCAGATGCACTGAGAACACTTTGAAGAGACCCGTGAATGATATCAAGTGCCAGTCAATCGCTCGAGTGGAACCCTAATGTGAAACGATGAATTGAGCGTCAGATGTTGACACTGAGGAGAGAGTGTGAGGGGGAGATGAAGGCTCGTAAGCGGTTGGCGGTGCTAGAAATAAGAGACTGCCAAGATAATAGTACAATGAAGATGTGTTGCAGAAGATCTATGTTACACTCGGAACCCAAGGGCATAATAATATATAACATAGGCCGATAAATATATATGGGTTCATCTCGAACAATCAAATATCAAACTGCTACTTGTGTTAATAAAATAATGATAATTCATATTGTGGAGAAGACTGTTTTCCTAATTTTGAAGTGAATTAACTCAACACTTAAACTGATCAAAAGCTCAGTGTTTTGTAAATTGTTTTATTTATATTACCAACGTCAGCTGTATGGTCGACTAAAACACTGACTAAATATGGTACTTTATTTACAACCAATGATGTAGACTCAAAGTCTTCGAGTCCATTCTGTATCTTGAAACCTCAGAACTTTACTCCAGCACACTGGTCAATTCAAATGTTGCTGATCTTCCTGAGCGTGATTCGCCTTTCATATCTTCAGTCTTGATGAATTCATCCACCTATCAAGGAATACACAACATACCATTAACTGATGATAATGATTTTTTTTATATACAACGCAAATGCACTTAGAAGATTCCGGATGTAATTATTCTGAAAGGTCTTCATATCAACAGGACATCTACCATCGTCATCTTCTTCAAAGACATCATATCTCGCCTATTATTGGTACTGACATTAAATCTCGGATGAGGATTTTAAATATTCCAAACCATGTACAATCGTGTAGAGTGGCTGGCACAAGGATGTCTCACTTTAGGTGCAAAGTTCAGCTGGAATGATTTGGTTTGTAATCATTGTCCGTTATTAGCTAACTATTATAATCTTTCATACATTTATTCCCCTTTAATGAATTTGAATAAAGCGAGAACTACAGTTTTTGCAGAATAAAGTGATACCATCTTGACACGGGTCATAAGGTGGACGTCGCAAAATCGTTCAAAATTATCAATAAGCAAAAGAGCGCAATTCTCCTCAAGTTTGCTGAAACCATCTCCATCAAACGCCTGAAACTTGATTTATGTGTTCAGAAAGAAACAGTTATCAGTCTTTCTTTGCCCTGATAACTGGAAATTTTCATCTCTCCTTCATCTGAATACGTAATGCCGGAAGTTTCCATTGTGTATGATTATTATTGTTCGGAATAGTGTTTAATATTACATATATATATGTATATATTATTACTGTATGCATATATTGATCGATTGATTTTTGTTTAAAATGAACTCTGTGCAAGTATGTTAAAATTGTTTCCGTAGATATATTTAATAATAACTTTGGCCTATAAGCAGCTGATGAGAAGCCGACGAAATAAATGATGGTACCATTCTATTCTGCAAAAACTGTAGTTCTCGCTTTATTCAAATATTATAATCTTAGTGTTTTTGGCTGTCACTTAGCTTTGTTAGAAGCATTATGTTTGAGGCAAAGACATAATATGATGATTCGAACTCTGAAATTGAGAAATCTTATATGAAATCTGATCACAATAACCTATAGCGTATACATATCAGTTGAACAACATGAAAGTATATTAGATGTGGATAAATGCGCAGACTATAAAAGATAATATGCTTTTATCACGTGAGAAAATACCACGTTTACCTGCATCATTTATATCCCCCGATGATTCTATTTGGATTGAACAAGTTGTACTGGTTTAACTGACTCAGTGTGTGTCATCAGTTTATTTAGGAGCAGTATGATTTCAGTGCCTCTACACTAATAGAATGTCCTGGACATTTTATAAATTGTCCAACCAACCCTCCCAATGATTCGTGATCAAAAGTGATCTCAGTAGTTAAAATTTGCGGCAACACTGATCTGATATCTCATCCCCACATATATCACATTTTATGATATATGACCTTAAATTCTGTAAGGATTAAAATTAGTTTCAATGCAGATTCAATCACACATTGACACTGAAGACAAAACTGAACAGTTATTTCATTCTACATTGAACTCATCATCGGGGAATGCCTACAGTGCTGACCAGAGTCAGTGATGTGAAGTCTGTCTGTCTGGATTCAACATAGAACTTGGCACTGAAGTGCAGCAGTTCGAGTTGCCACGTTCCAAATAACACACAAAGGTAGACAAGAAAATGAGTGAAGAGAATCAATAGAGTTTTGACAAGTATAAGAGTGAAACAGAATGAGTAATGGTAGAGAGGAATATGAAAGATTACAGAGACTGAATACATCTGCGCCATTGACAACGATATTGAGCTATGTCACATATTGTCTCCAGCCATTGATTCTTAGAGTCCCGAGGACCCCAACCCAGAAGTCTGCATCTCCCTATCTGACTCAGTTTAACTGTCAGGGATTTCATGGATTGATGAGGCCATGTTTTTGTTTGGCCACCACTTACTCTTTTCCAACCTGCACCTATATCAGGTAGTAATGCCCGTCGGGGGAGACGATGGTTGGGCATGCGCAGCAGGTGACCTAGCCATCTCAATCTATGTAACTTTATAGCCTCTTCGATTGATTTTCCCTCTTTGCCCAACACTCTACGCCTAACGTCAACATTACTTACCTTATTATACCACCTAACGTGAGAAAGTGAAGTAGGTCAGTTATGACAACAGAAACTTGGCAATGACATTAAGTGATGGGTGTAGTAGTTAGCGTATTCAAAGAGCTTCGAACCCATCAGCCAATGAACTCGTGGATGTCCTGAATTCATCTGTTCAGTGAGATAATGGATGTGGAATAATTCAAATTTTCAAATCGGAACAAAATATCTGTTTCGTGCTATGTGGTTGTCTGATTGATGTCAGCTTGTGAAGGAACCAAACAAAAATTCATCCTCCTCTCCTTATATTATGTCGGTAGTGTTTTGTCCTGTGAAATAGAGAGTCAGGTGTACCACATACTGTTATCCCATTGCCAACTTAAGTTAATTATATTGCGCATAAGTCACTTTAAGATATTCACGATAGGGAGGCACTCATTTGACTGAATATTCAGACGTCTTCATGTCACATCCTACAGTCGACTTAACAGACACCTCTTAGCACTGATTACGGAGTGTCTACCATCACTGCTATTTGTAATGAGTCGACAAATCAAAATTAAAAATTGACTGTGATCTTCAACTGTTTCCATTGCTGTTTCTCACTCTGATCATTGAATGCTCACAGCACAAATGATTCAGCCGAGTACGAATTACAGATTTCAGTCCTCTCTCTCTATCTCCCTATCTGTTGTCCTCTGGCTCATTTCTGTTCGGCCGATACAGGTTACACTTACAAATATTATCACCCTGACCATTCCGGTATTAGGAAGTGATTGCAGGTGACAGTTCATTATACAGAATGACTCATCCTGCTTGACACCACTCAGCGTTCAGAAACCACAACATTATGGTGAATTGGGGTAAGAGTTGTTTGTTCTAGTACCAGAAAGCTTATCACTCGGTTAATTTCTTCTTCTTCCTGGAATGCAACAGCCTATCCAAGATTAAACCGTCATCTGATGTCACACTGTTCATACTGAAAAACAATTCATTTTGAAACGAATCATCCACAAATCTTTCCAAAGAAGAACTCAATGAATACTTGTTGAAGTTCAACAAAACATTCTTGACAAATAAAAGAAACTTTATTACATGATAAAAATAAGCAAATTCACAATAAACTGACAATAAAAAAATGTAGTTCCTCTTCAATGCTTCACAAAAAAGAAATCAAATCGAGTCATATATTTACAACAAATAATAACACACAGTTTATAAATGTTGAAATGTTTCACATCCTCACCCTCATAAATTCTCATTAGAGAAAGATGTATAAGGTGTTTTCTGTCGACTGAATACTTTCAGTCTTATCAGTGTTGGATTATCACGAAAGCCAGTATGTAGTGCACAGTAGATGATTGAGGCGATGCCTGCCACCGACAGGATACAAACGCATACCATGAGTAGAATGATGCCAGGACTCACTGAAAAGAAGGAAGAAAATAGTCACAGCGAAGTGAACAGTTCAGTGTGAAAATCAATGAGAAAATGCGAAAATATTCTGTCAATACTGAAAATAGGAGATTGGTAAACTCCGGAAACGTCATCAATAGATTGATGGAAAACATCTACTGCGAATTCAATCAGGTACACTTCAACGATGAAATACATTCTAATGAATACGATATCTAATAGTTTGAAGGAATCTGGAAGAATTCTCAGCAGAGTAAATCAATAACAATAATAATAATGCCATTTCCTATTCGCGAAATATAGAATCACTTCTTCCGAACTAAAATCAATGTCATTTCTCAAGACTGAGTCATTTCCATCACTCAAGATGGAAGATGACTTAGTTCACATGTGAAAGAGAAGAACAGATTCAAATGCAGGTATATAATGATATCTGTGATTAAAGACGAATTCTGTTGAATGAATTCTGAAAAGAATGGACTGAGGTGTGCAGGTGAATAGCAGAAAACCGCAGTTAGTCACTTGGCTAGTGGAAAGCTGCTGGCCAATGAATGTCGCCTCACTGTGGTGTCAGGAATAAAAAAAATGGCAGGTGAAAATCTCAGTAATCACTGCTACACATTGATGTCTTTGAAATCAGAATTCTAGTGTTCATGATATAATGATGATATCTTTCGCATACTGATGATTTATATGAGTGGGTGGAAAGCCTTTCAGTCAAGCAGTGGTGATAGCCACACAGATCTCTGTCGTCTAAACACTCTATAGCGAAGACCTTCATAACCATTGCACAAAAGTGCGCCTGAGGTTGGACGGCACTTTTCATGACTTCAAATGCAGTGAACAAATTTAATTTTCTCCATTCAATGTTCACACTAACAGTATTCCCAGCATTTATTAGTCGATTTGCTATACACTTCGTTAATGCAAATGACAACCGCTTGGTTGAAATCTATGTGACGAGAACACCACATACAATTAAGATGAAAGCGCAACTAGCTCGGTGAAACAAGCTAAATAGGAATGAGCTCTCCAAATTCCACTATCAGTCTTAATGATGATATTTCTTACCGAATTCTAGTTGAGTTTCATGAATTTCCAAGATGATATGGAGCTAGTCCAGCATAAAAGAGTTTCCCATTAATTGAATCAATTAAAAAAATTAAAAAATCCCTTCACTGCTAACTTGCAGTACATTTACATGGACGACAGGTAAGCTCATTGCAATGGACACAAAGTAGTCAGACTTTGTGCAGTGAACAGGCTAACAGTTGATATAATGGATTGGATATGCAGGTCAATATGGGAAAAGACGCAGTCTGCTCCTATTTGAGTTTACATATTCCATGATGGATGTCTTATCAGCAGGTTCAGTGATATTTTCGAGATCAAATGCATTGAGAAATTTTCTACAACCGTCGTCTTTGAATGAACAGAAGATATGCAGAGAAATGAATTCAGGGATTTCTCAGTGTAAAATAACTGTGACATCAGAAGAAGGACTTCACTCGCATTCAGGTAACCAATTCACTTCTAACGATCATACGGATCAGCTGAGTTGAGAAACTAGTGTGCTGCTCTATAGGATTACATATTACTTATCGAAAATGTTAAGCAGAACAAACGTCTCCGTATGGAAGTGACACTGGTAGATAGATATTGACCGTCTTTCTTCATCTCAGTGAACTAGTGAGAAAGGCTGTTGATAGAATACGGTTGTGGAGTAGAAGATTTCTTCCTTCCATAGGTATTTCTAACAGAGTAATACTCAGTATAGATGGCAACTCCAACTCAAATAGTATTGTACGCTGAAATCATTCGGAAGGCCAAATGGAAATTACCGAAACACTGAAATTATGAAATCTGACAAATTTAATAATAATTTAGTGGCAAAACTCACTAGCTCTGATTGGACGTGGATGTGTTTCTGTAGACGTTGTTACTATCTGTAATTTCTCAGTGGTTTCTTCTTCACCATTATCATCGTTTTCCTTATCGGAGCTTGACTGTTCATTTGATGAGGATGTCAGATTCACCACTTCTGACGACACCACTGACGTATTTATATACACATGTGTCCCTGCATCCTCTGTCTCGAAGTTTGTCTCCACTGTTGGTGTGTGCGTCTCTTGTTCTGTTGTTGTCGTTACTGCTGCTGCATCAGTGGTACTTTGTGTGTTTTCATCCTCTTTCTCTGCACTTTGAGTTTCGGCTGTTATTCCTTCTGGTATTCGTTCAACTGTTGTCACTTCTGTTTCCTGTGTTGTCTTAGGTACCTCGGTGACTGTCACGTTTGTCTCCGTAGGTTCTACTTTCACACTCGTCTCATTTATTGCCTGCGTAACTGTGGTAATGAAAGAATACATTTGAAAAATACAAAACACGGTGATGTGCGTGAAGTCAAATAGAAAATTTCTGCTGACATGTAATTGACATAAAAAAACTGTCACCGTATTCCAAAAAATAACCAGTTCATATAAAAGAATAGGAAACGTACAACTACTTGATTCAATGTGTACGATGCCGGAAACCAGTAGCTCAGTGTTTCCGAGCTTATTCAGATTGCATTCATTAATTCATTTTCAGAGGAGTTTCTTAAAAGATCACTCGTGTTAAAATCTAACTCGTAAGATTTATTTCTTAGCAGTAGTCAATTATTTGGGTCAACGAGTGTTTTCCCCTGACTGACATCTTATCTGGAACTGTTTCATGTTAAGTTTCTACTCGTATGCATGTTTTTATGTCTGAAGCGGATAGGTGGGAGGTTATGCTTTGCGGAAAAATAATAATTACGAGTGTTTTTTCGCAGAATGCGTTTTGCAAAATCCTATTTATGTTCAGCTCAGTATTCACTGGGGGCAAAATACCATCAGATTATCTCAGGACAGACAGGATCAGCGTAACGAGTAACAACATGCTTGCAACTTCGGACGAGTGAATGGTATAATAGATCAAATCATTTTCAGGATATTAACAACTATGCACACTTCTCAGGGTACATTACAATCGATTATGTTATATGTGCCTCAATAAGGAGAGTAAGAAGTCCGGTTGCCTGTGTTATAACTACACAATCATAGGAGACAGGATGGTGAAATAGATTTGTGAATCACTCTGTTCCACTGCATAGGATTAACAGATGGTGTCGATGATTCAAGGTGATACTGAAATTCAGGCCAGTGTAGAATTAGAAGAAGTTGTCGAAGGAGCTATGAGAAAGAAAGACTTTTCCTGCATTCAAATCAGAATTGTTTGATTCACTGGAGCATAATTTCAACTACCAGTTATATTATTTAGCAGCATAATTTGTTTTAGAAAATTGACACGACACAGCTAATATCAAAAGGTGTCTAATTCAATCAAGAGAGACACTTTTGTGTGTGTTTCTCTATCCCGTTCCCATATGTGACCTTCTCTGATTGTTGAATCTGAGTAAAATAATTAATCGGAGATGTTTTTAGACTTTTTGTGATGAACGCCTTACAGGTGGTAGTTGACATATAATAAGCGCCAGTCATGTAGTAAAGAAGGATCATTGATGAATAAGGACGAATGCATCAGTCCTACAAAAGTTTTACAACTAGCCAGAAGTATACGAAACAGAAATTCCGAGGACACTGACGGTCTCAACGACTGTGAACACCCTCAGTCCGTTCACATATTGTGGAGGTTTATTATAATGAAGGTTTTTTGTACTTCCCAAAGAATGATAAAAACGATATTGTTGCTTTGCTGACGTTTCGCTATTTAGTGCTGCTGCTAATAGCTTTATCAAAGTATCATTAAACCAGAATTTACAAAATCTCAGCTTATATATAACAACGCAGTCATTCTTCCTCAGCATGGGGTGATTTTTAAGTTGTCAAAATGGCCGCCTGGTAAAGACAACAAAACCAGGCGTAGATTGTTGGATCTGATAAGTATGTGGAATTATTAAAGCAGCACGTGTTTACATAATGAAATTGCTTATCATATACATTCGCGTTGATTTTGTCATCTAATGTGAATTACTGTGGTGTTGTAACCAGGTGAAATTCTGTTTTAGTCCATCATCGTTCCTATTCACGAGACAGTTTGGATTCCACTTCATATGAAGTGTTTCTTTGTGATTTCTGAAATTTTTGTGGATTATTTCAATATTGTCAAAATTAATTTTGTGACCTGTTTCTATAGCGTGTAGACCAACTATGGGTGATGATTTTTCAAGCTTTTCTAGTTCACTATCTGGATTTCTCGGTGGTCGAACAAAGTCGGGTCTACGGTGTTCATTTCTTCTGATTTTTATTCATATCTGGCGATGTTTGCCCTGTGTATATCGCATCACATTCCGAGCATTTTATTTTATAGACACAATTAGATATAGAATCCTTAGGGATTTGGTCTTTTATGTGCACAAAGTTGCTTTGTATTGTGTCTGATGTTTTGAGAAGGACTCTGATGTCATGCTTATTATGTACTCTTGCAATAACAGTTAAAAGTGAACTTGGTTTGAACATATATATTATGTAGGTTGGCTAAACTTATTGTCAATGTGTCTGAAGGCTAATTTCACTCATCAACCTTTTCAGTAGTAGAAAAACCATTGCTTCATCTGTTTGTCGACGAAATGACATGTGAACCAAAGAAATCAGCCAACAACACACACACACACCGAATGAACTAACTAAGTGCATAGGTTTTTGCAAAAGCGAGGCGTCAGTGGTAGAGGTAGGCTGTACACACTCAGCTGTGTTGTCTAATGCGTGTTCTGAAGACTTCATTGGTTATCAGAATCAAGAGAGACTACCTCTTGTTGAGGCAGCTCCCATACCAAGCAGCGCAATCTTTCTTAAACTGCAATGATGAAATCATGCAACTGACGGCAAATGAAGGCTCCTATCAGCACACATTCTACACCGCATCAGTCTTCCGTACATCTCGAACATTTTCAGTTTCTGTGTCCATCAATAAAGACGGCAGTGGCATATTAATAGTTAAAATAAATAATGTCTCAGTGTCGTCAGAAAGAGCATGTTACTAAATAGTTATCAAGTGACACAGAAAATTCAAATGAATTTGGTATGAATACAAATCCAGCATCATCCATTGTAAAGCATTGATTAATGTCCAACCACCAAATCAATACTGATGACTGTTTCTCAGTTATTTCATTTACCTTTAATTTGAGGTTATTAGAGTTGGTAGGAGCACTTTAGATTAGTCGCATACATCACAAACTATGTGTACAGTGAACTGTAAACTTAAACGTTTACCTACCATGGACTACTCGACCAACCAGAACATGACTGGTTATTAGTTTGTACTCTTTTATATAGCCGGTTAATCGTCAGACATTTTCTTGTATTATTGTGAACCAAGCTAGTTGTAAAGTGATCGTAAACAAGCCACGAAATGATATGATCTCGCATTATATTTGTCTTTTCCCTGATGCCTTATTTAAAACATAACTGTAGGATTATTCATAACAGTACGTTAACCATTGCAGAGTCTCAATGTCATATGGGATTTTCAAAACTCCACTGCCAGTTGGACGAAACTCAACGTCATCCTTGATCTCGACTACCACATACAATTGCTATTACGAGTGGAATTCGTAGAATGCTTTTATCTTTCAGCGGTCATACATGGAGGCGACAAAGAGATCTCTAAAGACCAAGCATTCCAGTGAAGCAGAGATTAACAGATAGATAACGAGACACTTAGTCTCAAGTGACTACAGTCATTTTGCAGGTCAAACGTGGACACTCCAGTACATCAATCATCTGTCATATTGGTGATACCAAACACAATAGTCTCAGTGAAACTAGGATTCTTTACTGATGTGATACAACAAGATCTAGGCTTTCCACTTCGGCGTCTAGTAAAAATCTGTTGTTCTACTTACAAACGAACAAGACGTAAGTGGAAGAAGGAGAAACACTATCAAATATCAATGCAACAAATAAACATGCCTTAGGGTGTACAAGGAATTGGTAGGTACTGATAATGTCATTAACCCAGTCGAATACATATCAGTGAACGAATACGAAGGCCTAGTGATGTTGCTGACAATTTCTCTTCATAGGATAGTGCAATTCACTTGCATTCTCATTCAAACCACCCTCTTTAGATATTGTTTCAAACACTTCAGCCATCTAAGTGGATCTTTCGATTATTTTTTTTAGTGGATCAGTTACTGCACTATGTATTTCATCTTCCTAACATCTTATTCCTTTCAAGTGGGAACAATAGAGAAGTGTGATAGTTACTTTTGATATGAGACGCGTATTCTGACAAAAATGAAGGCCTACCGTTATTCACCGGCTGAATGGTAGAAACAAAGGCATCCGTAGAAGAAGAGTAATTTGTGGAGGTAGTCGAGATTTCGTCTGTCTCTCCTGTGGTATTTGTTTCTTGAGTGATTTGATCGGTTGGTGGTTGTTCAGTAGAAGAAGAATTAACAACTGGATCTGATTTAATCATCGACAAATGAAGTATGAATATTACGAGCACTGGATATGATATCCTTTTCATTGGTATTTTATCTAAAGATTAGGCATAGAATTCTCTAAATATTTAATTCTATCAATTCAAAGTCAATACGGATTTAGTAGACCAAAGGGTAATCAGAAAACTAGTGTATAACGAATACATCTACATCAGCTCATTAGAAAATACGCCATCAACCCTACTTAAACCAATTAACATACTTATGTATGGACTTCACTGTTGCATCGTGAATGTCGTTTGGTTTAGATCAAGAAGCATGCAAAGTAAACGCCACTTCACAGCTGTGCGACTATATCTTATGCATAAATGCCTCTGGCTTCGACAACCTACCAACAGTGTTTTCCAGACAACGCGTCATCAATATGTCATAAGAAGTATTATGATATCTTTAGAATCCTCACAAATTATCCAACTGGATATCATTGCACTATTCATAAGTGGTGTTACATTTCAGATGGATTTCTCTGCATTCTCACAATAGACTTAACCAGTGGTGTATGCTGTGCTGTCTGTGAAGACAATAGCACAAAACAAAATGACCCTGTTACGGAATGATATTATTATCATTATTATTTCAGATTTAAGGGGAAGCCAGAATCATAAACAGTTAGATTTCAGCTGAATATTTCAATGACAGTATGCTTATCTTGTAAAATAATGATACATGGTTCAATGTATGGGCAATTCAAGTGCAGGAATTCTATTATCGAAGGTCTCCGTTGAATTTTCAACAACTGTGATACATAATAAAGGTTTTTGTATTTCCCAATGAATGAAAAACAAAACGACATTGTTGTTTTTACTGACGTTTCGCTATTTAATGCTAATAGCTTTATCAAAGTATTATTAAACAGGAATTTACAAAATCTCAGCATATATATATACATATATAACAAACAGTTAGGGGGTGAGAAAATAGACATAGGTCAAGATTAAGGGGACATTTTGAAAGTAAAAATAGCGATGAAGATAACTAAACCAAATTACAAAGGTAATAGTATGTCTGTTATGATATCAAAATAGAGTTTACTAACTTGATCATCGTTCGTCTGTCTGGGGGCATTTTTAGTTGTCAAGTTAGTGAATTGGTAAAGATAACAAAACCATCATGTGTAGATTGTTGGATTTGATAAGTGTATAAGATTATAAAAGCAGCGTGTGTTTACATAATGAAAGTGCTTATCACATTCGTGTTGGTTTTGTCACTTGATGGGGGGAGGGAGGTGTTGTAACCAGGTCAGATTCTGTTTTAGCCCATCATTCCTAAAACAGACATAGTATTACCTTTGTAATTTGGTTTAGTTATCTTCATTGCTATTTTTACTTTCAAAATGTCCTCTTAATCTTGACCTAAGTCTATTTTCTCACCCCCTAACTGTTTGTTATATATATGCTGAGATTTTGTAAATTCCGGTTTAATAATACTTTGATAAAGCTATTAGCATTAAATAGCGAAACGTCAGTAAAAACAACAATGTCGTTTTGTTTTTCATTCATTGGGAAATACAAAAACCTTTATTATAATGAATATCATATACACCCAATGCCTAAATGTTTTCAAACCGTTAAAAGTGAACTTGGTTTGGACATATATAACTGTGATACATACTAACAAACATTTAACTACTAATCAACAGAACAAAAAGGGTTCAATACAAATAAGATACATAAACTATTTAATTATTGTTAAATAATATGCATTTTTACCTTGAATTACCTAGTGTAGATGATTATCCGTTGATAAAATTACTTTTTTTTTTAAAAAAAATAAGTAGTATTAACCTCTTAGCACTATGCAATATAACCACCAATGCACATCGGTTAGCGCTAGTAGTTTATATTAGCGGATATTCATTCACGTATGTCTATCGTATGAAAGTGAAATTCTTCAGATTGGATCTTTCTCTACCTATGTGCCATGTGATGAAAAAAAAGTAGATGAATATGTTTCACTAGAGAGATACTTCTCACCCTTCTGTGTACTTACTCTCAACTAGAATAATTTCTCTCTGGTGTAATCACTGAAAAACAAGAGTATATCGCCTTAATTAAATTAATCAATAATCTGGTGAATAATGGTGAATTTGTTCAATGGAATGTTTTCAGGATTATAACGATGGTGTATGTATATTGAAATGAAGTTTTTTTTTTACCTTCACATAAACAAAAGGGTCAACAGTAGAAAATAACATCCAATGTCTATTATTATTGCTTCATACAATTCTGATAACTGACATGCACACACACGCACACAGAGTTTTTCAACTGTCTGTGATTTCGCGGGTGTCTTTTCTTTCACCATCTCGGAGCATGACTTTTCATTTGATATGTATGTCAAATTTGCTGCTTCTAACAATGCCACTGACTTAATTACATTCTCGTTCTCGGAGTTTTTCTTCACTATTGCTGTGTGCGTCTCTTGTTCTGTTGTTATCGTTACCACTGATGGTGCATCAGTGATACTTTGTCTACCTTCATCCTCTTTCTCTGCATTTTGTATCGATTTTGCGGTTGTTCCTCCTGTTTGCTGTGTCGTCTTAGGTGCCTCAATGACTATTTCTCCAAGATTCTCTGCTTCTTGTTGTATGAGGAGTAGATTTTTCTGGATGTTCAGAAGAGGTTTTGAATCATTCCTGTCACATATTGTCTTAGCTGGTTTGATTAACAGAGTCTCCATGATCCATATCTCCTCCTGTGTATACAGTGTATATTATTGTATCCTTTAATTTCTAGAGGAACATAGGGCTTCAGTCGTGCGTCTCCATTGCGTTCGGCTGTCTACTAGAGTCTTCACCTGGCTCCATGTCTGCCCACACGTTTTCATCTCCTCTTCACATGACCTCCTCCAAATGACCCTTGCACTGACGACCAACTCGCCGCCGCTTCCCTTTCGCGTTCCACTCGAGCGATGGCTTGTCTAGTGATGTCACTTGATGGTTTCCTCAGAGTATGGCCAATCCATCTCCATTTCCTTCTGCATATTTGTTTCACAATCGTTCCTGATTGGTTCGTTCCCAAAGATCCCTGTTGGTGATCTTTTCTGGCCATCTGATCTTGAGTATTGAGAGAAGACAACTGTTAATGAATGTTTGTAGTTTGTTTGAGATGCTCTTTATGACGCGCAGTGCAAGTCTCTGATCCTTATAGTAGCACTGACTTCACATTGGAGTTGAAAATCCGGATCTTATTTTTGATGCTGAGAGTTGTTGATCTCCACACAGACTTGAGGGAGATGAAAGCTTGTCTTGCTTTTCCGATTATTGTTTTGGATATCCTCGTCAGTTCCGTCCGCCTGTAGTTGAAACGATGCTTCCCAGGTAGGTAAAGGAGGTTGTTTCTTTCAGGTTCCTTCCATTTATGCTGATTGCCCAGGAATCTTCATCACCTCCTTCTTCTCTATGTGTGGTTCCATAATTGAAATCTGTATTTTACTCCGTACTCACTACGCAGTTTAAAATTAACCAAGGTAGTTTGTCTAATGGGCTATACAAGGTCGCCTAACAAGGAGATACATTGGGATTATGGAAAATAAACCGTGTCTGATATGTCATCCAGTGAGCAAAAGTGTTTCGCTGTATGATCAGTGCAATAAACAGACAAGAAATAATCTTGACACTGTGGTGTTCAGATATTACACAGATAATAATAATAATTCGATCCACTCACACCGAAACAGCTGCATCAGTTAATTATCTTTCAACACTGCTGGATATGAATAATCCAGTCTTTTTTTCATGCAACGAATTTGTCGATGGAATCTTCTGGATCACTCGTTGAATATTGCACTTTTCTAATCTCGAGTAAGTTTCGCCTTTCTAAAAGCAACACACGCACCTGAGTAATAATAATCATTAGAACACGCTGGTATTTTATTCAACGTCCTAGAGTAGCAGATATAAGTCTAAGTGTGCTTTTTATTGTATTTCAGATTTCGTCCATTGTTTGTCTTCTTCAGATTCAAAGAAGCAATATCTCAAGGGATTAAAACATCTCTCTTTCACAAATATCTTACATGACAAAATAGGCAGCAAGTAGCATAGATCATGCAATTTCACAGCGAATTTAACCAGCATCATGCTGAAATCGATAATTATGAAGATACAAAGTGAAATATATTACTCAACAATTACAGCATAAACTGTTTTGAAGAAGTTTATCGAAAATTGCGATATTATTCCTAAACATTTTTGCTTTTGAAAGTCCATTAATTTGGAATAATTCCATCCGAGTGTATAAATATCTCACTGCTTAAAAATTATCATGGTCGCAGGTCAACAGGCAGCTTACTTTATTTTGGGCTATCGGAAAATCCCATCAATATTTCACAGATACTCATTCTCCCGTTCAATTTGTTTAAATCTGATAAAATCTGGCCTTTTAATTACGTTTTATACTCTGGTGAATATTTAATGTATTTACAACTTGCTGATTCACATGCTTCTAGTTATCCTGAGAAAAAATATATAGTCGTGGGTCAGGGTGCATTTCAATCCAAGGGATAACTGTGCATGGTTTCTGTCTTTGGTTCACAAAATAGATTCCTAAACGTTACCAACCAAATTACACACATTTGCCGAAGAAGCCAAAGAAGAAGAGACATCATAATTTCTTGGTTTACGCTTTGCACCAGGCAGAAGTGTTTCAGATGGTCCACTGTCACGTGATATATCGTACTTGGAGATTCTGGATGAAGGGGAAATATCCTGCAATAAACGATGCTGAAAAGTTTCTCCAGTATGTAGACTCTGTACAAAATAAAGTTGTTATTATTATTGGAATTAATTTAAAACAGGTAAAAACTAGGGAAATAACTTTTTTTGGATAACTTATGATTCTTGGTTAATGTAAAAGTTTTAATTGAATTTTAGATTTTCCCCGTCGATTGATTGGACCGAAGTGCTCGGTCTCAGGTTGACATGTCGGCTTCTTGAGCAGATGCTTCGACGATGTCTGGGCATTCAATTAGTATTTAATTGGTGGATTGTGACTAGCAGTGGAATCCAGGATGCGTATTTCGTCCTATTTGGGACTCGTCAGCCACTGGATGTACCTGCATTTCTCAGTGAGTGATGATGTTCCCACCGAGGCTCGAACCCAGTGCCCATAGTTTCCAACGCCAAAGCGTTATCCACTAGGCCACTTGGGCCACGAGAGCCACCTCTTGTGCAACGGGTCATATTGATTTAATTGAATTTTAGATTTTTCCCATCGATTGATTGGACCGAAGTGCTCGGTCTCAGGTTGACATGTCGGCTTCTTGAGCAGATGCTTCGACGATGTCTGAGCCTCGGTGGGAACATCATCACTCACTGGGAAATGCAGGTACATCCAGTGGCTGACGAGTCCCAAATAGGACGAAATGCGCATCCTGGATTCCACTGCTAGTCACCATCCACCAATTAAATAATGTAAAAGTTGTTTAGAAAAAACAGAAGCGCGGATTTTATTGTCATCAAGACGTCCAGAGAGTTCTATATTGGAAAAGGTGTAGGTGAATGCCAGTAGCTGACTGAATTACAACTAGAATACTGATTAAAACATGATATGTTCATCACAATAAGCATAAATAAATCAAGAAAGTGTTATTCAAACATTTAAGGGAGTTTTGTTCAAATTCACTGATCAATGTTTAAGGTGAAGTTTAATACTGTTTAATTACAAAATTCAGGAGGACCGTAGCATTCCTAAATAAAAAATGCCGGTGTGTTAAACCTTCTCATGTTGGAATTAGCAAATGTTGACCTCATTCACTAGGATGTTATGGCTTCTCAGTGCGATGAAATTACAAGCAAGGTGAAATAATTCAACAAATACCATTTAACAATGTTATGTAAGCTAAATAACATTTTCATACATGTGAGCAGATTCAAGAGTTTCCCGTTTGCGAGACTAAAGTGTGTAACAACTTGACTGATGAAGACTGTAATACCACTATAGTGAACGTTAAATGAGGCAAACGCAAAGCACAACTTCCCGTTTATCGGCTTCAGACATACATACATGTGAGTAGAAATTTAACATGAAACAGTTCTAGATAACATGTCAGTCAGGGGAAAACACTCGTTGACCCAAATAATTGACTACTGCTGAGAAATAAATCTCACGAGTTAGATTTTAACACGAGTGATCTTTTAAGAAACTCTTATGAAAATGAATTAATGAAGGCATCCTGAACAAGCGCACTTTTCTGCAGTAGTTATGAAGGTCCTCGCCATCGATTCTTTAGACGACAGAGATCTGTGTGGCTATCACTACTGCTTGACATGAAGCCCTTCCACCTACTCATATCAATAATCAGTATGTACAAGATGTCATCATTATGTCATGAACACTGGAATTCTGATTTCAAAGATATCCATGTGTCGCAGTGATTAGTGAGATTTAAACCTGCCATTTTTTTTTATTCCTGACACCACAGTGAGGCAACGTTCATTGAGAAGCAACTTTCCACTAGCCAAGTGACTTATTCCAGTTTTCTTCTATTCACCTGCACACCTCAGTCCATTCTTTTCAGAATTCATTCAACAGAATTCCTCTTTATTCACAGATCATTATATACTTGCATTTGAATCTGGTTTACTTTTTCACATGTTGACTGAGTCATCTACCATCTGGACTCATGGAAATGACTCCGTCTTGAAGAATGACATTGATTTTAGTGAGGAAGAATTGATTGTCAATGTTCTGCTGAAAACATTTCCAGACTTCTCCAAATTATTAGATATCGTATTCATCAGAGTGTATTCCATCGTTGAAGTGTACCTGATTGAATTCGGAGGAGAGATGTGTTCCATCAATCTATTGACGACGTTTCCGGAGTTCGCCGATTTCCTATTTTCAGAATTGACAGAATATTTTCGCATTTTCTCATTGATTTTCACACTGAACTGTTTGCTCTCCCTGCGTTATTTTCTTCCTTCTTTTCAGTGAGTCCTGGCATAATTCTACTCATGGTATGCGTTTGTATCCTGTCGGTGGCAGGCATCGCCTCAATCATCTACTGTGCACTACAAACTGGTTTTCGTGATAATCCAACACTGATAAGACTGAAAGTATTCAGTCGACAGAAAACACCTTATACATCTTTCTCTAATGAGAATTTATGAGCATGAGGAAGCGAATTATTTCAACATTTATAAACTGTGTGTTATTATTTGTTGTAAATATTTGACTTGACTTGATTTTTTTGTGAAGCTTTGAAGAGGAACTACATTGTTTATTGTCAGTTTATTGTGAATTTGCTTATTTTCATCATGTAATAAAGTTTCTTTTATTTGTCAAGAATGTTTTGTTGAACTTCAACAAGTATTCATTGAGTTCTTCTTTGGAAAGATTTGTGGATCATTCGTTTCACAATGAATTGTTTTTCAATACGAACTGTGTGACATCAGCTGATGGTTTAATCGTGGATAGGCTGTTGCATTCCAGGAAGAAGCAGAGAAATACCGAGTGATAAGCTTCCTGGTACTAAAACAAACATCTCTTACCCTTCGCGCTGATCAGCGTTAAGCAGGTTGGATCTTTCTGTATGATATCTTTTCACAGTGTACTGTCACCTGCAATCACTTCCTAATACCTGAATAACAAATGTGTGAATGAGCTATCCGTTAGTTTTTATGAATCTTTTCGTCAACTTTGCTTGTGCTACAATCTCTCTTTGAAAATTGGTGACCTCATCAATAAAATATTTTGTAGGCACTGCCTTAAACATCACATTTATGCAGTTTTCTTTCTTTATTCTAATTTGAAAGGCATTATGTGGAGTTAGTGTACTCAACGTCTGCTACACGTTGAGTAGTCTAAGTGAGTGTAAGTAAAGTGAATATAAAAGTAGGAGAGTGTTTAGTAAAATGGATAACATTGATTTAGTATAATATAGAAATATGTGAACTCAATTAGTGATTCAGTCATCATCAGACATTCTAACTACTACTACTACTAACTTCTTTATAATCACCTTTTCAAATATTTTAAGAAAAAAATTTCAATTTTTTCAATTATTTCAATATTATATCTGGTGTTGATATTGATCGCATAGATCACTGGCGGGCTAATGGAGAATTATTGAGAAGGTTATTAGCCTACCTCATTGTATCTGTATTTTGTTTCACGAATTTAGTCCAGTTCATACATGGAAAACCTGGGGAGTAGTGCAGAGCTTTTTTGTCCTAGTCTGATGCTCATCGGCAGTACACACCAGCCAGGGAACGAACCAACGACCTTCCGTGAACTAACTTGAACCAACACAAAACATGCAATGCAAGTTAATCCGAGGCTCGGTGATGGTACGCTACAGAATAATGGGATTATTTATTATTATTGTTCCCTTGGGTTCCTAGTGGAACATAGGGCTTCAGCTGCACGCCTCCACTTGCTTCTGTCTTCTGCTGTATTTTTCACATGCATCCATGTTAATCCATACTGTTTCACTTCCTGTTCACACGATCTCCTCCATGTCACCCTTGGACGTCCCACTCGCCGCTTCCCTTTCGGGCTCCACTCGAGCTATGGCCTGACGCGCAATGTCACCCAGCGGCCTCCTCAGCGAGTGTCCAATCCATCTCCACTTTCTCATGCATATTTGTTGAGCGATTGGTTATTGTTTTCTTTGTTCCCATAAACTCTTGTTGGTGATTCTTTCCGGCCGGCCATCTGATCTTCAGTATAGAGCGAAGACAGTTGTTGATAAAGGTCTGCAACCTGTTGGAAATATTCTTTGTGACCCGCCAAGTTTCTGATCCGTATAGAAGAACTGACTTGACGTTTGTATTGAAAATCCGAATTTTGTTGTTGATGTTGAGTTGAGTGACGAATATTTCCAGATTGGTTTCAGGTTGATGAATGTGTTTCTCGCCTTCCCGATTCTCGATTTGACATCCTCGTCCGTTCCTCCTGTAGTTGACACAATGCTCCCTAGATAAGTGAAAGAAGTAACTTCTTTCAAATCCCTTCCGTTGATGGTGATTGGCGCTGGATGTTGGTGCTGTTGTTGTTGTTGCTGGCTGGTTATTTTCATAACCTCCGTCTTGTCTATGTTCACCTGGAGTCCTGTCTTTGCTGCTTCTTCGGCCAGTTTGTCGGTTTCCGCTTGTAGGTCTTTGATCTTGTGTGACATCAAACATAAATCATCCAAGCGCGAAATCCAGGTCTTCTAGGTTCTTCACGTCGGTCCAGGATATCCCTGTCTTCTCGTTTCCCTTTGTCTGACGCATAATCCAGTCCACCACAATTAGGAATATCATTGGTGATAATAAGCACCCTTGTCTGACTCCTGTGTTTACTCCAAACGCCTCGCTGAGTTTTCCGTTGTGGATCACTTTACATGTGCCCTTGTCGTACAGCTGTTGAATAAGATTGATGAATATTTGGGGTACGCCGTAGTACTTGAGTAGTTTCCAAATTACTTCGCGGTCAACGCTGTTGAAGGCCTTCTCAAAGTCTATGAAACTGAGGTAGAAGTTTGATTGCCATTCCATGCTTTGTTCGATGATGATGCGTAGAGTTGCAGTTTGGTGATGGAAAGGGGGATGAAAACATCTGGATTCATGGTTGTTCCACTTCTCTTCTGTGAATATCCCCACCACTCAATTAATTCATTCACTATCATGGAATGACAAGCATTCTGAATCCCTTCACTGCAAACTCATAGTAATAGCCATTGAAATCTTTGAATTTATCTGAATATATTTTGATGGTGACTGTAAGTTGTGAACAATCAGAATGAGTTGGAAACGCGTAAATTTCAGATTTGGCTTGAAGATCTTATTGAAAAAAAGGGTTTATCATCATGCATACACATTATTAGAGTAGGTAAAGTGACCAAAACTCATGTATTTTGATCTAAACACAGGAAATTGATGTTTCCCTTCTACTGCATAGCTGCTGACCAAAATTTCCTTCAGATATTCACAGTCACCAAATTCCCCGACGACAGCAAATAGGCAGTGATTCGCAGTAAAATCTACAGAACTAAATATGACATTATGTGAAATAGTAAAAACTACCTCAACAGTACCGTTATATGGCAGATATCCAGATCCAATTCCTTCTCGAGTAGAAAACACGCAATGTAGAACAAAATTATTCGATTAAAATCTACAGAAAGGAGTATCTGAGAGTCAAGGGGAATATTCTCAAAAGTGTGGCATCAAAACTGTGTCACCAAGACTCCTGCAGTGTACATATCAAGCCAACATCCCATGGGGCTGGAGGTCCCCATGGCCAACCTTGACTTCATTCAGACGAAATCACAATCGTAAGACAACACCCTATCAATATTATCACATGACCACAAAGAGAAGCATTGGAATTACAGATTGAACAGTCACATAGATAAAGAATAGGGACCAATCGAACATATGATACGCTAATGTCAGAAGAATGGTATAGAGGTTAGGAGAAAAGAGGATTATGACTACAAAGTTAGTTGAAACACATAAATAAGTTAGATAAAGCAATAAAAAGGCGTAATTTGTCTGAATCGTGTGCAACACATGTCGAACAATCTGATTACACACGGACTTGTCATAGGAATATATATGAAATTAATAAAGAGTTAAGAGGTGAGAAATAGAAATAGACTTAGATCAAGTTAGAAGGACATATTGAAGGTCAAAAAAATACAATGAAGATTGCTAAACCAAAGAAGCGAGATAATATTACATCTCTGTCCTGTCTGGTATCAAAACGAAGTTTACCAGGGAAGGTTCAGTTTGATGACGAATTATTGCTTTGAAGGCACGAAGGTGGTTTAAACTTTCTAATTGCCAGCTAAGGCTTTCACAAACTTCAGGATACGCCCCACCTCAATTTTAAATCGAATGAATTAAGTTCAGAATAGCATATCACTTACATCTGTAGAAGAGGACGATAATTGTTTATCTTTCCTAGACATATTGCTTAGTCGACGGCTTGATGGGTCAATAAAAAGATCTATTTATAGAAAACCTACCTGGACAGGACAGTATCTTAATTACCACAGTTTTTGCCCTGTTCGGTACAAAAGAGCCTTAGTAAGGTACCTCTTCAGTAGAATCCAACGAATATGCACTGAAGACACACTTGATGAAGAAGAAAGAAAGTTGACACAAACTCTGGTTGATAACAATTATCCAGACAAGTTCATCAAGAGATATAAAGTAGTCAGAACACCAAGACCCACTCGCCCCTAAGAAAGACGTGTACATCAAGCTACCCTATATGGGTCATCATAGCGGCTTGATAACTAGACAAAGATTGAACGCTATTGTTGAAAAGACATTTTATGCAGCTAATATCATAATAATTGAGAATGTGAAGCCAATATATCCATCTAAGCCCTTTGAACATGCGAAAAATGATGTCACATCCCAATGTATTTACCAATTTGAATGTACGTGTGGACACACCTACATAGAGAGGACTCATCGATCTCTGCAAATAAGGGATTCATAGCATATTCCTAAATGGCTCCAGAAGCAAATGGAATCTTCAGAACTCATTGATGATGAGAATAGGGTACCTAGCTCCTCTATTGCGAAACATATTATGGAGACAGGACATAAAATTGACGTTAACACATCTTTCAAACCTATCTATAAAACGTGTTCGGGGCGTATCCTAAAGTTTGTGGAAGCCCTAACAATTAGAAAAGTTAAACCATCATCGAGCGTTCAAAGCAACAATTTGTCATCACACTAAACCTTCCTTGGTAAACTTTGTTTTGATACCAGAAAGGACAGAGATGTGATATTACCTCGCTTCTTTGGTTAAGTAATCTTCATTGTATTTTTTTGATCTTCAATATGTCCTTCTAACTTGACCTAAGTCTATTTCTCACCTCTTACCTCTTTATTAATTTCATATATATTCGTATGAAAAGTCCGTGTGTAGTCAGATTGTTCGACGCGTGTTGCACAAATACATTACACGATTCAAACAAATTACGCCTTCTTACTGCTATATCTTAATTTATAGGAGACATTTTCCAAACGATTATTCCATTACAGTTTAGATGCAGTCAGAAGAAACGTCAGCTTGTAATGTTACAATATTCATAGGGAAAATAGTTTCTGTTATAGATAGTGAATGTTAAGGTAAATGTTAATTCCTTTCCTATCTCTCCTATGCTATTCTTTCTTTCGTGACAAACGCATACTACTTTCCTGTAGTAAGTAGTATGAGATATTTATTCCTTCTTATCCATGGCTTTGTTCGGCAATGAAGTTTAACTCAATGTGAGCAGTTCAAGCTAAAGTCGCTGACAGAAAATCAGTTCAAAATACTAATCTTTATGTGTGGAGTACAGTCTCCAAAGTTTGCCAACAATGGAGTAGGTCTTTTAAATTAGCTAGAGCAACACAGAGAAATGACGTTGGAAGATACTGGAGAAGAATATCAGCGACTAATCAACATTTACACTGATACTACCTTGGTCCACTCTGGCGGTCAGAATACGGCAGAAGAACATGCGGTGTACGTAGTAGCATTGATTACAAACTCACACCATCATTTACAGCAGAAGTCGTTTTCACCATGCTGACACTGCAACGGTTGGCACTATGTCAAGTCATGCCGATTGTCAAGCCACAAATGATGGCGATTCTATACCACGCAACATACTGATAGGTACTGTAAATAGACTAATTAACAAAAGTCCAGAAGCCGGTCCCATCGATGCCCCAAGTACTACAGCTTCCTAACACATCAGTATTCTTGAAGCACGTAAACACACTGAAGTAACAGTCAACTCACAGCCAATAAGCCCTAAATGAACACGCGATAATATTGAAGAAGATATGAGAGAGGTTGGAACGTCATGCCATGGAAAAGACTAGTCAGATCACAGTCAATGTCTGTAAAGGAAATCCCCGTCCGAAGCCAGTCGTCTCCCTGAGACTCAGTTTATCAAAATATGGTAAGAAAATAATTCAAACCTAGATTCGTTGGGTTCGGACTGGAGTGAAGAATTACGGCACTCAGAAATCGCTTTAGAAAACATATGCAACAAAGTTGGAGTGACAAACTCCTAATCACTGCCTCAGGAATTCCAGGCACTGTTCTGGCCAGAATCGGGCACTGCGAAACCACGGAAATAGTTGCGCTTTTACAACCTTACGTGATATCAATTTTTTCCAGGGGAAGACCTGTTCACCTGTTTTCGTAACCATAACAGGATACAGTGTCAGAATATCCTAGGCGGTATAGTCCAGAGTAGACCTAAGGAAAAAGAGTTACTTAGTTTTTTGTAAGCGTTCTCATACCTTTAACATTGTAGATGTTATTGCTTCTAGTTTCGTCCATTCTCAAAACAACTATATTTTGAAGGTTAAAACAGACTTAAAACCGGTTTAAACCATTGGCTGGTGAAATAGAAGTTTCTGTCTAAGTTATTGAGTACCCTTACGACGACCAACCTCTTTGGTACTGTATATATTAATTTTTTTAATGTTCGTAGTGGTCTTCACCGACACAGACCAGTATTGTCTCCTGATTTTTCTGTGGGCTCAGAGCAGCACAAAGTATTCGAGGGAGAACAGTCGTGTAACGACAGAAGGCAAGAGTCAGGCAACAGATCATTTATTAAGGAAAACAACGCATATTTATATATTTGCATGTACATTACTATGGATATTTAAGCAAACAAACACAGTCTTCCGATTGGTTGTTTCTCACGTAAAGTTAATCTTTCATCTATTTGTGACTGTTTCTTGAATGTCAAATCCTCTATATGTTAACTGCATCCGCCTACGCAAAGTCTGCTGTGGTCGGTTTTGAATCAATCTTTGTTCACATTTTCTCACGACAAATCTTGGGAACGTAAATATTGACGTAAATTACTGTCTACCGATTTGGCTAGTAGACAGCTCTCACCACAGTCGTATTTTATCATCGAGTTACCTATATGATATCAGTATCGAACCCAGATCCCAGCACTGTTATTATTATTATTATCGGTTACATCAAAATCTCATACACCAGAAAACATCAACTGAGATCAAGTATGTTCTAAGTATTTTCCAATTACTGTGACCTGCAAAGGTCAAATTAACATCAAATTTGACAGCAATTACTGACATATTTTTTGTATACCTCAAACTAATAACACCCACATTCCTTTACATCTGAAAGATATTACGTAACTGCTTACGATATTAAATCAATAATATTTTGAGATTTAAAAGTAAACTAAGTCAGCATTTCCATTGTAGAGAACATAAAGATTAATTGATATCCTCGATCTAAGAAGATTGGACCGTCAACCGTTTCGTAAAAGTAACTGACCAAGTTATAGTGACAAGTTTTACGAAATTAAATCAGCTTACCTAAAAGCCCTTTCAAAATCTAGTTAAAAAGACCAACTGACATGAAAGGAGGTTAAAGGCAACTCATTTCCTCCGTACACAATATGATGGTATACTTTGACAGATTTTATAGTGAAACCTCACTCTCACATAATAACAAATTTCTAAATATTAATCCGTTTGCTTTCCCAGTGTTCTACATTGGCCTTCAAGTTTGAACTCTGAAGTTCCTAAAGCATTTTATGTTATTTTTTTACAAGGATGGGGTTGCTAACCACACACACAGCCTTCTCTCTTTACCGTGGATACTTCCGGTTAATAGAGGTTCAGGAGTGTGTCACTTAGGGAGTATTTTACCGCTGCACTAACGACACACAAAATCACTTCCACACTGGGTTTCGAACCCAAGCTTCCTGGGCGAAAGGCAAGAATTCTAAACGCTAGACTATAATGCCGCTTAGATTTTATACATCCGCACTAATCGTTTCACCTAAATTTCAAACTATTCTTGTATTGCTGAGAATATCGTCTTGTCTTTACAGCCTACTGATAAAAGACTAAAGTTCATTAGCTTTATTCATCTGATTAGGGAAAATCAAAGTGATATGCGTGAATTTCTGAAATTTCCAATTAGTATTCCTGTTGAACTAAATACCACTATTGTAAGTGAACGTGAACATTGAACGTTTGTTTATTGCAACTGGTAGCCATTGGCGGGTAACTCGAAGACGCGAATGATTCAGTCGTGTACAAGTTGGAAGAAGACGAAAGAATACGAATAAAAGTACAGTACATTCCTTGTAAAACATTTGTTTGTAGACTTTTGCAATGATATCGAATTTAACTGCCGAAGAATATAATTTCTTATTAGTCCTTGTGTTTTTGGAGTTAAAGTCGATAATCGTTCCGAGTAATTATCGATTCGTATAATAATAGGAACTTAGGGTTAAGTTGCTTGACAACTATCATATTTTAGAAAATTTATTACACCATGAAAAAGTATTTACACTGACAAAGTCTCTCATTATTTCCCCACATTTATTACAAAATAACTAATTATTTGTACATACATAATTTGTAAATTGTCTAACTTTCAAAAGCCTTATTGTTATTATTACTGTATCATCTTTTGACGTGAAAGTTGTATTTCAGAACAGTGCAGTAATTGCTTATCCACGTAATTATATCTTGATGATAAGAATATAAAACTGTATACCAAACAAACACCTTGATCTCCTGTATTTGGCTTGTGTTGAACGCCACACAACCACTACTACTGTACCACTACAATTACAAAATGCCCGTGTGTTTATACTACAGGATCAATATTTGCTTTATGCGTTTGTAATCGTTTCTGGTGAGTTTGTACACCTTTATCTAATCCATTACATTCAATAATATCCTCTAGGATGATAACATTCACCAGTTGAGATGATTTATTCTCATTTTTTGATTTATATTTACTTTTAGTCATTCCACGGGTCAAATGTTTTCTAACTGATGTCTCTGTCAGTGATGGAATATATGCAACTTTTGTCCATGGAATCCATGGTGTAGCCGTAGTACTAGTGGTAGTCGTGGTCGTTGTATTCATTTGATGTTGATGTTGTGTACTTTTTCCGTCTTCTGATTGTGAAGTTGTGTTAGTCGACTGCAGTGGATGAGTTTGTTTTTGTGATGTGTAATTCTTTGAGGTATTAGAAAATTTATTCAATTTCCATTTGAAACGAGGATTAACTGCTAATCTTGCTGTTGTAAAGAAAAATAAATAATAATAATAATAATTAAACTGATTAAATTTAGGAGACAAAACAGACTACAATGATGTGTTAATTAGCGTTAAAATCTGGTATGGGTATTAAGTCCTGCCTGGGGACTCGTCATCTGGATATGTACGCATTCCCCAGTGGGTGATAGTCTTCCCGCTGAGGACGGAACCCAATAGTACTCATCGTTTCAGACGCCAAGGCGTTATCCACTAGATGACTTGGGCTATAAGAGTTTAAAAATAATAACTTGATGCCTGCTGCACAGAGTTGCCCTTCGTGATGCAAGTGGTCTGGTGAATAATGCTTTGGCGTTTGAAATTATGGGTTCCAGCCTCACTGGGTGGACTGCCACTCACTGGGGACTGCAGGTGCATCCAGACGACGATTCTCGAGTAGGACGAAATGCATATCCTGGATTCCCCTGCTTAAAACTTGGGCTACCAGAAATTTCTATCTCTCCATTCCATATATTTTCTCTCGTTTGGTTTGTTTTAATCGATTAAGATATGACCTCTAATGGTATTATCTACTCTTGTGTGTATTTAAAATGTTTACAAGCTTCTGATTCTCAAGTTCCTACTAAACTTGAGGAATGGCCTGATTTTGGGTGGCAGCGTATCTCAAAACATGAGATAACTGTTCTTCAGTTATGTTCTCAGGTCTCAAAGTGTAGTTCTGAACATCTTACAATTGGAACAAGACATATAAGCGAACAATATTGTTTTCAATTAGATCTTCTTCAGGCTTTACTCTAATTTACATAGATTTATATATAAAATTTTAACCAATGACGGTGATTTTGGGAATCAAATAAATGGGAATATTTAAAGATCTTAAAATTGGCTTTCAACTAGATATCGTGGATTTCTCGAGGGAGGCAAAGCAGATATATCTTAATGGAATGGTTTGTGTTTCAGATGAGAGAGTAATGTGTCACAGGATATACTGTCAATGAATTAATATTTTACTTGAAGATATTGTACGAAGGGAAAATATCATGCAATAGACTGCTCTGAAAATTCCGTAAATTTTATGAATACTGTCCAGACTAAAGACGTTATTGTTAGTTACCATCCACCAAATTAATTGAAGTTAATCCTTAGTCACTGGGGATGTATCCGCACGAGGAGCCGAAATTTTAATAGAGGTCGAACAATCAAATAGCGGCAAAATCAGAATTGAACTGAAAAGATACCCGTTGCTTGATTGTCAGCATTAGCCTAATCTATCACAGAACACTGGAATATTATTGACAGTGGTCTGTAGGAACAGTATACATTTCTGAAATTAATAAGGTTTAAAATTGAACTGACATTTGTTGTAGAACATTTTGTTACTTCTGAGTAGGGGAAATATTTTCAGGTAACTGACTGTCTGAGCTCTTCACTTGTTTTCTAAAATGTTCACAGTAATACTTATGAAACCATGGGGAGGGGAATTTCTGGTCCCCACATTCAACGATGCAGGTTATGTTTTAAAATAACGTGAATTTAAGGTATTCAGAATTGACACAATATCACTTTATCCTGAATAACCCTCCTCACGTCGGTAGTTCAGAGATGGGATGCTCACCAGTCACTAATTTGGTCTGTGATCAATTCCCCACTGATACACTATTAAACCTTGGTAAGATTACCTGCCAACAGTAAGCCTGTAAAGGACGGGCTTGTAGCTAGCAACCTCATGCAGTACACACAACACCACTGTTAATAAAACTTCAAGTTTTGAAGTCTTTTTCTCTCATTACTGTAAATCGTGAGAGACTGTGTTAAATTAAGCCTGGGATTCTCACTTATCATTGTTAGAATCATGTAAAATACTAAAATAGCACCATAAATTTTATCTCTACTAACTGTCTTTTTGTTGTGGCTGGAGCCCTTTAGGACTTTAATCAATTCAAGGAAGTTTTGATCAGTTATACAGTATAACGCAGCGATTGAATTCCTGAGTTCAGATCACAACAATAGCTGAGTACATCGGCCGTACCATGCACCAACTTGAAAAACGCGCTCGTGAACACTATCCAGCAAAAGGAGAACGAAAACGGGTATATAGTTCAGTGACAGAACATCTGGTCAATTCAGGACATTCACTGCCATTCGAAAAATCCTTCAAAATAATATTCAAGATTAGATGAAACTTATCAAATTAAGACATCTTGTCATAGCCGAGGCACTAGCCATCCAAAAGTTCAAACCCACGCTATGTATCCAAAAGAAATACGTCCAATCCTTGTCCCTGCCCTGGCCATCATAAACAGGCAATTCTTCTAATAGTGAATATCCCATTGACTTTCTTATACAAACTTCCTGTTTATTCATGTTATTTCTACGTTTTTCTTAATCCCTATTTACACTACCATATTTTCATATCCGAACTTCCTGTCTATTTTGTTATTTTATTATTTCTACATATTTAATCCCTGATTGCATGAACAATTATTCGTCACCTTAGTTATGACCCCACTAGATCTTTTTATCCAAACATTCTGTATATTTTTGTTATTTCTACATTTCTAACTCCTAATTGCACAATATGTCAATCTTCTCAGTAATTATGATGCTACTTTGTTTGAGTTTTATCCGTCCCCCTGTTCATTATGTCATTTTAATTCCTAATTGTAATTCTATTAATCTGACCATTGACCAGAAATTATTCTGGAACTTTCCTACCATTTGTTATAAAT
Source organism: Trichobilharzia szidati (assembly GCA_944472155.2). Lineage (NCBI taxonomy): Eukaryota > Metazoa > Platyhelminthes > Trematoda > Strigeidida > Schistosomatidae > Trichobilharzia > Trichobilharzia szidati. The sequence goes on from OX235272.1 coordinate 86,390,648, forward strand.
ACACGAATGTACTGCCTAGTTGATGATTTCGTCGAAAAGAAAATTCCTTCGCTGCAACTGTCTTTTTATTCCCTATGATCAAATGCGGGAATATGTGTTTCCATATGACAGGTTCTCCTGAGACTTGCGAAAGTTGCACACTGTGTGACTATTCTAAGGGGACTTTTATGATGTTTTCTCACAGTTAGCAGAATTTCGGACTCACTAATACCTCAATAATTGTTTGCATACAATCATGACGACACATGATTACTTAATTATCAGCTAGGAGTATTGCAGTACAAGGACTGTCCACAAGGGAAACTATTAACTAGAGAAAGCTTTTAATCTGAAAACACTTTCAATGGAATGTTATTTGTAGAACACCCATGATAATGCTGCAGTGGTGTAAAGGTACAAACTGAAATAGACGGGTTTGTTATAAGACTGTCTGTTGAAATGCCTGCATTCTTAGTAATATATATGTGTATGACGTAACGTGGTTTGATTGGACAATAACTAGTAACTACTGATATGTATCTAGTCCTTTGTTTGATGCAAACTGAACCACGGTGCTCCATCACGGCGAGCCAGCTGCTATGGTGGCCACATTGCAAAATTGGCTGGTACAGTTTAGTCTGCACCAAAGATTGGAGTCGAATACAGGTTTAAATCTGAGAGGGGACATGAGTTCAATCAAGACTGCAGACAATCCTTGCTGTCGAGTACCGATTAGCATGAAACCTAGGTTGAAAGCTTCCCTCCTAAAGCGTCCAACCACCTAATGATGTAACAACTTGAGAACAAATATCATATTACATTTCATGATAGATAAACTTACCCTGAACAGTATGACAAATATTTTTAAAATCTGTTCGAATCCATTCTTCATCATTTTTAATAGGTCCTTGTGTGTAAAACCATGGTGTGAATAGATCATGAAAAAATATATTCAGTATTACAAAATTTTGTCCATCTCGTTGTATCTTCAGTATGTTTGCTGTATTCCATCGTCCATACTCCGCTTCTAAACATTTCATAAATTCATTAGCAAATAGTCGACTGTGAAATGTTACACCATATCGATTGCCTTCATGTGATACAGTATACCAGCCTAAGAAGAGAAAAATAGATGGAAGTGGTCAACCAAAGACAAACAAAAAATCTACAGTCCGATGAAGACAAGTAGGAGATTTTACCAACTCACCGAATTACAACCTCCCCCAGAATACTTATCTTCAATGCTCAAATCACTTCAAAAAGAGACTCAATGTGCTGTTAATGATTCATATAATTTCATATCCAAGATGGAACACCGGGAAATTGAGAAAGAAGATATTATGGTAAGCTATGCGATTAACTCATGATACACCAGCATTATTCCCATTACTGAAAGTCTTGGTATCATTTTCAGTTTACTAGAATCAGACACACCTTTATCAGAAAGGTGTTCACTAGACACCAGTGAGATAATTACAACTTTAAGAATCTGTCCGGGAACTAATTACTTTGCATTTAAAGGAAATTTATACCAACAGACAAATGGTGGAGTCATAGGTTCACCAGTTTCCCCAATAGTCACTGATCTTTTCGTGAATACATTTGAAGATAACATCTTCTCAAGCATACTCACACCTAAAGTATGACTAAGATTCGTCGATGGTAATCTCGTCGTACTAAAATGAGATTTGCACAGTTCATTCTTGGAGAGATTGAACAGTCTGACTCCCAGCACTCAGTTTCCTTCGGAAGCGGAGTCAGATTTCGGTGACCAGCATCTTCGAGACTGCATTGTTCAGAGGAAAGAAAATGAATATTTTGATAAATCTATATTCGGGAAGAAATCTCACTCCAACAAATATTTCAACTTTGGATAACCACACCCCATCAGTTCAAAGGTATCAGTTGTCTCAAGGATTCTTAGACGGGCACACTCTTTGATGACAGATGAGAAGGAAAATGAAGACAAAATATCAAACATGACTGGAATTCTCTGGAAAAAGAACTACCCAAAGAAATTCGTTATCAAAATCAACTCCAGAATTAAAGATGATCGAAAACGTACTCCAGAAGTCGCCATTCCATATAGATCAGGAACGTTGGATGACATCAGAAGAGTACTCAATAAACGTAACACCAGAGTTTTCTTCAAAGCATGCGAAAGACCAAATTCTAAAGGAATCACAATCTAGCTGATGGCGTGATGGATCAATAAAAAGATCTATTCATAGAAAACCTACCTGAACAGGACTGTATAGTAATTTGTGCCCTGTTCGGCACAAAAGTGCCTTAGTGAGGCGGTCTTCAGTAGAATCCACCTAATGTGCACAGAAGACACACTTGATGAGGAAGAAAGAAAGTTGACACAAACTCTGGTTGACAATAATTATCCAGACATGTTCATAAGGAGATATAAAGTAGTCAGAACATCAAGACCCACTCTCCAACTCGCCACTAAGCATGACGTGTACATCGAGCTACCCTATATGGGTGATCGTAGTAGGTGGCAACTAGACAAAGATTGAACGCTGCGCTGAAAAAGATATTTTGTTCAGCTGAGATCATAATAACTGAGAATGTGAAGCCTATATATCCATCTAAGCACTCAAAAAAATGCGAAAAATAATGTCGCATCCCACTGTCTTTACCAATTTGAATGTGCGTGTGGCCACAGATAGATAGGGATGACTCATCGATATCTGCAAGTAAGGGCTTCAGAGCATTTCTTCAAAAGAAATTCGGGAGGATAATCGAACGATTACTAAAACCACACGTACAGTGACACGTAAAATCCGAAAACACAGGATTCGTCTAAAATACGGTACTCAGTTGTGAGGTGTCTGTGGCTGAATGCCGTCAAAAAGCACAGTCAATGTGCGTCAATAAGTAAAAACATCAGAGCTGTGTCAGAGGCGATCCACTTGTTATTCAAACAGAGCGCGAATGCCAGACACAGAATAAAGGGATACGGATAAACAATGTCCAACAGTAAAGGGTACACGAATAAAGCATATACAGCAAATAATGTTCGATTCTAAAAAAATTATT